>CDMY01000144.1:47241-57349 GCA_001179505.1 Vitrella brassicaformis
CCCCCCCCCCCCCCCCTCCACACCGATCTGTGGATCGTTGTCTGACAACTTGATACATCCGGGCGCGAACTCGCCGGTCACGCCCTTGCGGTCTCCCTCTATGCACTTGACGCTAACGTACACGGGAGTGGCCTTCACCACCGACACGGGGTCACCAACTGCACACACACTAAAACCACGACGAGGGAGGTGGACGTTGTGCGGGTGACGTCGCGACGGCTCATTTGCTGCTTTTACCTTTGAGCCACGTGTTGAAGCCGAGCCCCAGCGCGTACACGCGGCCCTCAAGTCCATCAGCCAACGCTGCAAAACAGGTTGGAGCCAGTAATTGCATTACTCCTTTCCCCTCTGCCTGTGTGCCCACCTCCGTATGCCCCTGGGTAGTAGGAGTTGAATGGGCCCTGCATGCCCTGCACGCCCATGAAGGCCGACGCCATGGGACCCATACCTGGAGGATAACCAACGGAATTTGTGTGTGTGTGGTCTTTTGTGCGTTCTCCGTACCGCACGCACCGCCAGCAGTAGCAGGGGTATACGTAGTAGCAGCAGGCTGAGCAGCACCGCCACCGCCACCACCACGACCACCACCACCACTCGGCATCACTATCTCACCTGATAGACGGCGCCAAAAGAACGACAGAACACACACAATGTGTCACCTGCGCACCTGCGCGTGCCACTCTCCCCCCCCTCCTTCCCTCCCTCCCCCCCGACCGATCTGTGGATCGTTGTCTGACAACTTGATACTTGAGGTTCGAACATGCCGGTCACGCCCTTGCGGTCTCCCTCTGTGCACTTGACGCGAACGTACACCGGAGTGGCGTCCTGCACCACCGACACGGGGTCACCAACTGCACACACACAAAAACCACGACAAGGGAGGTGGGTGTTGTGCGGGTGACGTCGCCACGGCTCATTTGCTGCTTTTACCTTTGAGCCACGATGTGTTGAAGCCGAAGCAACTCAGTGCGTACACGCGGCCCTCAACTCCATCAACCAACACTGCAACAGCCACAACACAGAGAGAAGAGATCTGTCCATCCATCCATCCATCCATCCATCCATCCATCCATCCGTCCGTCCGTCCGTCCGTCCATCCCGGAGATCTGGGCAGACCTACCGCCATTGCCATCGTCGCCGGGGGCCCCGACGGCCGTCAGGCCCGGCTCGCGAGTGTCCGCAGAGGTGCCTGCGACACAGGAGCCTTTTCATGGCTTCGTTCCATCGGTCTGCGGTGGCTTACCCTCAGCGTGGGCCTGCGCCATCGAGAGAAGTCTTGAAACGCTTGAAACGAGAGCAGCCGACTCAAACCAACGACAAGTTTGGCTCGGCGGGGATTCGCTTTCTCGCCGCGACAAAAGACAGTTTGTCTCTTTTTCCCGGCTTTGTGTTTCATTCCCGCCGTATCTCCTCTTCGTCGTTACCGATTCCCTTGCGCCCGGCATAGCCCGGCACCGGCACTGGAGCGAGGCTTCGCCGTCACTGAAAGGCTGTGACCGACACAGCTCAGCCATCCACCGCCGTACCGTCATCAACTCCCATCTCCTGGCGAACGTCACTTCTGCAGCCAACACTTCGCCGCTGCACCCACCCGTGAGAGCGCGCCCAAGTCGATATCGCTGCCCACGCCATGAGCGCACCTAATCTGCGCCGCCTGATGGCCGCCGTCAAGGCCAACCCCTCGATGTCGGACGGGGACTTGACGGCACTGTGGGACGCCATCCCTTATGAGGTGAGGCAGCCCAGCCCTCCCATCCACCCACAGCCAGGAATGCGTGACGCGCAGTTCCGTGCAGCGCATTCTGTGTGCGTCGGATGGATGGCTGTGGGTCGTCATTGCACAGCTGCATGCCATTGGCGACGATGCAATCTCTTATGGCGATGCATTGCTGGCATGTCTCTCTGTGGTCTGTGTGTGCAGACGCGGCAGGCGGAGAAGCTCGAGTTGGACAAGTGGTTTAAGACACTGTCCGCCACCGCGAGTGGCGTGACTTCTTCCGCATCCACTGCCGCATCACCAAAGTCAAGGCCAGGCGGCTCCACGCCAGTAAGCACACTCAGCCAGCCAGCCAGCCAGTCGACAAACACGGGGCGGGAGGGATTGATTCTCGCATTCTCCAATACTCACATGTTGTGTGTGTGTGTGTCTGTGTGTGTGGCTGCCGCTGGTGCTTCAGAGTTTGATAAGTTGGAAACCGCCCAGGCCGAGAAGGGGTCCCGCGCCGCCAACGAGTTTCCCGGCCGGCAGGCTCCTGGTACGCTGCGGCTCGTGTTGTTTGTTGCTGCTGCCTCATTCGAAAATATCCGCAGCCAACCTGCGCCGTCTGCTGGCCGCCGTGAAGGCCCGGCCCTCGATAAGCGACGAGGAGCTGCTGACGTCGTGGCACGCCATTCCATCTGAGGTGAGGCAGCCCGTCCACCCACACGCAGCCAGGGATGCATGACGCGCAGTGCCGTGCAGTGCATTCTCTGCATCGGACGGAAGGACGGATGTGCGTGTGTGATGCGTGATGCCACAGCTGCATGCCATGGCGATGCATTCTGGCATGTCTCTCTGTGTCTGTGTGTGCAGACGCTGCAGGCGGAGCATCTCGAGCTCGAGGCGCAAGCCAGCAGCCGCGAGTGGCGTGAGTACATCGGCCTCCGCCGCCGCGTCTTCAATGTCAAGGCCAGGCGGCTCCACGCCAGTAAGCACACCCCGCCAGCCAGTCGACACACACGGGGCGGGAGAGATTGATGCGGGCATTCTCCAATACTCACATGTCGTGTGTGTGTCTGTGTGTGTGTCTGTGTCTGTGTGTGTGGCTGCTGCTGGTGCTTCAGAGTTTGATAAGTTGGAAGCCGCCTCGGCCGAGAAGGCGTCCCACGCCGCCAACGAGTTCCGTGGCCTGCAGGCTCCTGGTACGCACCCACACCCACCCCATACACACACACCCATACCCACAGCCAGACGGCCACACATCCCCTCCTCTCTCTGTGTTTGTTATCCTTCCCTCAGCTGGCCCTTATGTGCAACTGCCCCCGCCGGCCTTCGCCGCGGCCAGATGTGCAACTGCCCCCGCAGGCCTTCGCCGCGGCCAGCCTGCCCCCTCCCCTGATGTGGGTGCTGCCGCCGGTGGGGAACATCGCCTTCGACGATTTCGCCCTCCTGCCGATGGCCGAGGTCCCCCCCATGCTGCGGCGCGCCCACGTCGGTGCCTGCGGCAGGGCGGGTAGCCAAACACAGAGAGAGAGGGGGAGGGTGCCGCTGTCACAGCGGAATGCTTGAGCCGGGATCACATTGCTGCCTGGCTGCATTTTTGGCTCTGGTTGTCAGGTCGGGCACCCATTAGTACGGCGAATAGATGCATTCACTTCATTGTCTGGCGGCACGTAGGCGGCCATGCATTCACTTCATTGTCTGGCTGCGTCTGTCGTGCGGTGAGTCTCGTGCTGTATAGTCGATTGACAGAGAGAAAGAGAGAGAGGGAGGGATGGAGCGGCGATCGGGCCATAGATAGTGGCTTGATGCCGACGAGTGTGCTGGCCGTTGTGACCAACGGACTGGTGCAGTGACTGAGTGTCGCGCTTTTCTGGCTTGTATGGCGGGATGGATGGATGCATTATGACTGACTGCGGCTGTGATGGTGCTGATGAGGTTTATGTGTGGCGGGAGAGGGCGGCCAGGGTGTGTGTGCATCCCATTCCTTTGTCTGTGTGTGGTCTGGCTGGCGTGGGTGTGTTGTGTTCTGTGGTGTGAGGGGCCTCGTGGCCGCCGCAAAAAAAGACAAGAAAAGGAGGGGCCCATGGCCGGCTGTCTGGCCGTGGTGCCCCTCGAAAACCTTGTGTGCGTGGCCATCCATCCATCCATCAGTCGCCATGCAGGCAGGCAGGGTGTGGCGTGCGTCGGGTGCTGTAGTGTATGGTTCGTCTGGTGCTGTGCTGTGCTGTTCGATGGACTTCACACCGACCCCCTCCCACACAGACACACACACACATACAACAGCACCACTAATACGACAGTAAGGCTACCCCTCTCTCTCTTAGACGCCTCTTGGAGTGCTTCTCTGGGGGAAGGGGTAGCCAGACAGAGACCTGTGTGAGGACGTGGGGAGGTGGGGCGTGTGTGCCCTGGCCGGACGTCATTTGTCTGTCCTGTTTGGTGTGGCTGGCGTGTGTCGTGTGCCGGTGTATTTATGGTGTGGTGACTCTGCTCGGCTGTGTGGTTGTCTGTTGTGTTGTTTTGGTCGGTGCCATCCCATCCCGTCAAACCCCCCAATTAGATGATAAGTTCCGTGCCGACCTGACTGCCCTTCTTGCGGCCCTCTTAGAGTGTCCGCCTGAGGGAGTGGGCGGCATGGACGGGGGAGGGGGTGGGAATGGCTGAGTGAACGAGTGGATGGATGAGTGAGTGGACTGAGACGGGGAGGGGGGCTGCGGGGAGGGGGGCTGGTGTGTGTCTCGCTTGGATGGCTCCCGACCGTTGGTCGGACGCCCAATCGCCGCCTACATTTTATATCTGTGAGTGACGGTTTGTGTGTTGATGTCTCGGGGTCGGTGCGCGTGTGTCAGGCTGCCGTGGGCCGGTGGGAGGAGAGGCCGATATATGTTGTCATGTTGACGAATCGGTGCCTGCATTTTATATCCGCATGTACGTTGATGCTCTCGTTGATTCGGATCATGCGATGGGTTGACCGACGAAAGCGTGTGGCGTCAATGTGCTTGTGCTTTCCACTCATTAAATGTCAGTCTGACGGTGTCATGGCATGTGAATGAGTGCCAATGCACAGCCACCCACCCCGGGCGCACGGATACATGTCTACAAGGCACTGTACAAGATTTCCACACACGCACGAGCAACACATTGCTAGGCATCAAGTGCAGGATGCACCCACTTTGACCTCTCCTCATCCAGCGTGCCGCTCCGGATTGCTGACCTGAACACATACACGCACATGGATGGCGGCTCTCAAGATCAGGTGCGTGGTTTTGTCACACGCCCACCCACCTGATGTCTCTCATGAGTCTGTTCATGAAGAAGACGTTGTGCAGCGACACCAGAGTGCCCCCCAGCTGCTCGCCCGCCTTCAGCAAGTGGTGCAAATACGCCCTGAGAGACAGAGAGAGAGAGAGAGAGCCAGTCAGTCAACACGCAACACACACAATGCAGCAGACAGCCAGGAAGAAGACAGGACATTCGCCGATTCACCTGCTGAAGTTTCGGCACGTGTAGCAGCCGCACGAGGCATCGATGGGCCGACTGTCACGCTTGAACGGACTCTGCATGCACACGTGCATTTCAAGCAAGACAAGGAAAGAACGAAGCCCGCCTAACTCACCCATCTCTCTAACCTTTTTGAGGTTGATGTGCTCCTTGACCTTGTCGCTCCTGCTGCCGCCCCCGCTGCCATCCGTGTCCCAGAAGTCGCGCCGCACCAGCGCCCCGCCGTGCCGCCCCAGTCTGGTCGGATGCACACAGTCGAATGTGTCGATCCCGTGGCGCACCCCGTGGAAGATGTCCCGGACACCGCCGATGCCCAGGAGGTGGATCGGGCGGTCCCGACGCAACGACCTGAACGGACGAGATGAAGATTTGTGGTGTGGTGTGGTCACAGTATTGTGGTGCTGGCGGCAGTGAGTGTGTACTTTGCCGTGAGGGCGACGACGCTGTGCATCGTGGCTCTGTCTGCGCCGAGACTGCCGCCAATCGCAGACCCGAAAAACGGCGTCCTGCACTCATTGACACACACATACATACACACAGGCAGACCGTCGGGTGATGCCACTTTCCATGTTTTCTGGCCCCGCGTTGCGTACGTGTTCACGAAGTGAGTTGACTCGTCACGGAGCGACGGGCATGTTCCGCCCTGTACAATGCCGTAGAGCGCCTGCCTCTGCTGGCAGTCGAGCCGGGAGAACTCCTGGAGGCTTCTGAGGCCCCAACGGTGGGAGCGGCGCATGGACGACTCCGTGTAGGACTGCATTGCATTCATTGACACATCGATGGACATGCAGGTCACCTGCATGTGTGCCACGTGTGCACGTGTGTACGTGTGGTGTGTCCGACCCGGGTAGGGCCACTCACTCGCTCACCTTTTCCACATTGAATGGCGTGCACTCGTCCAGCACGAGGATGATGTCGGCACCTGCCGGGATGTATCCATGAGAACGATCCACCATATTCCCGGTGTGTGTTGTGTGTGCGTGTTTGGGCCTTACCCAGCTGTTTCTGCACTAGGATTGAGCTCTCGGGCGTCAGCGTCTTGACAGAACCATCCCAGTAAGACCTGCAGACATGCAACATACACGACCTTCGTGCCTCAATCTGTTTCAATGAAAACGGTGACTGACCTGAAGGTGGCCCCCTCTTCAGAGATGTCGATGAGGCTCCTCATCTCGTCCGGCAGGGTGCGCTGGCCCTTTATCTCCGATGACACGCTGCCATGGCCCATGGAGAAGATCTGATAACCGCCAGAGTCCGTCAACATCGGACCACGAAAACCTGTGAACTCCTGCAGCAGACGCACACCACACAGAAGGATGAGCAGTCGCCTGCACACCTTGAGTGTTGCATTCATTCTCTCTGTGTGTAGTTACCGACCTGCAGCCCTCCCATGTCCTCGACGAGCTCGCTCCCAGGCCACACCAGCAGATGGTACGTGTTGGACAAGACGATCTGCGTGCCGGCCTCGCGCAGCTGCTCGGGCGTCAGGCCCTTCACCGACGCCTTGGTACCACAAAACACGAAGTTCGGCGTCTCGACATCCCCGTGAGGCGTCCGGAGCACGCCACAGCAAGCATCAGAGCCATCAGTGCTCTCGTGGACGATGTCAAAGGCGAAGAAGGGATAAGAGGGAGCGTCAGAGGGCAGGCCGACCGACTCAATGTGAGTCAGCGAAGCAGCTGGCATCACGTCGGCTGATGCATGTAGACGACTCGGCCGGAAGCGAGGGCGAGGGGCCAGGGAAGGGGTGAAGGAAGCATGCCGACTCATCGCCGGTCTGCAGCGCAATGCGACGGTGAGGAAAACCGCCCTGGTCAGCCAGCTTCTTGGCCTTCTCCTCCGCCTTATGAGAGATCTGCCACTGAACCACCTTGGATAATGATTTGGATCTTGATCAGCCTCGCCCATCCCACCAGTAGGCTGGTGCGGATACCCAAGGAAGGTCCTTCGACCACTCCCCGTCTGCGGGCTTAACTGCGAGCTTGAGCGTGAGAGGGAATGGAAAAGCCACAATGAAAGAAGCAAAAGGCCCCCCGTGACTAACAGTGTTGATCGGCACTGTATGCAGCACGTTTGACTGATCCCCATCGAACATACCATGGCTGCTGCAGCAGCTGCGGCTGCTGGTGTGCCTGGCAGCCCCCGGCAGGTGGGTGGCGGCCGCTCCAACGGTCTGATGAAGGAGATCGTGGTGGAGAGGGGTGAGCACTATGCCATCAGCCGGGTGGACTTCGGCATTCTCTCCTCCGAGGAGATACCCAGATACGCATCCATGCAGGTACGGTGGCACGTGCCGTAAATGATGGATCAAAGCGGCGCCTTGGCCCATGTGTTATCGTGGTTTTGGTGTTCGTTCAGGTATACAATCGTGAGTTGTATGACCTCAGCAGCCGCGAGCCGTTTGCCTTCGGATGCCTAGATACCCGGCTGGGGGTGTCGCGTCGAGATGCCACATGCACCACGTGCAGGGGAGGCCTGCAGGACTGCGCCGGACACTTCGGGTCAGACAGACAGACATCCACACACGCAGACGCGTGTGTGTAGATTTCCCTTTCTCGGCTTTCTTCATTCATTGATTCAGATTCGTTCGTCTGGTGCTGCCGGTGTTCCACATTGGTTACTTCAAGCACACGCAGCACCTGCTCTGCTGCATCTGCAAGGAGTGTGCGCGCATCCTCCTGTGCGACGACGAGGACAAGGGCCCCCTGTGGACAGATTGGCTGAGGAAGATGCGACGCGCTAAGATGGGCGAGGGCGGGGGGGATGCACTCATGCGCAAGCAGCTGTTCCGGAAACTGGTGCTGAAGCTCAAGACGGTGCGCGAGTGTCCGCATTGTGGGGCGGTGAACGGGCCGATTAAAAAGGTGGCGGGCCAGCCCATGAAGCTGCAGCATGACTTTGGGGCCGTCAGGAGCACGGGCAAGAAGAGAGCCAGGGCGACTGCACAGGGGGTGAGTGAGCCAACAGAAAGATGGTGATATGCATGATGCGTCTGTCTTGACCTCATCTGTTTGTGCAGCAGTATGGTCATGAGGCGTATCGTGAGGTGGAGAAAACGGTTGAGGACATGAACCCGCTGCGTGTGTACCACTTGTTCCGCAAGATGATCCCCACCGACTGTGAGATCCTCGACATCGTGGAGCCGCAGAAACTGCTCCTCACACACGTCCTCGTGCCGCCGGTGAGTATGGCACGCACAGACCAAACAAAATGGCATCATCTCTCTCTTTCTCTCTCTTTCTGTGTGTGTGTGTGTGTGTGTGTGTGTGCGCGCGCTGTAGGTGTGTATCCGTCCGTCTGTGTCGATGGGCGATGCCGGCACCACTGAGGACGACCTCACCATCAAAATCGCAGAGATCGTCCAGGTGAAATGGGTGCACACACACAGAGAGAACACACACACATCCCTCTGCATACATCAATGCATCCACTGTGCTTGTATGCATTGTGTGCGTGCGCAGACGAACAGTGTGTTATCTCAGGCGTTGGAGAAGGGCAACCACGTGCGCATGATATTGGAGAACTGGGAATTCCTGCAGCTGCAGATCGCCCTGTTCATCAACAGCGAGATGCCCGGCATCCCCCAGTACATCCAGCAGCAGGGACGCCCCGCCAGGGGCATCTGCCAGAGACTCAAAGGTCAGCCATTCAGCCACCCTCAGTGCCCTCTTGTGTCTGTGTGTCGACCATGTGTATGTATGTGTTGTGTATGTATGCACTGTGTAGGGAAGGAGGGTCGGTTCCGCGGCAATCTGTCCGGCAAGCGTGTGGACTTCTCTGGCCGGACCGTCATCTCCCCTGACCCCAACGTCGGAATCGACCAGGTAGAGAGAAGAAACATATGTGTGTGTGCATGCGTCAATCTCACATGGGTGCGTGTGCATCAGGTGGTGGTCCCCGAGTGGGTCGCCAAACGAATGACCTACCCTGAGAGCGTCTGCTCAGTAGGCTCGCATGGTCACAGACGCGGACGTATGCCTGTCTGTGTGTCAATGGATTGACTGCATTGCATGGATGTGTCTGTCAGGCCAACATCGGTCGTCTGCGTCGGATGGTGTTGAAGGGCTACGACGAGTGGCCGGGGGCCTGTTTCGTCATCAAGAAGGACGGCAGCAAACAAATGCTCAAATACGGAAACAAGTAAGTCCGTCAGTCAGACCCCGGACGTCCACACATGCGAAACATATGTACTGTGTGGTGTGCTTGGCGTGCGTGCAGGCGGACTGTGGCCGAGTCTCTGTCCATCGGTGATGTGGTGGAGCGGCACCTCAGAGACGGAGACGTCGTGCTCTTCAACCGACAGGTACGTAGCAGACACAACACAACACGTACACACGTCACGTGTATGTGTGTTGGTTGGTTGAGTGCAGCCGTCTCTGCATCGCTGCTCCATCATGGCGCACCGTGCCAAGGTGATGCCGTGGCGCACCTTCAGGTTCAACGAGTGCGTGTGCGCCCCCTACAATGCCGACTTCGACGGAGACGAAATGAACCTGCACCTGCCGCAAACCGAGGAGGCACGGTGGGTGGGCGGGTGGGCAGGCAGGGGCGGCATCTATGTGTGTCGATGTCTGCATCTATGTGTGTGTCTGCGTTGTTTGTGTGTGTGGATGGCATGTCGTGGCAGGGCTGAGGCGACTCATCTGATGAGTGTGGTTCAGAACCTCATCACACCCAAGAATGGAGACCCCATCGTCTCAGCCACACAAGTCAGCACACACACACACACAGGCACACCAACAGGGACACGCACCTGCATTTGTTCGCTGTCCTGCCTCTGCGTGTCTGTGAAGGATTTCCTGACGTGTTCGTATCTGCTGACGCGGAAGGACACCTTCATGACGCGGGCAGAGTTCTGCCAGGCATGCTGCTCATTCACCGACGGGTGGGTGGGTGGGTGAGTGG
>CDMY01000144.1:57649-175532 GCA_001179505.1 Vitrella brassicaformis
GTGGGTGAGTGGATGGGATATATGGCCACCCAACACAGCACAGCACAGCACACGCCACAGACAGATGGACGAGACGAATCCCGTGTAAATGTGGACTTGGTCTCGTCGGTGCGTGAGTGCAGGATGGGTCGCATCGACCTGCCCCCGCCGGCCATCATCAAGCCCGTGGAGCTCTGGACGGGCAAACAGGTGGTCAATGTGCTCTTGCGGCCCACACGGAGATCCGACGTCCTCGTCAACATGGAGGTGGAGGAGAGGGACTTCAGCAAGGCCGACGCAAAGGTACGGAGAAATGAACACAACGAACTGCATGCAGCGACCGGCGACCTGTGTCCGTGTGTGTGGCCGGCGTGCAGACGCAGTCGCCCGTGCTGGATGCTCGTGACGGGTACGTGGTGTTCCACAACTCAGAGCTCATGTGCGGCGCACTCGGCAAGGCCACACTGGGGGTGAGTGAGTGAGTGAGTGAGTATCACTCACACACCACACTGCACTCCAGACACCACCACCCTCGCTCCCTCTGTTTTGTGTGTCCACACGCAGGGTTCGAAGAAGAGTCTCTTCTTCCAGCTGATCCGCGACAACAGTCCCCAGGTGGCGGCCGACTGCATGGGCCGGCTCGCCAAGCTGTCGGGCCGCTGGCTCTCCCACCGGGGGTTCACTATCGGCATTGACGACGTCACGCCGTCACCCGCACTCGTCACAGGGAAAGAGGTGAGGTCACATTGCCACATCCACGCATCATTCACCATGCAGATTGTGCGCTTTTCCTTCCGTCTCCTTCACGCTAATTGTTCAGGAGCTGATAGAGCGGGGTTACAAGCAGGTGGACCACTTCATCTCTCTGTACAAGAAGGGCCAGCTGGAGTCGCAGCCAGGGTGCGACCTGGAGCAGACCCTCGAGGTCAAGATCAAGAAGGTCCTCGACGAGCTCCGCGGCGAGGCCGGCCAGAAGAGCAACGAGATCCTCCCGAGGCTCAACAAGCCCCTGATGATGTTCCTCTGCGGCGCTAAAGGGCAGCTCATCAACCTCTCTCAAATGATTGCGTGCGTCGGGCAACAAAACGTCGCTGGTCTGAAGCCATCCACCATGCACCACACCACACCTCATCCCATGCACACGCCTCACCCCTCCTCTCTCCCTCTCTCTGTGGGTGTCTTGTTGATGCAGGCCAGCGTATCCAGAACGGCTTCGTGCGCCGCACTTTGCCGCACTTTCGGCCCAACAGCAAGGTGGCCCGTGCGCGTGGGTTCGTGTCATCGAGCTTCTACTCTGGTCTGGGGCCAGATGAGTTCTTCTTCCACACCATGAGTGGCCGGGAGGGCCTGGTCGACACGGCCGTGAAGACGGCTGACACGGGCTACCTGCAGAGGCGGCTCATGAAGGTGTGTGTGTGTGTGTAAGGGACCGTGGGAAGTGCATGTGGGAGGAACATGTGTGTGTCTTGTTGTGTGTGAAGGCGCTGGAGGATTTGTCGACACAGTATGATCGGTCGGTGCGGACCTCATCGGGTCAGATCGTCCAGTTCGTCTACGGCGACGACGGCCTCTCGCCTTCCATGATGGAGGGAAAGGTCAGCGGGATCACCCTCACAACTCACTCACACACACACACCACACAAGGCAGCAGACACGTACACGTGCCTTGTTGGTCATGGTCGATCAGGATGCGCTACTCCGCTTCAACCACCTATATGACTTCGTGTCGTCCATCGTCCGCACTCACATCCGCTCGCAGCCTCCTCTTCCCCCCCTCCCCGCCCCGCAACCCCCACCAGCAAAGGAGGAGGATGAGGAGGAGGAGCCCGTCAGCACCAGAGAACGACGCAAGAGGCGCAAGAAACGCAAACAAGAGAGGGGGAGCGAGCCCCAGCCTTCCCCTTCCCCTTCCCCTGCCCACCCACCCCCTATGCCCGGCGGCCGTCCGCAGATCCTGCCGCCCATCGATGAGACGGCCAATGTGCGGCTGGTCGCGGCCACTCTCGGCTTGCCGGACGGCACTGTGCCGGTCATACAGTGGGGGGAGAGGGAGGGCGGCAGTGACAAGCCACCTGGTCCAGCTGGTGCAGCAGCTGCTGCTGCTGTGGCTGGTCCGTCGCATCAGCTCATCCCCTACGAGCGGTCGCAGGTCGATGACGCGGCCGTGGAGGCCTTTGTGGGCCGAATGGGTGCGACGCTCAAGCGCAGCATCAGCGTCTTCGATGCATGGCGGCGAACAAATAAGGCCAGGACCGACCCTCCCAATGAGCTCTTCCGCACCACGTTCGGCCCGCTGCTTGCAGAGGCCGCCATCCAACCACTTGCGCCGTCGGGGATGGCCTTTGTGCCCCTGCTGCCCTACGAAGTGCTCTCATGGGTGCGGTTTTTCCTCCCCAGGACCAAGACGCTGCTCCCTCGTGCACTCGCGGAGCATCAGCGGCAGGTGGCCAAGGAGGGCCCCACCCACCAGGAGGACACCGGCAAGCTGCGCATCTTCAATGACGAGCTGCTCTCCTTTTGGCAAGACAAGGCGGCCGAGCTCGCGGACTACCGGTCGTCTCGAGGCCTGCCGCGTGCAGACGACCAGCAGTCGTATCAAGAGGCGCTGCGGCCGGGAGAGACGGGCAAGGGCGGGCTGGACGAGATCACGGTGCTGCATATAGCGGAGTTCCTGCGTGTGGGATGGCAGAAGTACGCAAGGGCCCTGGCGCAGCCTGGGGAGGCGGTGGGTGCCGTGGCTGCACAGTCGATCGGGGAGCCGGGCACGCAGATGACGCTCAAGACATTCCACTTTGCTGGTAGATGCAGGGAAGGGCGCTCGGGGGGATGGTGTGCGAGTGTACGTGTGATGTGATGTGTGGTCCCGCAGGTGTTGCGTCGATGAATGTGACGTTGGGTGTGCCGCGTATCAAAGAGATCATCAACGCGGCCAAGACCATCCAGACGCCCGTCATCACCGTGCCACTCAAAGACAAACACCTACTCTCGAGAGCAAAGGTCAGCCATCAAACACACACCAAAACACGTGGGGCACTGATGTCCTGTGGATTTATGTGTGTGTGCCAGTACTGGAAGAACCAGATCGAGAAGACGAAGCTGTCGGACATCTGTGTGTCGATCAAGGAGGTCTACAACACCGACAGCGCATGCCTCACCGTCAAGCTCGATCCCTCCGCCCTCGACAACCTCTTTCTCACCACACCAGATGTCGCCATCGACACGGTCACTCCCCCCCACACACCCGGCGTGGTCGCTCCCTCCCCACATGCATTGTTGCGTGGGTGTGTGTCGGCTTTGTGTTTCAGATCCGCAAGGCGATTCTGTGTCACCCGCCTTTGGCCAAGCTCAAGTTGCAGGACAAGAACCTGGAGGTGGACACCACCAAGTTCAAGCTGTACATCACCACACCAGACCACCTCAAGGACAGAGACGCCAACTACTTCACGCTGCAGGTCAGCAGATGGGTAGATGAGATGGATGGATGGATGAGTAATACACAGACAGACAGACAGACACGCATACACACACGCCACGCACAGAGAGAGAGAGCGAGAGAGAAAGAAAAGGCACACAAAAATCAATTGTCCCTCTCCCCACTGTGTGTGTGTGTGTGTGTGTGTGCTCGTTGTAGGCCATCAAGACCGCCCTGCCCGAGACGGTGATATTGGGCATCAAGACCATCAAGCGGGGCGTCATAAACCAGACGGAGGTCAAGCCCGACACATCAGCACCGGCGTCGTCATCAGCCACCGGCAAGAAGGCGGGCGGCAGCGCGCCCGATGAGCCGCAGCTGGAGTACAGTTTGGCTGTGGAGGGATACGGTCTGCAGGAGGTCATGAACCTCAAGGGCGTCGACGGCCCCAAGGTCAGGACCAACCACGTCATGGAGATGCAATCGGTGAGCCACCCGGTGACACATGCATTGAATGCGCAGAACACCCGTGGACGCATGGCGTGTGTGTGTGGTGGGTTGGTGTGCAGGTGTTGGGCATCGAGGCTGCGCGCTACACGATCATCGAGCAGATCCGTGCGTCGATGCGTGCGTACGGGCTGGAGATCGACGTCAGGCACATGGACCTCCTCGGCGACGTCATGACCTACAGGTACACATGGGATCAGGAATACAGCCTCGCCCATCCACCCACGGATGTAACTGCCGTGTGTGTGGTGTCCTCCATTCATCAGGGGTGAAGTGTTGGGCATCAGTCGCTTCGGCATTGCCAAGATGCGAAGTTCGACGCTGATGTTGGCGTCGTTCGAGGAGACCAACGAGCATCTGTTTGAGGCGGCCTTCCACCACAGGCAGGACCCCGTGGCGGGCGTCAGCGAGTGCATCATCATGGGCAAACCCGTGCAGCTGGGTACTGGCAGGTTCGACATACTCTACGAACCACCCAAGAGGTCAGCGGATGCCACAGCGTGACAGCCACACCGATCATTTGCATGCTTGATGTTTGTCTGTCCGTCTGCCTGCGTGTATGTGTGTCAGCGTGCTCCCGCGGCGTGCTGCGCCTCTGATGAGTCAGGTGCTGAGCAGAACTGTGATTGCCGACTGACTGACTGACCGGCGGCCGGTCAGTTCGAGTTGAGTTGGAGCTTGAGTCCGTGTACAGTGTGTAATGTACGTGTGTGGTTATCATTCCGGCCTGTGCCGTGTGTTTTATCGACGGAAGACTAGTAAGGCAGGCATATATAGAGAGATGCGCATAAGTATCGTCCTTTGTGTGTGTCAGAGTGACAGATAAACTGAACATCCCATCCCGGTCTCACTCTCAGTCAACCTCACGCTAACACTCAGTCACACTGCCAAGCTCTCACTCACTCACTCACTCACTGACGAACACTCTCCCCCTCCAAATGACCTCCTGTCTCCCCGCCCATGCAAAGCGTCCAAACCCATAGTGACGAAATCTACCAGCAGAGAGGAAGCACAACCGTTGGAACCGATCTCGCGCGTTGTGCGATCTCGTCTAGACTTTTTCTGGTGCTTTTCTCCCCGCCCTGTCTTGTGAAAAAGCAACGCGTGAGCAGCAATGGCGGCCCAAGATCTTCAAGCGGACATGCTGCTGGAGGGGAGATGGCGTGTGGTGAACCACGTCGGCGGAGGCGCCTGGGGTAAGCAGATCTGATCTACACACGGCAAGCCACAGGGAGGACACTGGATGACCAAAGAGAACTCTTGTCGTCCTATAGAGTCCACAATGACCGTATGTGCCGTCTTTTGTGTGTTGTTGCCTGCAGGCGCTGTGTATGTGGTGCGAGACGAGCACCAGCCGGAGGGCCACCTGCGGGCCATGAAGTACGCAGGCACGGAGAGCGGCAGCGTCAAGGACCTCAACGGCGACTACAACACCCTGACGCAGCTGCAAGGTACGGGAGCCAGGAAAAAGTCTGCTGTGCCAACCCCCTATAAGCTCGCGTCTCGTCTCTCTTTTGTGTGTGCTTTGTGCAGGCACCAAGGGCATCTGCAACGTGCATGCCCACTACAAGGCTAACGACGCGTGAGCTGAGCACGCAAACGACGGATGGGACTCAAACAATCCAGCGAGATATCGAGTATTCTTCTCTGTGTGTCCCATCAGCCACCGTCCATTCTTCGTGATGGACCTGCTGGGCGGGGACCTGCTGCGGCTGCGGGAGGCTGCGGGCCGCTTCACCGTGGCCACGACGGCCAAGATCGGGGTGAGAAAGAGATATAGAGAGCCTTACAAATTTGCATGTATGCGCCAATTGCTATCTGCGTATGTGTGTGTGTGCAGCTTCAAGTCGTGGATGTGCTGGAGAAGGTGCACGACGCCGGCTACATCCACCGGCAAGCGGCAAAGAAGACTCCACACATTGTCTGAGTGCTCTTTTCCCTGTCCCTCTGTTTGTTTCCAACAGCGACATGAAACCCGATAACCTCATGACGGGCAAGGGTGAGTGAGGCATAGACACACAGACGCCAATGGGAAGGAGGGGACACCGGATGTGTATGTTGTGTTGCATGCAGGCGGCCAGCAGGGTGAGGTGTTTTTGGTGGACTTTGGTCTCGCCAAGAAACACCTCGCCGCCAACGGCCGGTGAGCCCCATTCACCAAAACCAAAGAGACACACACGGTCAGACCTTCCTTTGTCTCTTCATGTGTGTCGCTTGCAGCCCCATCAAGGCCCGCAAGGACGCCGTCTGCGCGGGGACAGCCTACTGGGGCAGCCCCAACGTCCACGCCAAGAGGGATCTAGGCCGCCGGGACGACCTCATCAGCCTCTGGATTGTCCTTCTCGAGA
The DNA here is from genome assembly GCA_001179505.1 of Vitrella brassicaformis. Taxonomy (NCBI): domain Eukaryota; family Vitrellaceae; genus Vitrella; species Vitrella brassicaformis. The sequence goes on from CDMY01000144.1 coordinate 63,896, forward strand.
TGATGCTCAACGACCTGCCGTGGGCCAACCGCACCGTAAGGAGAGACGGACACGACACAGAGAGACACACATGCACACGGTGCTTGTTCCTCTGTCTGTCTGTCTGTCTGTCTGTCTGTTTGTCAGAACCGAGCAGACATCAAGAAGGATAAGAAGGAGCTGTTCGCCAAGGTCGAGGCCCTCCACAACGGCCAAGCCGCCGCCCCGCCCTTCACGTCCTTCTACCTGCGCCGCGGCCACCAGCCCGCGGACCCGCTGGCTGAGGACCCGCTGCTGAAGGACACGGACGAGCTCGCCAAGGCCATGCCACCCCAGATGGTGCGTGTGAGTGAGACAGGAAGGTGCATTGGGCTTCTTGTGTCCCTTGGATTCTCCTGCTCTCCCTGGTGTGTGCAGCGGCAGCTGTGGGTCGAGCTCAACAGCTACAAGTACGACACCAAGCCCAACTACAGCTACATCCGGTAAGATTGATTGCAAACAAGGCCCACGCACCACTCATTGTCCTTTCTTTTGGCAGGTCCCTGCTGCAGGACATGTTCGAGGCGTATGCCCATCACCACAAGGACAACTGGGACATCACCAAGGAGTTCGGCCAGGGCCCAGGCAAGTGGAAGGCCTCCCAGGAGGAGGCCGCCCTCCACCATCCCCTCCCCCCACCCTCGGCCCCTCATTCTCACCCCCACCCGCCCGCAGCTGCTACTGCTGCAGCAGCCAAGACCAAGGCCAAGCCACGATCCCCCTCCTCGCAAGAACAAAGGCGAGAAGCGGCCTCGGGCTGAGGACGAGGAGGACGAGAACGAGGAGCGGGCCGGCAAGAGGAGGGTGCGTCGGGAGGTGTCTGCTGTGCCCAAGCCCCGTGGCCGGTCGGTGTCTCCCCCACCCAAGCGCGGCAAGGCAGCGGCGAAGGCCAAGCAGGTGCGCAAGGCGCCGACGAAGAAGGATCAGCAAGAAGCCCGCCAAGAAGCCGCCAGCCAAGGAGACCGGCAAGAAGGCGAGCGGGAAGACCACAAAGCCCGGCAGGAAGACGCCCAAGAAGAAGGTGCAGGCGGCCAAGACGGGTGCGGCAGCCGGTGTAGTGGAGGTCGATGACGAGGTGTCGCCCGGTGCCCCATCGCCATCCGTGTCGACCAAGAAGCAGCGGGGGAAAGGCGTCGCGGACAAAGTCCGCAAGGCGCCCACCAAGAAAGTGGGCAAGACCAAGAAGGCGGCTGCCAAGAAGAAGACGACGGCGGCTGCGAAGAAGAAGGTGGTGAGGCGGGCTTCGGCGCCCAAGAAGAAGGCGGCCAGCGCTCCCTCTGCACGGGATGTTCGAGCCGAGCGACGCGCCCGCAACAAGGGATGAGGGATAGGGAGGGGGGAGAGAACCGAAAGGGGGCTGGGTATGTGGGGTATTTTGATGTGTGGCGCAAGCAGGCAGGCAGAAAGAGAGAGAGAGAGGGAGAGAGAGAGGGAAAAGCGGATCGCCAGTTGATGTCGGTCGTTGGGATTTTCCAGTTCCATCAGTGTGACGTGATTAGGGGGTTGTCTGTGTGCGGGATGGGATGGGAGCAATCGGGCGCAAGAGACACGTACCTCTGCCTGCGCTTTGCGGGATTCTGTGCCGTGTGTGTGTGTACTTGACATGTGAGAAGTTGGTGCTAAAATGTTTTGAGTGCTGATGATGGAGCTCCTCGGTGTATATTAGGCAGGCAGGCAGGCAGGCAAGGTAGTCGACGAGATGTCCTGCGACGCAGGCAAAACCATCTGCTTTTTTCAGTCGTTAGCGAGATCATAGGACCACTCGAGGAAGAGACACGTGCCGCTCGCTGCCTGCGATCTGTGAACTTGTCTGTGTTGTAAGTGTGTATGTGTATGCTTGTGCCTAATTGATGCCCCCCTGACACTATGCTCGTATCAGGTGTGTTGGTGGATTGACCATAACTATACAATCCATGTCACGAGCAGTCCACATCCTTTTGTCACTGCAACAGCCGCCATTCATTCCATCAAGATGTTCATTCACACCATCCAGACCACGCCCGCCACACCCACTGAGCTATACAACAAAGTGACCATCCAACCCTCTCACTGCCCTCTGCCTCTATCTCTGTCTCTTATGTACATGCACACACACGAGGAACGCAGTCTCCACTCAGTGTGTTTGCCATGTCAGCCGTGGCTTCGCCAGGCACCCCCCCACCACACCCACCCAATCTTCTCGCTCAGGTGATGGGCAGTTTCTTGGCCTTGCAGTACGCCTTGTAATCGGCCTCCGTGAGTACATACCCCCAGTGTTGCAGCGTCTGCATCACCACACCACACACAGTCGTCTCTCAGCCAGGATCTCAAGGCCAACACACACACATATGCTCACCCACCTGTCGGATGACGGGTGACACCTGGACGTCGTCGTATCGGGTGCCGCGCCGGTTGATCTGCCCACACAGCTGAGAACGGAAGCGACCGGTGGGACCCATCACGCCTGAACAGACAGAAGAGCGGCAGCAAGGAGGATGAGGACGTGTGTGTGTGTGTGTGTGTGTGGAGACAACGTATGTGTGGACGTGTGCGCGTATCCTGCCAGCTCCTCAGGGTCTGTGTGTGTCAGGACCTTTGAATCGGCTGATCTGCCGTTTGTCGTCCGAAGATCGCCTCCCGAGGTAAAACCGGCAGTACCTGATAGCGGACACACACAGAGTGTAGCATGGCAATGAAGGGTGTGTCCCGTGTGTAGTCTGTGTCCGTCCGCCTACCACTGGAACGCGCCGTAAGGGTCCTGCTTCTTGATCCAGCCACTACTCTCCCACTGGTCGAGGCTCTGGCCGCTGCAATGCACCACACCATCGTGACAGACACGTCCGTCATTCCTGACCCTTTCCCTCTCTGCCTGATAAATACATGCATCCCCCCACTCACCATTTGACGTCGTACTTGTTCACCTCTTCGCGGTAGGTTTGACTGGTCAGCATCCGGCCTCTGTTCATGCCCTCAAACCACTCCTGAGGGAACTGCAAAGGGCATGCAGGTGTCAACAAGAGAAAGGTATCAACCAGCAATCACCATCCACCATCCGTGTGTGTCCTCTTCCTCACCTCGGCCAGCACTTGCTTGGGGTCATAGGTTTTGCCCGTCACGCTGGAGTAAATCGAACGGAAATACGTACCACCTGATGTGGACACACCGACGCCACACATACCGCATCACACTCATACATACCATACACCAGTTCACTCATCTGTATGCTCTGACCGAATGAGCCGCGCTGCAGCACTTCCGCTGGGGTGAGGTTGGGCTTGAAGTCCGGGTAGTCCTCGAACACTAGCGTGCCGTCGGGACGCCGCTTCGGTACCGGGGCACGCTCCGCATAGATCTCTGATGAGCCGCAATAACAGGAAACGGATCCCCGTTGCATGCATCGCACATTCCCCACGCACCTGTGTCGAGTTTGACGCCACGATCCATATGCGATGCAGCAGCAGCAGGAGCAGGAGCAGGAGCGGCCTTCTTCACTCTCGTCTCCTTTTTCTGGATTGTCTTCGTGACCTTCCCGGCCTCCTGCTGCTTGGCCTTGGGCTTCGGCTTGGCAGCGGCGCCCTTGACCATGAAGACGTGTTGACGGATGCAAAACGCCGTCTGGCAGCCTCCAGGCCTCACGCTACAGGGCAGGCTGGTCGACAGAAGGAAACTCCGGTGGACGCAAAGCAGCAACAGAGACCACCTATTCATCCATCTATCAACGCTCCCGGATTTTGCGAGCTCAGCGCCAACGTCGGTGCGAGCTTAGCAGCAAGGAGAGGCTCAGGCCTTTTCCAGCGTGTGATGCGCTTGTGGTCTTGAGAATGAAGCTCAAGGAGTCAGATCTATGAGTGATCTTGCTGGGTGGCGAGTTTGAGCCACCCCCTGCGGCACGAGCAGGGATGGTGCGGCTTGGCCCTCCCCCCAACCGGCTGTCCAGCCATCGGTTTTCCCTCGTCTTCACCGCCATCTGCTCTTTCTTCCTCACCCTCGCCCTGGATCTTTTCGAGCACGTCTGTGTCGCCCTGTCAAACAGGCGGTCCGTCGACAACCTCCGGGACCTCAGCAGCCCTGACCGGGCGGCCTTCGTGGCTCCAGCGGCACTCAGGCGCTTCGGCGGATCAAGACGGCGTGTTTCAGGGCATCGCAGAGCACGGTGGCGGATGGATGACGACTGTGACGTTTTTCTTCTGCCGCTCGACGAGAAGCAGCGGACCGAGCATTTGAGGTCTCTGTCGAGCGTTCGAGCGTCAGACCTGCTGCTGGCTTCCTCTCTGCTCAATGACCAAAAGCGGCTGCTGCTACGCGCGAGCCCCTCCAGCACCGCCAGCCCTCCCCATTCCACGATGTTTGACCCCATGGATGAAGAGGAGGCCCAGTACGCGTCAGAAGGACGACACGACACCACCCCAAGGATGGTGTCGGTCTCGCCACACAGCCGGACGGCTTCATCACCCATACCCCTCCCCTCTGATCCCGACCCCGCTGGCCCTTCGTCGCGTGCCTTTCGTGAGCGGCTCGAAGAGTCGTGGCAGGCCCAGTCTCACCCATCATCAGCCCCACCCCTCCCCCCCACCCCGTCAGATTGGAGGACCGAATTGGAGCGGCAGCTCGAGAGAGAGAGGATAGCGCGGGAGGAGAGGGCTCGTGCGGTGCTAGAGGAGCAGCTCGAGAGGGATCGGCGGCGCGAGCAGGGGAGGGCGCAGCGGCTGCTGCACATCATGGAGAGGGACAAGTGCTCGGCTGAGGAGGCCATACGGAGGCTCGAGGCCATCGAAAAGGCGGAGGCTGAGGCACAGCAGCGGACGGAGCTTCCCCTGCCCACACAACATCGAGACGATGATGATGACATTGACGTCCTTGACGATGAAGACGAGGAAGATCAGCCGTCGGACATCTCCATTGCCACGATGGTGTCGACGGCTGTCACCGAGATCGAGACCCCCACCCAGCCGTCATCACGGCCCCACATGCCACCAGAGGCGAGTGTGCTGTCGGCTGCAGCGGCAGCCCACGAGATGGACAAGAAACGGAGAAAGAAGGAGCACGTCGAGCGGGGGAGCGTCAACATGACAGCCGATCTGTCCGACTTCACTTCTCGCCATGTGTTTGAGGATGACGACAGCGTCCGGCTGCTCAACGGCACACTGGTTGATAGAGAGGTCCTGGAGAAGCTCAAGGAAAAGGACGACTTCCTCAGGTCAACCACACACACACACACACACAGAGAGAGAGAGAGAGAGAGATATGTTCGGCTGAGCTGACGATGCATCCATCTCTGTGTGCGTTTGTGTGTGTGTGTGCAGGGAGTGGGAGAGGCTTCGCGACAGCAAGGGCCTGCGCTCGTTGGAGAGCTGGGCGGAGCTGGTCAACACGACGGTCGACTACCTCAAGGTCATCATCCCCGAGGTCATGCAGATCCGTGCCCTCCTCCCGCCACAAGAGGCGTCCAAGAAATCACGGAGGAGCATGATCCAAAAGGTCAGCCAGCCTTGACAACTCCTCTGCCACCAACCAATCTGCATCTCTCTCTGTGTGTGTGTGCAGGAGCGAGAGGAGTGGAATCTTCTGCGGTCGTCGCGTCGTCTGCGTCGGGTGGAGGATTCGATCAAGCAGGTGGAGCTGACGCTGGGCCGGCCGCCCACGCGCGTCGAGTGGGGCACGGCCATGGGCTTCATCACCGCTGATGCCAGGGAGGATGGCTATGACAAGAGACTCAAGGAACAACTGGACTACATGAACAAAGAGGTGCGTTACTGAGTGGGCGTTCGTGTGCATGTACGTTGTGCGGCCTGTCTGTGGTCAGTTGAAGCGCCTTGAGGACGATGAGGCGGTCGTGATTGGCTGGTTCCACGACCTCGTCAAGAGACTGGCCACGTGAGACGGAAGTACAGATAGGGGGACTGAGAGAGAGCTCTCTTTGTGTGACCGGCCGGCTCTTCATGGCTGTCTGTGTGCTGTACGTGGCCTGTCAGGCAAGCTGCTTCCAAGCCCCACACCAATCTCGGCTTCATGGACTTCATGACGGGCGGCCTCGAAGGTATGGAATCCACCTAAAAGTACACCAGACAAAGTCTCTGTCCGCGTGTGGCTGTGTGTGGCACGTGTGTGTGCAGCTGTGCAGAAGGCAATTCGCGAGGTGCCTCTCGAGAAGATTGAGATGGGCAACCTGCGGCAGCACGTCTACATGGCCATCAAGAACGCACACCTCGCCCAGGCTACAGAGTTCAGGCAACAGGTACGCAAGCCACTTCAGTCAGCCGCACACGCAAACGACGAGTTCTCATTCTCGTGTGCGTGTGTGTCAGCAACATCACGGTGTGCCCGCCCACTACTTCACGCTGGCCAAGAAGGCGAGGGACTACGAGAGGGACGTCAAGAACGAGCAGGGCCGAGTGCCCAACCGTAAGAGCCGCACACCTCCACGTCTCCCTCCAGCTCACCACATCTCACACCAACCTGTGTCTGTCTGCCTGAACAGACGCTGAGACCGCCAAGGCCCTCGACGTCTCGCCACAGCTCTTATCGTAAGTAGACCGACGCCACATGCATGACTAAGGCGTCCATTCCTTCATTCATTAACCCCCGTGTGTGTTTGTGTCTTTGCGTGTGTGGTTGGCGCAGCAAAGTGAGGTCCGAGACGCGGAAGATGCGTGACATGATGCAGGACGTCAAGTTCAAGTCGGACGACGGAACCCCTGAACGGCTCCACGAAACACTCGACGTACGCGCGCCAAACCTACCAGCAATCACGAGCCGACGCACCTGGATGACACTATGTTGTGTGATTGATGTGGTTGGTGTGGTTGGTGTGTCCAGCTGGACCCCGACAACCCCGGCGGGCCTCAGAAGTACCTGGCGGAGGAGCGGCGCTTCCTGCACATGGTGGAGCACCTCATGACGCAGTCGTCTCTCACCGACATGGAATACAGAGTGGTACGTACGCACTCCCACACGGGTCATGACACTCCCACCCCTCATCCCTCCCTCCCTTGCCTTGCTATGTGGGTCCAGATGCACATGCGTCTGGGCGTCTCCCGCACCGATCGCCGTGTGCACTCGGCCGAGGACGTCCGGAACGAGCTGGCCATCACACCGAGGGAACTTGCAGACATCGAAGCCAACGCTTTCTACAAAATGAGGAAACAGGTGGGTGGTTGTGTAGGAAGAGTGCACAACACCCTAACTAGCACCCAAGACTTGCTAACCGAGTGTCGTGCGTGTGGTGGCCTTGCACTCCATCCATCCATCTGCAGGAGACGGAGGATGCTTTGGGTGAGGTTGAGCCGCAGGTGCGTGCGCAGGCGTCGTTCGACCCCGAGATGATGCTGGCGGTGCTCTCGGAGGTGTCGCACATACAGCGCCTGTCCGAACAGCTCATCACACGGGGGGGATTCAGAAACACAAGTGAGTATGCGATCGTGCACCCAGCACACGACTCACCACAGCCATCAGATTGACGTGTTGCATGTGATGTGTGCGTCTCGGTAGGGGATTTGGACCCCAGTCTCGACGAGAAGGCGCATATCCACGCGGCGGCCCTGCTGCTCAACCAGTCCAACAAGCCCGCAGCCATCGCTGCACGACGCAAGCTCATGGAGGCCAGAGGCCACAAACCTCTCCGTGCCCAGCAGCAGCCCACCCCACCCCCTGTCCCACCCCGCACCCCGACAGCCCACCAGACGCCCCCTCCCCGGCCGCAGCCAAAGCTCTTCGCGCCGATTCCCGTGGAGCCGGCGAGAGCGGCCAGGCAAGAGGAGCCCCTGCTGGCAAAGGTCAAACGGGAGAGGGCCGAGAAGAAGGGCGGTGGCAAGAAAGCGGCGAAGCGGAGCACTATGACGTCGGGAAGGAAAAGGACGAAGGCAATCTGATGATCTTATGGAGGAGGGATAGTAGGCGGACGAAGGGGTGTCAGTCTCGTGTGCAGAGAGGGGGGAGGGACGGACGGGCGACGAGACCATGGTTTCCATCTATCCATCCATCCATCCATACTCGTACATAGACACATGTACCCACCCACATGCCGGCACGGCATGAATGAGTGCATCTACCTACCTCCCTACCTTTCTACCAGCCTGTCTCTTTATCTCTGTGTGTGTGGTGTGTGCGGGAGGGGCTATGGGATGGGAGGGGGTATGGGATGGGATGGGATACGAGGGGGAGGTAGGTGAGAGGGCGGTCCATAGCGCACCGGTCCACAACGCTCACGCACTCCCTTTTTCTGTCAATCACTCACGCACTCGCTGCCTACCAGCCTGCCTGCCTGCCTGCCTGACCTATGCCTACATCAGCCGAACCCGCCCATGTATAGCCTGTCGCTCGTCGGTATGGGTGGGTGGTTGCTTGGTTTGTGTGTGTGCAGCCGGCCGGCCGCCGGGCAGGCTAAGCTCTCGTGTGAGGCCGGCCGGTAAGACACATCAGCGAGGAGAATACTCGCAGAGAGGGCTTTTTGGCGGTGGCTGGCCAACCACAGTTTTTTCCCGCTTTTAAAGCACTCTGAGAGATGAGGAGGGATGCGTGTGTGTGGGCAAGCAACTGCAATGGAGCTTGGTACCCTGTTTTCGATGTGTTGCGGTTCTCGTGGCTGTCTGTCTGTGTGCGTGTGTGGCGTGGATTTCAATGGGATTGTCCTGGCCTGGCGAGAATGACGTTGTAATGCTCACTGGGGCACTGACGTGCTGTGCTCCTTTTGCTGCAGCGGGGCGGGGGCTGCTAATGTGTGTGCGTGTGTTGCTTTCAAACCACTCACTCACTCACCCACTTGTTGTCGATCGTGCAGCCAGCCAGCATCTCTGGCACTGTTGTGCTGTCCTGTGGTGCCTCCCTCCCTCCCTCCGTCCCTCCCCCCAGCTCACTGTAAACACAGCACTGCACACACCCATACACACACATGTATTGCTGGCTGGCTGGCTGCACGGCACGGCGCGGCACGCACCTTGGTGCGCGCTCTCTCTCTCTCTGTGGGATTTTCAACGACCTGTGTGTGTGTGTGTGTCCGATTCCGGTCTCTCTCTTGTGCGTGTTTCTGTCTGGGCATTCCCCTTGAGCACCGTTCCCCTTTGAGAATGGCGCCCGAGGTGGGACTATGACAAGGCGCACGAGAGGCGACCGACTGGCACTGACAAGGCAGTTGCCTCTCTGTCTGTCTGTCTCGCTCCGTCAGTATTTGTGTGTGGTGGGGTGGTGGTGGTATGTGCAGATGGCACACAATGACGATGGATGAATGGATGGACGAATGGATGATGACCCCTACATTGCAATCAGTTGTCGTGTCTCTCTATTCACCGGCCACTGAAAGTCATCCCCACGTTGGCGGATCCGTAAATGCGCTTCTGCGCGTGGGCGGCCGCGGCCAGAGCTAAGAGTTCTCGTTGGCTTGACGGCTGCCGCAGCTGGTCCTTTCATCCGTTTGCATCGTCTTCAACGACGTCCTCTCGATAGACGTCGTTCTGGCGAGTTGCCCTCGCGGCGCCATCATCATTCGTCCGTGTTTGGTGAGATCTTGGCAGGCTGTCGGGTAGTGGATGCAACAGGTGCAGAGACGCGTCCGGGGCATGCCGCGTGTCTCGCTGGTTTTCCCCTCGTTTGAGCTCCGCTTACCCGAACACCGGTTGAAACAAGGTGATAAGTGTACTTGTCTGTCTGAAAAGCCTTACAGGTAGGTCGCTCTGTTTTATTGCTCGAAGAAACGCATTAATTGCCGTGTCGCTCAGTCACTGCGGGTCATTCATGAAGGGTCAACTCTCGACCCACACGAAGAGGCAGGTGCCCGTCGAGTTCGATCCGTCTGCGGCCCGGATGATTCGTGTCTCATGGTTTCTACCATTAATACTTCTGTGCCTTGCTTCTCCTCGCTTCCTCTGCTTCCTCCTCTTGTGCCTCTTCGCTTCTTTGCCTCTTCCCGCTCTCCTGCAGGAGCTCCGGGGCAAACTCTTCCACCAGGCTGTAGGCATGTGTGTCGTTCAGCTGCCGCACACCAGCCGCGACAAAGAAGAATACGCATGGCTGCGCGTCGACAGGGAGGCTGTATTCGAGCAGGTCGAGGGACGGGTTTTCCCCATCCCTTCCCTGAGCACCTCTTTGTCTTCAATCGTCACGAGCACCAGACGGGCTGACTGAATGAAACACATGATCTGTTTGGTGACACACACACCAGGAGAGAGACACACACTTGTACCATCAATCAAGGCAGCTGAGCCCGTACTGAGTCCATGTAATGACCTGGTGGGCCGTGCTGCCTGGGGGGTAGCTGCGGTCGATGGTCACTGATGGGGCCAGATGGGGCAGCAGCAGATCGGCTTGGGGGTTTTGCGGGCCGCCAGCAATCCTCTCTCGCTTCTTCACGCACTCACGAGTCATCTCTTCGACTTCCGGCCAAGCCTTGAGGATGTCGAACACTATGCGCAGCCAGGGCGGCATCTCCTTCTTCAAGCCGCTCTCCTGCTCTACGGCCTCGACCGTTCTGTTGCGGAGCTGCTCGAGTGTGTCGGCGCCATCATTAATGCCGACTTTCTTGTAGAGATTTAATTCGGCGGTTGGAAGAATGTCCGCGTTCCTGTCAAAAAGATAGCTGGTCATCTTCTTGCAGCTTGCCCTGCCGTCTTGCTTCGCCCGAGGGGCATGCTGGAAGCCAAAGGATTGATAGTAGAAGCCTGACATGCACATGCCGACGAATTGAACGGATCGATGTGCATGTCAGAGCCTGTGCATCATCTGCGCGTACCTGCTTTTGAGAGCACATACATGTCCTTGATGCTGCTGACGTCAGTAATTGTCACCTCTTTGCAGCCGTAGGCAGGCGAAAACTGGTCAATCCATGATAGCATTGCGACCATCATGCTGTTGCCAGACAGCTTGTCGGCCTTCTTCAGACTGGACAGAGACACAATAATACATAAAAGGGCTGACAGCTTGTATTCTCGGTCATGCACATACCCCGCCAAGTAGCAGGTGCGCGGCCCCGACCAGCGTTGGATATCCAAACGGCAATGACCACCTGTCACTTCCAGCCCCTCCACCTGAAGGAGACGTCTGAGTGTTGTCGTATGGTATTACGTAAGATGGATTGAGCGTCGGTCGCTTCGGAATACATACCAGCTGCAGTGACACCTTAAGAGTCCCTCTAACACCTCGGAGACGCAAGACTACACCGAGCGTGTCTTTGCCCCTGAGGTTCTCCTGGATGCGCTTCCTGAACGCCTCAGGGACCTTCACAGAACAACTGCAATCGATGCATTCATTGCAGCGGCCAAGACCAGCACGGGATACCGTCTATCTGTTCTTATCCACCTGATGTCGATTGGCTCCTCAGGGAGGTCCTCGGGCGGTTGTGAGCAGCTCACCAGATCCCCCACCGCGACACGAGACGAGGAGACTTGTTGACACAGCTGACAGAGGATCAGGGCCATGCAGAGCGACCAGGTACAGAGAGCCATCGGGATCCGAATCATCCGATCAACGAGATGGAAGCAATGGGATGAGGACTTCACGGCTGCTCGTCTCTCGCGATACGGGAAGGTGGGGGCGTATCCTGGCCGCCCCCACCCTGAAACCCTTAACCCTGAAACCCTAACACCTCTGCAGATCCGCGCGGTTTTGACGAGGACAGGCCGCCCGGCCAGATCAGGCGGTTGAGAGGCCAGGTAAGAGCCTTCAAAGAGATGCTCTTTGCCACAAAATTGGATCTGTGGCGCAGGGCGTCGGTCTTCGCGCGCATGCACCTGGGTACACCTGGGCAAGCTACTCAAGACGGCACGCAGCCACGGATACGCCATGTGGCAGCTGGCATTCGCCTGGTGCTACACACGCCCATTCGTAGGCCACGCCAGACCACGCCACACACTCGACAGACACTGTTGCTGCTGCTGTGTGTGTGTGTTGGTCGATTGGCTGGGAAGCGGCTGCACCGCCATGTGGGAGGCGGGGCGAGGTGAGCGAGCCAACACAGACAGACAGACAGACAGACAGACAGACAGACAGCCAGTCAGACAGCCCACCCCTTCAAACCACCCGCCGCGCCCTTACACTCACACGCCAGAGAGGACGGACACGCACCCCACCCCCTCCCTCCCCCACGCAGACATGCAGTAGCTAGTCGCACGCGCGAGGGCGATAGACAAGCGAGAGCGAATCCATCCAGACACATGACTGAATCCAACAATGCACCAAACCCCACACACACCTTCTGCCTGCCTCTCCGTCTCGCCCTATCTCCCCCGTGTGTATTCGTTGGCCTGGGTGGGTGGATGTGGTGTCCTTCTGCACGACTGGCTGCGTGCTTCTCTGCCTGCCTACCTGCCTGCCTGCCTGCCAACTCGGAGACATCATAGCGTGAGTAGATGGGGGGGTCTGCGTCCGCCCATGCGTGTGCGCGTGTGCGGGACTTGTGTGTGTGGGTATTAGGCGTGGCCGACTGCCGATTGACGTGAATGGCATACACTAGAAGAAAGCCTTCCATTCCAAAACAAGTGTCCGACCACAGACAGATGATTTAAATCATCACAACTCCCTGACAGCGCTGGACGCAGAGCAGTTGCGGATCAACGACACAAGTCCACACACAGACTCAGTCAAATGTAGAGAGAGAGGGGGGGCGAGACCGTCCGTCTACTTGATAATCGTGTATTCTTCAACTAGTTCCCCCAGAGCCTCTTTCGTAAGGGGTTTGCCCTTCACATCTGCTGCACCAGCTTCTCTGTACTGGCTCACGACGTCAGCCGTCAGAACGCCTGTGAGGCCTACGATGGGGATCGGTGCACTACCACTGGCCTGCAGGCAAACATGCTGTGTCTCCAATGCTGTGTCTTTGTTGGTTCAGACCAGCACCTGCAAGAGGGCGGTGATTTCTCGTGTTGCAGTGATTCCGTCCTTGATCGGCATGTTGTCCATGAGGATCAGAGAATACCTTTCACCGGCACGGATCCTCTCCACAGCCTGCTCATCTGCACTGATACATGCCACGACTGCTGGTACTGATCTTCGTCGGACTTGCCCACCGTCTGTCGCGAAATGATGGGCCAGGCCAAATCGCTTGAGCAAGAACGACATTCCAAACCTGGTCAGACACAAAGGGAGCTGACAGGCGTGCATAGAGCCCCTCGACCTTGTCACCTGACGGTTTCGTTATCCTCAACAAGCAGCACCCTCTGCAATGCACAGTTGCCACAAGGTGCGGACCATTTGCTCATCGACGCACCGTTCTTCCCACCGCCGTCAAGTGCTTGGTGTCGGGACTATCTGCGTCTGTCATGGGTGGAGGGAGAGACGATTTCCTGCGTCTTGGTGTGGCAGGATTGGTCACAGAAACTGAACATGCTGCTGCATCCCTGGACCTGAATGAAATCAATCACATGCTCTGTGCAGACGGCAGCTCCAGTGCGATGTCTCTTCAGTGTACTCCTGGTGTCTCGCCGAATGGCCTGTCATGTCGTCTTCCCACTCCATCTCCCTCTCCGAATCAGCAGCGACCAGAATGTTCTCACTGTGATGACGGCGAGAAGCGGTAGGCGAGCGGGTGGACGGTGCGGAGGTAGAAGAGTCCCGTCGCTCGACGAATGTGCTGTCGATGCGCTTCTTGTCGGCAGGAGAGAGACTGGAGGTGTGACCTGCGTCAAATAGCGCTTCAAAGAAGAACTCTGACCCCTGGTCGATACCAGCGGATTTGACACCTACACAAGCCATTCATCGTCGTCACGGACAATCTTACCCTTAACCACCACCACACCTTCATCGTCGTCAAGGGTTACAATTGGCTGCTTCTTACCCGTCCTGCCCTCTCTGTGTCGCTCCATGAAGGCTTTGGCGATGGATAAGCCAAGGCCAGCCCCTCCCCCTCGCTGGAGATCGGCGGGGCGTAGCTGTGAGTATGGCTTAAAGAGCTTGCTGAGGTCACTTTGAGGGACGCCGGCACCGTCGTCTTGCGCCGATATTCGCAGCCGTGGGCCAACTCCTGGGCACCACTCAAGCATCTGACACTGCACAATGAGTGTTCATAGCCATCAGATTGATGGCGCTCTCAAGGCCAGCTACCTTCATGGTCACGGTCTTGCCCGGCGGCGTGAACTTTCGAGCATTGCTAAGGAAATTGACAGCAACCTGAGAGCACCAGCGCATCCGTGTCTTCTCATTGCCTCCCTCCATGTATCTGTGCGTCTCTGCTGGCCTGTTCTAGCCTTGTTTCGTCTCCAACAATTCCTCCATCCCAGCGATCATCAAGCTTAGCGAGCAGTCCAGCGTCAATCCGCATATAAAAGGCGATATTCATCACTTCAAAAGACAGCCGGTGGGTGTCATAAATCATCAGCAGCCATCTGAAGAGATTGAAAGGCCTTAGATGGAACTCAAATCGGCCCGCCTCCAGTTTCTCCAACGTGAGAGCGCTGAATATCGGAACAGACAATAGATGTGAGGTCAGATACACAAATGCCGTCTCATCTTTTATACATGTGTACTCATTTGTGATGAGCGTCATCCTGCCCATCTGCTGCCCAATTGTCGCCAGCATTGTGTTAAGCCCTTCGATCCAAGACACGATGTCTTGTTTGCTGCCGTTCTCCACATCGTCGTGGGTCCGTCCTTCTTTCGCAGATCTGCTCACGGCATCGTGCTGGCTCTCCCGTGAGGTAGTGCAGAAAGGCAGTTCCTCAGCTTTCAGCCGAGCGATGCACTCGTGCAGAATCAGGGACCCAGCAGTCAGCGGATTTCGCACTGGAGAGGGAGAAAAGACAAAGCTTGTTTGTATCAGCGTGCCTCGTTTCTTACGTTCGTGTAAGATGTAGGAGACACATGCGTGGTAATTGGCTTCCGTCTCTTTCTGTTTCGTGTGGGCCCTGTAAAGCTCAAAGTCCCGCTGCTCGCCGAGAACGACGCCACAGAGCACCAGCATGACGCAGAAAAACTGACCGGCGATGCTTTCGTTCATCCACCCAATCATGTCACCCGTCCATGCGCGACGTGAAGAGATACATAGGTAGCGACCGAAAAGGGATACGAGGATGTCAGCAGTGCAGAAGAATGCCGCAGACGGCAGCTGCACCCTCACGGCAGAGCAAGAGAGTGCCGAGTGTCGTTGTCTGCCTGCCTCTGTTTTTGAGACACGCTTACGTCGAGACGCACGAGAAAGCATGCAACAGTCTTGATGAGTATGCTGCAGATCCCCAGAGACGTCAGTGCCTGCTCGTCAAGCTCCATTTGCACACAGAGCACCGTCGCAAGAGCGCTGACAAGCAGGAAGACCCCGACCACAAGGAAATGAAGACACCGCACCAGCACATCTTCGCTGACTCGATAGCTCAGCCACAATGACGCCCCCAGAAAAGGCACAGATGGCAGGAGATAGAAGCCCACGTCGGCAAACCAGCTGGGGATGAAAGCCCCGGCAACGAGGGTGAGGAAACGCATCACCAAAGGTAAGAGGACGAAGAGATAGAGAACGCTTCGGGCGGCAGAGATGTAGATGGCTCTCGTTTGCTCCTCGCGCCACCGAAGGAAGGCGGGATCACGCAACCTCTGCAGTGATCCGAGGAACTTGAAGGTCTCAATCAGGCCGTTCATCCTTCGATGAAGCTGCGTCTTAAAGCGGCCGAGGGAATTCATCGCAGAGTCGACTCAGAGATGGAGAAGGTTGTAATGCTGCGAGGGAAGGTACCGAGGAAAAGGTCTCGACCAGGGCAGCTTCCTCGTGTAACGACCACATTCAACTGTGGATAGGAAAACCTTACGGGAGAAGGAACAGCTCGTCCTAGTAGATGGAATGATGTGATGGCACAAAGTTGACAAGCAAGCGCTGATTTGAAGCCGCAGAGTGGTAAGAAGAGGCAGCAGGGGTGCATAACTCATCGCTGCTTCCAGATCTCTCATCTGTGTGTCGTGCTGTGTAGTAGTTGGTTCCCCTTCGTTCCTCCCCATGTCGGCGGACGAATTTATGTTCATCGACGAAGAGCCCTCAATTGGTGTCCGCGACATCCAACCGGAGCAACACAACCACTGGCATGCCGACCGGCAGATGCGACCACCGCCTACCCAGCCCTCACTCACGTTGGACAAGGGGCGTGTTCATTTGGAGAAAATTGGAGGACAAGACGCCATTCGGCCTGATCAGTCGACAGAAGAGCGTCACGCCGTGGACGAAGGAGAGCAGGGGGACAGCGGGAAGGGCGACGACCCTGCGGCGGGCGGGCAGAGGCCTCACGTGGATGGCTCAGTGGTCGACGGGGAAGACGTGAGCATCGACAAATCCGCCGTCGCCACTCCGCCGTTCGCACTGTCGGATGCCATCGCGAGGTGGAAGTCCACGTTAACGCCCACTCAGGGCGCAGCCCGGCCCCAGTCCCCCGCCAAAGGGCCTTCCAACGACCCCACGGCCACGCCCACGCCCTCCAAGCACGCGCACGGCCACTCACCAGGTGTGGATCAGGACACGGCGGCCGGGCGCTCTTTGGCTGTCGCACCACAGCACGCGTCGTGCCGTGAACGGCCACTCAAACGTCGACTGTCGCCACAGCAGGATGGTGATAGCGAGGCTGACGCCTCAGGGAAGGAGGCCAAGAGGGATGGCAGCAGCAAGGTGTGGCTCAAGAGCATAGAAGAGGCCACAGTGGGGTGCTTCGCGTCTGGCTGTGGTTTGCGGCGTGAGTTGAGGGCTGTGGTGGCGGTGCTGATGCGGGACTACTGGACACATTGCAACAATGTGTTGCGGGTGGAGCCGCAGATAGCGGGTATGGGTCTGATGCAGCCGGACGAGAGGGAGGCGATGGGCAAGCAGTTGACTGACTTTCGGGAGCAAGGTATATGAAGCTCCACATCACCAGCGAAACCCACACACGTGATTGACAACCCATGCATGCTGTTTGGTTGCAGGTCGTATGCATCATGTGAATGCACTGGCCGGCGCCCTTTACACCCTCATTCCCCCACTCCTGGCCAGGCCCGCACTCTTGACGCTCCTCTCCCTCCCCCCCGATGAGCACGCCGAGTGCGTCAAGATCATCGCGGCCGACATACTCGAGAGCCGGCTGGTGCCTCAGGGGGTCGACACGACACTCACCCGCACAGAGCATTGCGCTGATGCGTTCCGCGAGGGCGTCTTGTCTTCGCGCTTTGTGGTCGAGCGGGCGACGTTCCTATCGTCCATGCCTCCCTTCGGTGTGTTCGACGTCGACGAGCGGTTGAGGGCGCTGAGAGGCACCGACACACCTGAAGGTGCGAAGGGACGGGAGTGGCAATGTCAGTGGAGCGCAGCGACTGCCTTGTTCTCTCTGTGCGTGATGTCTGTTCAGGTGACAGCCGTGCACCCGAGGAGGCCGTTCCAATGCCACAAGATGACAGCCACCAGCGGTTCAACGAGGCGGCGGAGGCCACATCGCCAGTGGCCACACAAACTGCAGCAGAACTTACCATCCTTCCCCTGCCCTGCCGGGGGTGGCAGTTTGTCCCCGGCAGCAACAGCAAGGCGACGGGCGACGCGAGCACGACCTGGGACACGTCAACGACTGGCCGGTCTAGCTGGCACTCGCTCACCGACCCCAGCCCACTCACATCCCAGACGCCCACCAACACAGCCGACCTGGTGGCGACGATCCTCTCGGCCAATCCACCGGGCATTGGGCAGAATGCCGGGTGGCCTGGCGAGACCGAGGGGTTGGGGAAGGGGGGGAAGCCGCCATTGCATATGTGAGGGCAGAGCGAGGGGGACGGGGAGGGGGGTGGCATAGATAGAAGCAGTTGAATCGCTATTATGTGTTTTTCGGTCTGCATCGATTGCTTGTGAAGGTGTTGGTGCGTGTGTGTGTACAGCGAGGACGTCTGGATTCAAGTAGTGTTTGTGAGGACGGACAGGTGTGCCAACCGGATCGTGTACCCTCCATCCCGCACACCGCAGTGCGATATCCTATTGACTGACGTACAAAGCTGCATCTAGGAATCACACGCAGAGTAGCAAGCATAATCACAAGAAGGAAAAAGCGCACGATGCTGGCTGGTCACATGCATCATGAACGACAAACTCTCAGCCGTGTCCGTTATGTCTGCCCGTTCTACTCTCTCTCCCCTGCCTGCCTCAGTCGTACTCTACTTACGGTGGGTGGGGGCACCTTTCACGACCGTCCATGTTTGCCGTGCCGCAGGCAAAGCAAATGAGCAAGTCTTCTAGAGACCCGGCTATGCGCACAGCCTCAACAACAATACACACACTTCATTGGACACACACACACTCCCTCCCCGACGCATCCATGCAGAGCCGCCAATCATCTTCCATGCGCCAGCCATCCCACGGCGTCATCTGCCGGCTCAGGGGCCACACGAGGGCCTGCAAAGGGTGGTGGGGGAGGGGCAGGGGGAGGCAGCTTCGGTTTACCTGCAAAGAAGCGCAGATCAATACACATCCTGCCTGCCACGCCATGAGTCCTCCCTCATTTACGTACCGAATCCGAACATGGGAGGCGGAGCCGCTGCTTTTGGTGGAGGGGGCGGGGGTGGGGGAGGGGGCGGCGCGGAGAGCTCAGGTGACACAGAAGCAGGGATGATTTGCACGGCAGGGGGAGGTTTGTCTGTGTGTGAGAGGGCGCGGACACAAAATTAGAAATGACCTTTCTCACCCACCCGATATACCAAACGACATGTCTCCATATCTGACTCACCGATTGATGGTCTCTTTGGCGGGGGAGGGGGCGGAGGGGGTGGGGACGGTGGGAAAAGCTCCTCTACGCGACCTGATGTGTATGACAACATTTGAATGTTGGGAACGAACCAATAATGTGCAGGTGGGTTTGTTGAACGTTCTGACTGTGTGTCTCCCATCCCACCTGGTGGCAAAATTGCCTCTGTGGGCGCCTCAGCAACAGGCGGGCGCTCTTCCAGGAGGTCAGGAGGCGCAGCAAATGGCCTTTCGTCCACTTTGACCTCCTCTGCTGCTGCGAGGGGTGGCTCTGCAATTCATCGCCGTTGAGATGAGCATCCTGAGACGTCACCGCTTCCTTGTGACTCACCTGGAGCAGCCACTGGAGCCTCTGGTGGTGCTTCTGTGGTAATAGGTGGCTCCTCTGCCTCTGCTTGTGGTTGTGGTTGTCGCGATGGCGGTGGCGGTGGCGGGGGTGATGGGGTGGGCCGCGCTGATGGTGGCTCAGGGGTTGCCATCGCCCATGCCGGAGGGGCCCTTCTGCCCTCCGTGTCTTGGAGACGCTCGGCCTCGTCTTCAGGCGCCTCGGTCGGCTTCTCTTCTTTCTCGGGTGGTTTCTTCCTCGGCGCAGGTGCGGTGACGAATGGGAGCGGCTTGAGCTGCTCTCTCTCCTCGAGCTGCTCCTCAACCATGGCAAGGGCGGCGATCAGGTCGGCATCCGCCTCTCTCTCGGGGCCCTCTTCCTCACGCACCGGGATCTCCTGCACAACACACAGACAGAAAGATAGACAGACAGGTGAGCCACGTGGACACACGTGTGTGCAGTGATGATGCACTGATGTGTTTGTTGTGTTGGCTGTGTGCACGTGTGTCCGTTTGTGCATTACTTGGTAGGCCGGTACCGGTGAGGTAAAGCTCGATTCCAAAGGCATCCCCGGCGGAGGCGGCAAAGGCGGCGCTGGCACCGACGGAGGGGGCGCCCGGGGGACCGCCAACGCTGGACGGGGGGCCTCGGTCTCTGAAGCAGTGAGGGAAACATGCACCAAGGAGATGCCCCTCTTTCTGATGAGAAGGCCTATATGCCTACCTTCTTCCTTCTTCTCTTCCTCGACCGATGGCATCTGCTCGCGTCGCTTGGCGGCTTTCCGTGCCTCTTTTCTTTCTTTTGCCGTCTTGAGAATGGACGCCCGGCGTGAGACGCGTCGCTGTGTGAGGAGGTTGAGCGTGGCGAAGTCTGAGATGCGCTGGGTGATCTTGACGGTGGCGAGCTTGAGTTTGGCCTTCTCGGCCTCGACGTCCCTCTCGCCCGCCAATGCACTGCACGCACTCGTAGAGGAGGAACGATGGCACATGGCGAAGGTGACCTGAGTGCGTACGATTTGTGCCTGCAATATTCACCCTGCTTTGATCCTCGGGTTGACGTATCCCCAGTAAAAGATGCAGCAGCCGCTGACGGCCAGCAGCACCGCACTGTACACGGCACGGACAGACAAGGAGCGAGGAGATATGCAGAGAGACATGAAATTGTTCCTCTCTTGTTGCTTCTCGCTGTCTGGCTGACCCAGCGACAATGAGATAAATCCACCATGGGGTCTCGCCCCTGCCGCGCACTATGGCAGCCTCAGCCGTACTCGGGGGAACTAACGAGTCGCGGGACGCATCGTCGGGGATCTGTGAGTGAAGACACGGATCGCATACATACAAAGTGCAGGCAGGGAGGCAGTGGCTTGTGGTTGTCACCTGGAAGAGGGCGAATTGTGACAGGTGGCAGATGCGGACGCTATACACCAGGGTTGAGGGAGACCATGAGTCCCTCTTGAGTCCCTCAGGGCAAGTCAGAAAAGCAGGCTCCCACAACTGCAACGCCGTAACAAGACAGACAAGATGGACGGATGTCTGTCCACACAGGGTGGTCGTCGCTCGGGCAGCCGTACCTCGTACACTGGTTCGAAATAGAAGAGAAAGGGCACTTGGCGAGACGGCCAGCCTGCAGGAAGGTGCACGGGGAAGGACAGAGGGTACAGCGCTGTTTTCTTTTGCGTGCGACGTGCTGCCTGACCGAGCGCAGTAAACGTGAATTGGATCGTCAATGGCGCCTTGAACACCAAATACTCTTGACGATAGATAGCACAGGAGCGATGAGTGGGCGGAAGATCAGTATGGCTGTTGTCCAGACCAACCTGCAGTGGCGCCTGACAGGTGGAAGTTGATGTCTGAGCAAACCTTGACGGCGTCGTTCGCCTTGCAGGGATTGGGGTCAGCTGCATACACCGATGGACACACGCACGAAGGACATGACATGCACCCGTCGGGGATGAGATGGGAGAAAGGCTGGCCTTGCTGACTTACCAGTGCCGTTGACGGATCGCACCTCGATGACGGCGAGGTCGTCAAGCATGAACATGTCTGCAGCACATACACAGAGGGATGGATGGGCAGGCGCATTGCTGAGCTTACGCTGTCCACGCGACGACTGACTGAGTGACTGACCTCTCTGTGTCTGCAGTTCCCACGCCGTCGGCTGCTGGTTGGGGCTGAACAGCGGCGGCAAAGAGATCGAATCATATGTCCTAAGAGAGAGAGAAAAGGGGAGACCGGGTAGTTAGATCATCTAGCTCATCTAGCTGCCTGCCGCCACCCATTTTCAACCCGTTGGCATTGAGGTATATCCTTGGATGGTAGTAGACACGCTCCACCGACACTCCCTCACCTGAGGGATCAAGAGCAGCCAAGGACCACCCTGGCCGTTTTTGTGGTGTCTCCTTCCTCCTGCCTCTTCACCGACCGAAGTGAGTGTATGCGGTAAGTGTGAAGACGTAATCGAGACCGAAGTGGAGAGGGAAGTCAGGCAGCAACACCTCACTACCCTCCAGATTGGTCAGAGCGTCGCTGTCAACGAGACACACACGACACATGAACACATCGATGTGCGCATCCATGCATGCAAACACACATGGATTCGGTGAACCCCCATCGGGCCTCGAGGGTGTAGTTGGCGGCGCCCGTGAAGCCAAACCACCTCACGACCAGCGACGGGCTGTCAGACGACGGCGAAGCCCCCACACTGCCGGCATTGAGCTCCTCCGTCAGAGCCGGCCGTCTGTAGGAGAAGGCAAGGTCGCCCTTCAGGGGTGCGCCGGGCGCTGCATGGACGGCAGCAGCGAGAGACAGACCCAACAGAGTCTGCTGTCCTTATGTGTGACTTCGTCAGTCCTTACAATAGATGACCAGCTTTCGGTCGCCCGCTTCCTCGTTGACATTGGCATTGCCGGCCTGCGACAGAAACGAGACATAGATGCGATGCGATATTCCCATATATATGTCTGTGTGTCTCTCTGGCTGAGGGAGGGAGGATACGTACGTAGTCAACGGTGAGAGTGGTGCCGTTGATGTTGACATAGATCTCCGAGGTGCTCTGCGGCACCGCCTCCACTGAATAAGACTGGTCGACACAAACGAACATACACGCAGGAAGAGGCAGAAAGTCTTGTCAGTGACGCTGGTATGGATGACTGATAGGCAGGCGCTTACCTGGTCAGAGAGCTTGGTGAGCGTGTCTTTGGTCAAGTTGACTACGCCGCCTGCACACACGCACACACACACACACAAACGGAGTCATGCATGAAGTATGTAATATATTGTGTGCACACCGACCCTCAAAAGTGGGCATGACTGCATACAGGTCTCGCAACGGCTCGGACCTGACGCAGCAAGATATGTATGTGGGTCACCTCACCGGTGCACCTCTCCTGCTGGCCTGAACGTCCTTTACTGACTGACCATGTGACAGTGACGGTGAAAGGGCTGTTGGCGTACTCGGGAACCGTCAGATTCACCGACGGAGGCGTCGTATCTGCCCCAACCAACACGTAACAATCAGCGACAATGTGGATGCGAATTCGATTATTTGGCAGATTAGTGAGTCACCATATCGGAATTCGAACTCCTTGCCGTTGAATCTGAGCTGTCCCTGCGGCATTATCTTGACGGTGAATGGGAAGTCCTCCTCGCCGTAGCCCGGGTATACCCCAGCGGCCGTCACATTGGTGTCGTCAGTGTCAGTGTCATTTTGCCGCGTCACATTGAACTTGGCCAGGAATGCAGTGTTGTTCAGCTCAGCCAAATCAACTGCACGTCCACACATACATGGATGGAGAGAGGCCCTTGTTCACGTCACGCAGCCAGCTGTTTGTTGTGCTTTTGGTGTGCTGACTGAATAGATAGGGCTCGATCTCGACCAGACGATTGACGTCCACAAAGCTTGTGAACATGTCCCTGTGGGTCGATGCATGGTATGCAATGGGAGGGCAGGCGCATACACGGCCGGGCGTCTGATCCCTCCATGTGTCTCACATGACATGGCACTCACCTTCTGTGTGGAGACGTGAACTGGATGAACAATCCGTTGGCCACCTCTCTGGTGGTCAGCGTGCCGAAAGGGTTCACTTCCACAGGAAAGGATATGTCCACGTCAGGCGCAACATTGTCTGCACAACACAGATACAAATTCAAAGGCGCGTACACGGCTCCTCTGCATGATATTGTGCCAATGCAAGCCGCTCACAGAAGAGAAACGAGACGTTGGCAGTTAGGGCGGTGTTGGGGTTGTTGTTGACGGTCGCCACGCGGAATGCGGGCAGATAGATGTTGATGGGCCCGGCGTGTCCCGCCCCTCCCACGGCATCAAACGAATATGTGTGGTTGAGCGTGGGGTGCTTCTGCTGGTTGGACAGGACCACCCCAGGCGATGTCTCGAGGTCAGCAATGTCGAACGGCACACCCTTGTAGTTTGGCCCCAGCTCCTGGTCGAACTCAATCTGATGAGCCAGAAACACCCATGTGTATCTGTGTGTGTGTGTGTTTGTCATCCATTCACTTTTCCATCGCTCACCTCGCAATAAACAGCGTCGAAGTAGAAGATATCAGCGGTGTTCGTGTCTCCTGGGTTATCGTATGTGCGGATCACCGCACTGGGGCCAGCCATGGTGAGGTCATAGGGCTGCGGCAGAGACAGATTGCGGCAGAGAAATTCCGACACCTCCTCACATTGGCAGATAGTGGTGGTCGGCACGTCAAAAGCGCTCGCGAGGGGCGGCGGGTCGCACCTGAACTTGCCAAGTGGACAAGGGAAGTGCATGATATCGGAGAAGAGAGGGTAGTCAACTCTCGTGATGCTGGGGTCGAGATGGCCGAAGCAGTCGGTGCCCTGCCCGTTCCCGGTGACGATAAAGCCGGACGACAGCTCTGCATCGAGCTCCTCCCTCAGCACATCCCGGTCCACCCCACAAACTTGCTGCAGCCCGCTGGTATCCTCCACAGCGCCGTCAAGACAGGAAGCGCCACAGACAAACGAGCCGTCACCCTGGTCCCCTCCAAGCCCTCCGCCAACGCCCCCATTGCAAACACACTCGCCCGTATCAGCGTTGCACGCTATGGTGCCGTTGAGACATGTGAACGTATACACGTTGTCGTGGGTGTAGCGGTAGGTCAGCTCATCGCCGGCCAGCGTGGTGATGGCGAAAGACCAGTCCGCCGCCTCGCTCAGCTGCTGGCAGCGAAGCCGCTCCTCGATAGAGATGCCAGTGCAGTAGGCCGTGCGGTTGAGCTGGCTGTCGTATGTGTTGTTGGTGCAGTACTGGCCTTCATAGATGCCCTTGTGGTAGGCCAGCGGATCGTCAGCTGTCTGAAGGCCACGAGGGAAGCGGAGAGCAAATGCCGCTGGGCTCAGCAAGCACAGCGCGGCAAGACACCAGCAGCAAGATGATGGCACCGCTGAGCCCATTCCGTCGCCAGAGAGCCTTTTGCACTGCTTCGCGAAACCACTGCATGCATTGGGGGCGCCCCCCATCCCTAGCTCGCACCCGGCGTCTCGTTTCAGCATACCTCTGTGGTTGATAAGGGCTGGCGACCTACAGACTAGAGTGGAGCCAGAGATAGATGGATGAGCATGACATCCACAGGCCATATGTCAATATGGCATGGACGGCATCCATGGGTCGATGACTATATGACGGTCGTACTGTTTGTGAATATTGACATCAACAAATACATGTACACAAGCGGGTCACCGCAAAGTACACTCATCCACAGCGATGGACTGTACACTTCCCTCAATCTCCCTTGCCATCCCGACCCCCATCCCTTGGTAAACCATCCCTTGCCTCAACCTCAGCCCAGTGCGGCAGGGGAGACAGGTGCTGTCCTCGAGGCTCCATGAGGTCATTGAACATGTTGACGGCCGACCGCAGATCTCGCTGCAATGATTGCCGGGTACATGGCCGCCCCACAGCCACCGACCTGGTATCGCCATCCTTCCCCTTGTCTCTCCACCGGATATACAGTTGGTGGCTCACGGCAGGAGGCTTTGGCCGATCGAGCTGGGTCACCATCCCCGGCCGACCCCCTCCGACGCCCGTCTGCGCCAGCTGATCGGCGAGGTATTCCCTCGCCTCAAGGAGGGACATGACGCTTCCCTCAGGAATGTGTGATAGGGGCCGGCTCAGGGCGGAGATGGGCAGCTTGCGGCCAGGGATGGGACTCCCCGAATCGGGGCGCCACTCTTCGTCACCATCTTGCTGGATGGGAGGGGATGGTGTGTCAGAGGGGCCAGCACGTGTGAAGTCGGCTGGCCAAACAAATAACAGCTGGAGGTGCGATCAATGGCAGTGACATCTCACCTTTGTATCTGTCGAGGGCTTCTCGCTCGGTCTGGCAGCCGTCTTCTTCGATCAGCGACAAAGGCCAGGGAGGCTGTGGGAGGCCGTCAGCACCTCAACAGGGCACCGCCTGCGCAACACCTCAACAGGGCGGCGCGGAGAGAGGAATGAGGGCGAGAAGAATGGCGATGGGCCGGCTGGGGGCGGCCGAAACTGGAATGAGGGTGAGGAGAATGGCGATGGGCCATGAAAGATGTGCTGGGTCTGCCGTGTCGGCCTCGCCCCATCTCCAGCGTCGGGGGTGCCTTGGTTGATCCGCGGTTCCCCCCTATCCATCGCAATGAGTGGTCACGGGATATGGGGCAGATCCGACTGACCGTGCGAGCCTGCAAAGGAATCGATATCCAATGCGTGTATGAGTGGCTGTCCATCGGTGCCCGTTCTTTCGCTCACCGTCAACGGATGGCACCGCAGCAAACGGATGGTGGGACGCGCATATCGTCAGTGCAACTACGATAAGGATCTCACTCTACAACCGCACAGACACAGATTCGACACTTCAACAGCACCTACAGGAGCGCACGTCGATCGGCGCCAAGCTCGCACGAGATCGAACAGCGAGATCGCCTTAGCATCAGATCCTCGAAGGATGCATGTGCTAAGGCGTCCGTCGTCATCGCGGCTCTGCACCGCTCGGACCAGCAGATCTGCCGAAATCCTTCCTCAGTGTTGCGCTGCGCGTCTGTTCTCGACCTATGTTGACAGCACGGACCGCAAGACGGCCGTCAGCATCATGGAGGACCCCGCAGACATCCTCCAATACTTCATTCAGAACTCTGGTCGGTCAACACGCAAAACAACGCTCGAGATCTCACCAGTGAGTTCCTTGTTGTCTGTTATCGTGCATCACCAGACATGGATGCGCCAACATTGGAGACCACTCTGCGGTGCCTGGGCCGCATTGCCATCCGCAATGGCGCGCGGCAGATGGAGTCCATCACTGCCGATGAGCGGTTCCACCGGCTGCTGGGGACGATAGGCAGTCGGCTTGAGGAGGCTAACGGGAGGCTGCTGGCCATGCTGGCGACCGCCATGGCCTACTTCAGGAACCCTGGTGGCGAGCTGCTGGAGCTCGTGCACAAGCTGGGGGATGTGGTCATGCGCCGCGAGAACGCATTCAATCCCAGAAACCTCTCGTCACTCGCACTGGCCTTCTCCACGATGGGTGGGGGATTGGGGTGGGTGGGTGGGAAGGGCACATGAGTGTGTTGGTTGGGTTTGTCCTCTCCTCTCTTATCAGGTCACCGTGACCCGAATTTGATAGAGTTCATTCGCGTGGAGGCGGTCAAGTACATGCAGGACTTCCGCCCCAACGACCTGCACGTGATCATGGACGCCTACAGGCGGTGGGGGGTCTACAACAGGGAGCTGGCAGACATGCTCGTCGAGAGGATGACCGACGAAATCGACAGGTACACCAGCAAGGATGTCATCATGACGCTGCACGTGCTCTCACAGGTACGTACGGGCGCTAACACACGTGTGCAATCACACACATATCTCCATCCCTGCGTATCTCCCTGTGTGTGGTGTGGTGTGGCTCGCTGCAGGTCGGTCTTGCTCGCGGCTTTCTTCTGCGCCGACTGGCCACGCTGGCATTCGAAAACCTGGGTGTGTAGGCGAGAAAAGACACTCACACGCGCACAAAACGCACACGCTGTCGGATGCGAGGCTGATTCCTGCCTGTCTGCATATAATGTATACAGGTGACTTTGACACCCGTCAGCTGGTTACACTCTTCTACTCCCTCTCGCGTTTGCGGTTCCTCTCGACCCAAAACTGCGACGATCTGATCGATGCCCTCAAGATACGCGACCTGGACCCCAAGAGCATAAACCTTGACTGCATGGCCATCGCACAGGTGACATTGACACAGACAGACACAGGCAGACTGTGCGGCCCACGTACATCGATCGATCTGTGCGTATGGCATGTTGTGTGCAGATTCTATTTTCCCTTGAGACGGCCGGCTACACGGAGAACCCTGCCATCATTCAGTGCCTGGTCGACGCGTACCAGCACAAGATCACCGAGGGCAAGGCGACCGTGTCGCTCCTTGGAAAGGTCCGGTCCGCACTCACACACGCACACTGTCCTGTCAGTCAGCACGTCGGGTTTGACCAAGCGTTCGTTGTTCTCCCCTGCTGCCTGGCTGGCTGCCTGCACCCAGGTCGACATGGCCCATGCGCTGTGTTTCTACAACCTCAAAGGTGGGCTGAGCAGCAAATGAGAGCGCATGCCATGCATCACCTCAAGGTGTGTGTCTGTGTGCGTGTCGTTGGCATTTGCGTATGTATAGGCACCCAGCCGTTGCTCGAGAAGACTCTGCAGGACATCTTTGCCGGACAAGTCACACGAAATCGGTAAGACACTACATACATACGCATGAATCTATCCTTCATGGCTGCCTGCCTCCCTGCCTCTCAGTTTGCTGCACACCAAGCTGTGGGAGGTGATCGGCGCGCTGGAGGTGGAGCAGAAGGGGATGCGTGTGGACATCCCCGTGCAGTGGCGGGCGGCCTGCGATGAGACCGACCGTCTCGAGCAGGACAAGACCGAGACGTCCCGCGTCCACTCGGAGGTGGTCCTGGTGCTCGACAACCTCAAGGGCAAATACGCACTCAGCGTGCTCAGGAACCAACGAGCAGGTCAGCCAGTCGGTTGGTCAGTCTGCCATGCAATGCGGTGTCTGTCAGGGGGGTGGTGTGTGGTTGTGTTGTGTGTGGTCAGGCTACTACCGTGTGGACTTGTATGACGAGGAGACCAAGATAGCCATCGACCTCGACACCGTCAACAGACCTGTGGGGAGGCTCCTCAAACACAGGTAGGTCACAAACACACACCCGCTGATGGTCTGCCGGTTGGTTTGCACAAAACTTGTGATCGTCGTCTCTGTGGACTGACTGTCTTGCTTAGGCACATGTCGCTTCAGGGTTACCGCCCCGTCTCACTGGACTACTGGATGTGGAGGAGATGCAGATCGGAGGTGGGCCGCCGACTCACCCACACACACACACCAGCAACCAACCTGCGAGCCAGCATGATGTCTGTCTGTCGTATTGCCTTGCGTGCAGGAGGACCAGACTCTGTTTCTGAAGCAACTGCTGACGCGGCCTTTGGTGGATGCGGGGCGGCTGGATGCGTCGGCCCTGCCTTCGGCCGACCGGCCCCAGCAACAGCAGCAGCCAGCAAAGACGGCCTTCACAGACAGTGCGTTCGTGCAGAGTGACGACGAGCGGCGGCTGACAGAGAGCGAGAGTGAGGACAGGATGAGTATGTGATGGAATGGGATCCATCCGTGTGATGTGAGTGGATGGGCCCTTCTTTGGCTTGTGCGAGGAGTGGATGAAGTCACTGACTGCACTTGTGGGTGCTTCAATGTCGGGGGATAGATAGGCTGGCGTCTGCCAGTGTCGTGCTAGTTGGTCTGCTTGAAATGGTCACCATCGATTGGTCGTAGCCAATGGATGGCGCACACTTCAGGGGGCTGACGAGCACTCACTGGCAAACTGGCAAACGACACGAAATGGATGGATGCCATGCAGAGAGCCGGGTCCATGAGTCATTCTTTGGATCAGAGACGCAGGCAGGCAGCCGCAGGGTCTGACAGAGACACGTTGAGTACAACGTGAAGACACGTCATAAACACGTATGTCCCGTCTCGCAAGCGCGGCTGCATTCCGTGTCTGCCAGTGGACGTTTACATAGCCAAACTCACACCATTGGGGTAGCTTCTATCGACCACTCAACGGTGTCTGAGATCGGCGATGGGAACGGCCTCCAGCGGACAAGGAGCAACGCACAAGTAGGTCCATGAGATCACATCGATCAGGACACACACGGACGCCAACCCAACCGCCCACCCACCAGCCCGCTCCTCTTCTGACGTCTCTGTGTCTACCCTCTCGCTGTGTGTCGGTCTGTGCACGACGTGAAAGACAGGAGGGCGGATACGCGGTGTGATGACGACAGAACCCCGCAGCAGACACACACCCGAGACCGCCGACATCGACCATTTCAAGTACGCCAACCAGTCAAGCAAAAGAGAGACGACACATTCAGGGGCTCATTCAGGAGCTGCCCTGACCCGAGGGGGCAGAGTGAGCTGAAAAAGGGCTCCTCCTCTCGTCCCCCACATTGCATCGCACACGATCACATACATATACGTGGCGGTATACGTCGAGAAAGGCGATATGTTATGTTATGTACACTTGGAGGGGAGCCGGGCAGGAAAAACACACACACACGCAGACAGACAGACAGACACACGGACGGATGGCTGTGGACACCATACACGACACCAGTAGCGAGCGGGTGTAGTCGTCACCTCCCACGCACCGCCACAACCCCTGGTGGGCGGATGGCCGGTTGCGTCGCAACCATCGTCACGCCAGGAGAGTTGGCACGAATGGGACGGTGATGACCTGACCAACGGCCGTACGCCTTGCTTGAAAACACAAATCAAAACTGTCGCAAGACCATCATCGTCATGCAGAATGGCAGGCAGGCAGCCCGTGAGGTCGGTCGGTCACTGTTCTTTGAGCCACTTGAGCAGCTGTGGGGTGAAGTAGGATATCACGATGTCCGCACCCGCACGCTGAATGGACGTGATGGTCTCCAACACCTGACATGAGAAGACAGACCGTTGCAGCAAGGCAAGGCGACCCTGGTCTGGTCGTCCGGCCTCCCTCCCTCACCGCTGTCTTCAGGTCGAATGCTCCATGCTGCGCACCGAAGTACAGCATGGCGTACTCACCCGACACCTACCATTCCCGACACACAACACAACCATCCCTCTCGCCATGTGTATGGTTGATTGATGCATCCATGTAGGCGGGCGACTCAGTTGCAGCCCTACCTGGTAGGCGGCGATTGGCAGGGTGGTGCGGTTGCGGACCTCCCGGATGACGTCGAGGTAGACCCCCGCCGGCTTGACCATGAGGAAGTCCGCGCCCTCGTCCGCATCGCGCACCGACGCACGGATGGCCAGGCCACGGGAGCCGGGGGGAAGCTGACAGACAGAGGGACGGACGGATGGATGGAGAGACGCCAGTCCATCTCATCTATTGTGTGTATGTGTGTGTGCGTCCCCGATCCCTCCCTGTGCCTACCCACCCTACCTGGTATCCCTTTCTGTCTCCGAATCCCGGTGCAGACCCGGCGGCGTCGCGGAAGGGGCCGTAGAAGCACGACGCAAACTTGGACGAATAGCTCATCACAGGGATCTAACGGAACATCACGTACGTACGTACGTACGTACACCAACCACACGAACGTGTGCACTTCAGTGGTGTCTGTCGTGGGTGTAGTGTCGCTCCACCCGCTGCCTCACGTACTTACGTGTTCGTATCCCTCGCTCTTGAGGAGCTGCTTGATGGCGGCCACCCGCCCGTCCATCATGTCCGACGGCGCTATCACGTCCGCACCTGCCTTGACGTACGCTAGCGACACCTGGTTGAGTGACACACGCATGGACAGAGAGAGGACCAAACACACCAAGTGTCATTCATATTGGTTGGACGAGAGATGGTGTTCTGGCTGGCTTATATTATATGGGTACCTACCTCTGCGAGCCTCTGGATTGACTGCGTGTTGGCGATCCTGCCGTGAGGATTCAGCAAGCCGCAGTGGCCATGATCTGATCAATAGGTGAATGGATCAACAAGTAAGAGTAGGTCACACACAGTCCGTCTGTCTGCCTGACCGACCTACCTGTGTATTCACAGAGGCAGACGTCAGCGACGAGGAGAGTGCTGATGCTGCGGATGACAGCGGATGCACTAAGCAGCTGCAGAGCCAACACCACAGGACTCTCGGGGCAGTCCGCCCAGCTGCCAGTGCTGTCTGCAGCGGAATTCACACATATATGCACAAGCCAAGGCTACATAAACGAGACACTCGTCCCCGTGCTTGCTTCACCACACCACGCACCTTTGACAGACTGTGGGACGACCCCGAAGAGCAGCACGGCCCTGAGGCCCTCATGCACCAGACGCTCCACCTCAGACACCACACGCCTGATGGACCAACACCATCCATCGACAGTGAATCAATGAGACAGAATGGACGAGCGCAAATCTCTGTCTGTGCATTCATTGTGTGAGTGCCCATCCCATCCACACGTGCGTACCTGTATCCGTATCGGCATTGCCCAGGCATGGAGGGTATCTCCTCACACCCATCCGCCTCATGCGTCACGAACAGCGGATACACCAGGTTGGCTGGCGATATCGGCGCCACGCCCTGCCACGAACGCAAAGTCCTGCTCGAGTACCCCTGATGCAGACAGTGGGCAACCGGCGGCGCAGAAGTGCCCGACGACTCGCCGCCTCCCGTCAGCCGCGACGTCGCAGCGGGCGACGAGCATCCCGACGTGTGGTGGGTCCAGGCCTCGTCTGTGGAGCGGCGGGTGTGCGGGATGGGAATGCGGGGGGGAGGGGACACCTCCAGGCTGGCTCCTGACGGCATGGGCGATGACAGCGTCTTCGCAGGACCACCAGCGAGGCAAAGAAGCGCCTTGTCACTCGACAGAGCCATCACGATGAATGGAATGGTCTATGTGGGGTGTCAAGGGACGGCGACACTCATTCACACGATGCCAGTTTGCTCCTCTTATTTTCCACCTCGGAGGGAGCGGTTTCACGAAATGTCCTCCCTACCCGAATGCAAGCCTGTGCAGATCTCCGCATGACTTGAATCTGCATGAGCCAGTCTCTGTTTGTGCACCTGCAGCCACAGCTGAGGCGCTTTTCGACGAGATCAGCGACGATTCCTGCATGCTGTCAGCAGCACTGATGCAGCGGCTCTGAGTCAGCTCGTGCAACAACGGCGGCCTGCCAAAAGACTCACAGCAATGGCGGAGTGCTCGTCTTCACCGAGGCGGATCAGGCGGCCGCTTGCCATCCTTTATCTTGTTGTCCACCTTCTGCTGGTGGCTCTTGCGTCATGCGCATGCGCCGCAGTTTTATTGGAGAGAGAGCGGCACTCGTCAGCACGGCAGCCGTCATGCTGTCCATCTTTCATCATCACAACTGGGGTGAGGTTACCCCATGTGGATAATAGTAGGAGGGGCGACGGGCTGGTGGGTGGCCGCACACCGGGTGCGTCGGCTGCGTCGAGTGGTGGTGCGCAGCAGCAGGTGGTGCAGCGGGAGAGGGAGGCCCTTAAAGTGGGGGATGCCGTTCAGGTGGTCGGGGAGAACGTCACGCTGTACAGAGTAAGTGCCATTCATTCATATCATTCATCGACATGCTCGAGCTCTTCTCTCTTTTGTGTGTGTGTGTGTGTGTGCAGTCACCGAATCAGAAGTATCTGGTGCGTTCCATTGACCGCGGGAGCAGCTTGAGGTGGATAAACAACCGGCTCACCAGGCAGATCGACATACTCTTCTGTTTATTCACATTTGAAAAGGTGGATGATTCGCCAGATTGGCGGTTCCCGTGGCAAGATGCTCAACAACCTCATCGACGAGCAACCTGCCCTCGGCAGAATCATGCAGGAGAATCCCGATTTTATCACATTGGCCGCTTCCAATCCGACGCTGATACAGGTGGGTGGACCAGACAGATATGGAATCATGTGGGGTGTCCATCCCATCCATGTACGGCAATCAATCTCGTCGTGTGATTGAATCAGATGGTGTCTGGAGGCCCGTTGCTGCGGTTGCTGCTCAACTACAGCGAGCAGGTGAAGCTCATCGCCAGCCGGCCCAGGCTACTCAACGCTATCGCAGGTCAGTCAGGGGGCGATGGATGGAGGGATGGAGGGATGGATGCACCGATGGGGCACCACACCACACCACACCGCGTTCATTGTGCGTGTCCTGTGCTTTATCAATCAGATGCTCCGGCCTTTTTGCGTGCCGTTAGTCGTGTGCCTGAGATCCTTGATGCCGTCGCCTCCAATCCTGGGCCCATCATGAGCCTGGCTGAGAGCCCCGCCCTGCTGAGAGAGATCGCCAGAAACCCATCGCCAAGTACGTGTGGCGACACACGTCCACGCACACGCGACGCGTGTGTGTGTGTGTGTGTGTGTGTGTGTTTCGCCTTTTTGCAGTAAAGGTGATAGCTGAGGCGCCAACTCTCCTCAAGGCGAGCCACCATCGCACAGACACACGTGGCGTCATGCATGCGATTTGACGTGGCTGCTCATTCCTTCCTCCGTTGTCAGATAATTGCAGAGAATCCCGGTCTGCTGCGTCGTGTGGCGGAGAACCCAAACCCCCTAACCATGATCTGGCGAGTCAATCAGGGAGAAACAGACACATCATCACGACACACGCAGTCACGCAAGCACATATTTTTGTCTTTATGTGTGTGTGTGTGTGTGTGTGCGTGCGTGTTGGCCGTCAGGACGACGCCTGTGCTCGTGCAGATGGTCAGCAGGCGGCCGCCGATACAGACTCACACCGTTCACCGAGAGATGCGAGAGGTGTGCATCCATGTGCGCGCGTGTGTGTGTGCCGCCAGGTGACGGAGAATCCCATCCTGCTGACTGTCATCCCCCAGAACCTGGCCCTACTCGCAACGGTCAGGCGCGCCAACCACGCACTCAACGAGCCATCCTTTCTTCCTCCCTGTCCGTGTGCGCAGATCGCTCAGAACCCCACCCCAGTTATCCTTTTGAGTGTGGGTGTACACACACCGACACGCAATGATTATCACACACACCAAGGTGCCAGCCAAATCAATCATGTATGTCCGTGTGTGTGTTGTTCCAGGAGAATGACAGGCTGCTGCGGGTCATCGCGCGCAACCCCTTCTTCCTCGAGTGAGTGAGGAATCCCGGAGAAGCTGGCATGGCAAGCGTGTGTGTCACGGGATTGTTCCTTTCTCTCCCGTGTGTGTGTCGTTGTCAGGGTGGTGGCTGACAACCCGGGTCTGCTGCAGGCCGTGGCGGAGGACCTGGAGCCCGTCAAGGTCCTCAGCGAAAACCCCAAACTTCTCCACGAAATGGCGCAAAAGTTAGTAAGCCAGCTGCTTGTCCGTCCGTACTGGTGCTTGAGCAAGGGTCCCATCATGGGCCTGTGGGTGTGTTTTGTGTGTTTTCAGTCCCGGTGTGCTTAAGCTCATCGCCGAGCAGCCAAACCTCCTCAGGGTACCGTACACACACATACAGACAAAGCAGCCAGCAGCAGTCCGACCATCCATCCAACCATCCATCCTTTCTGTGTCTGTGTCCGTGTCGTCAAATGCAATTCATGTGTGTCAGATCTTGGCAGCGAACCCCAAGCTGGTCCAGATCGTCAGCGACAACCCAGGCCTGGTCGAGGGACTCGCCATGGCCGGCGATGTGGTGAGCGAGAGAGAGGGAAACACACGCACACCCCCAAGCCAGAAGGCATCATCCATCCAAACATCCCCGTGCGTAACCAATGTGTGTATGTCTGTTGATCGAATCGACCAGGTGTCTCTGTTGGCCCGGCAGATCATCTCCGTCCGGTCCCATCCCATAAGGGTCGATGGCTTGGTGGGCGTTGTGGAGGATGTCACGGCCTGCTCGCCCAAGGAGGCGTGGTCGCCCACACAGGGAAGCCAGAACAACGGCCAGGCCCGCTCGTCGCAGGACGGTGTGCGCGTAGCGATAGTGCGGTTCCCCGACCCTGAGGATGAGCACTTGGCGGCTGCGTTTGAGCCGCATGAGCTGAGACACTTCCATGGGATGGGCAAGGTCAATGGCTGGGAGGGTGGCGGCAAGAGGGCGACCCAATGACCAACATACGTGATTATAGGAGGGGTGTTAGCTAAGCTTTGGTGCGTGGTGCGAGAGAGGTGTGTGGTGTGGTGTGGTGTGGTGTGCTCTGCTAAAAGGACGAAGGAAAGCTGTACATCAGACAGACAGACGTAAGGGACTGAATGGGGAGGGTCAAGACATGGAAGAGACCAGACCCACAGAAGTAAAAAGGGTGGTTGCCATCGTGATTCTACGCAAATTGACTGACGCAACAGACTGACAGACAGACAGACATGCACGCCGCTGAGTCACTCCCCAGCCCACCCAGGTCATCTCATCAGCTGTACAGAGTCAACACAACCATCATTCATTCATTCAGCCGTCAATAAAGAGGAGCTCCCCCTCCTCCCTCCCTCCCTCCCTCCCTCCCTGCCTCCCTCCCTGCCTGTCTGCTACACAATTCAGCCCCTGGGTGTGTCTGTATCCTGTTGTTGACTGCTGGGCCAGGCCAGGCCATTTAATCATGTGTCCCTCTTCATGGTGAGTTCGCTCATGACGACTGACGCCTTGCCCTCCTTCTCCTGGTACACGTAGAGGACGATGTTGGGCCCCTGCACCGCCATCAACATGAACGACGGAACCACCTCGCTGAACAGACAGGCAGCAGGCAGCACAGAAGGAGGATAAGAAGACATCACAGAAGGCTGGCTATTCCCCATTCACTCTGCACTGCACTACACTCACTTGCAGAAGGACTGGAAGGCCCCCGTCGCCGACCCGGGATTGATAAAGAACTTCCCCTGATTGATACATGACCAACACCGCACTGACTATGCCCGTGTCCCTCATCCAGCTCGTCCATGCCCGCTGGGTGCCTTCGTACCTGCACTTCTGCGACGCTGTCCTTATGTGTGTGTCCGCTGACGAGCACGTCGCAGTCGAGTTTCCTCTGCCAGTATGAGAGTGCCTCCCGGTCGCCCCAGGGGATCACCTGATGGCCGTGGATCAGACCCACCTTGAAGTCACCTATGTGCACCACCTTCGTCTCGGGGAAGTCAAACCCCTGAGGGGAGGGACACACAACCAGCACCACACATGACCGACACACACATGCACACACAAGGGGGTGTCTGACTGGCGGACCGTGTCCATATCGCCCTTGACGATGTGCAGGTTGCCCAGTGCCTTGAGCTGCTCCAGCACAGCCTTGGACCCAACGTTTCCCGTGCACAGCACATGGCGAATCTTGTCAGTCGGATACTGATCATGACAGACACCAACACACACAGCAAGTAATGCAGCACACGCCATCCGATGACGCCGCTGTTTCTCCGCCGGTTGCTTCACTCACTGACCAGCAGTTCCTGGAAGCAAGACGGCATCTCAGATGCCCTCTGAGGGATGTGAAAGTCGCCTATCAGCAACACAAGCTGCACACACACCAAACACAGACACACACACACACACACCGCCAGTTTAGCTACTCCACACGATGTGTGTATGTGATGTGCTGCTGCTTACGTCACCGAAGTCGGTGAAGTTGCTCCCCATGGCGGAGCGCCGCTCTACTTCTTCTTTTGGAGTGTGATGAGTCGAATCGGCAAGATCTGCACCTTCAAACAACACACCGCCTTCCGGCCGTCAGATCCGTCCTAAAGGGCGTTGTGTTTTCAGCAGCAGTCCAGTTTTGCGAGCTCAGAAAGACGAAGGGAAGAGTTGCGCAGATCTGGCCCTACACAGCTCTCTGTGGCGCCAGCCCGTGATGTAGGATGAAGATCATGCCATCTTGACTCATCCATCGTCACGCCCGATGTTCTTTCTGGTGACGCTGGATGACCTGGTTACGGTGGAGCCGGGGGACCTCGGCAAGTCTCATGTGGACCGCCTCATCGCCGCAATACAAACGCGATACGTCGACAGGGTGGGCAAGAGAGAGAGAAACACAGGCACACTTTGCAATAAGGGCTGGGCTCTCTTGTATCTGTGTTGGCTGTATGCCTGGCTGCCTGTGTGCCCGCAGATCATCCCCGATGTTGGTCTCGTGATAGCCTTTTACGACTTCCTGCGGATGGGCGACGCTCCCATCTTCCCGGGCAACGGGTCCGTGCACTTCAACTGCCGCTTCCGGCTGGTGGCCTTTCGGCCGTTCAAAGGCGAGATACTCACAGGCCGGCTTGTCCGGTCGGCACCCGAGGGGCTCACTGGTAACCAACCAACCAACCAACCAACCAACCAGGGCGGGTCGTGGTTTGCCTGATTGATGGCTGGTGCCTGTGTCCGTGTGTGTGATGTGTAGTGTCGTTGGGTTTCTTTGAGGACATCCGCATCCCCTGCACTCTGCTGCGGGAGCCGTCCGAATAGTGAGGGAGGAAGGACAGCCACACACATAGAGAGAGGAAGGGAGGGCGGATGGGATGGCTCGGATGATTGCGTGTCCATGTGGTCGCCCCCTACATCCCATCTCCCTGTGTGAGGTGAGTGCAGTGACGATGTCGATAAGGTGTGGTTTTGGCGGTACGGCGAGCACAGTTTGTATCTGGACCTGCTGCAAAACATTCGGTTCAAAGTGGAGGAGGTCCAGTTCCACAAACAAGACGGTCGGTCGGTCGATGGGCCAGCAGACAGACAAACCACACACTGACGAACATGACAAGTGGTGCAGCTGTGTGTGTAATGGATTGCTGTTTGGCAGGTGGCCAGCACCCGGTTGCTCTGTCGACTTCGCGACGTCTGCCGCCGATGACAATCATAGTGAGCAGCATGGCATAGCCACCAGAGGGAGGGGCTGCGTATATTGCATGGTCTTACTTGTCTCTCCATCCGTGTGTGTGGTGTGTGCACTGCAGGGGTCCATCAACAGCGACGGATTGGGGCTCGAGTCGTGGTGGCAGACAGAGTGACAAAGGCGCTGAGTCGCCGACTGACCTGACCGGCTGCTGGATATTGTCATCATATATTTGCATGCCCGGCTTAGACAGACAGCATGACCAATCAGTCTGTCCTTCGCAGTCAGTGGCTGTGGTGTGCGAATGGAATGCCGACAGACAGAGAATGTTGAGGATACACAGTGTTAGGAAGCTTCTCTTGTGTGCCTTCTGCTGCTAGCCCATTGCACGGGTAAAGACATGCCTGTGTGTTTGTGTGGGTGTCGACGTGTTGTGGGTGGGTGGGTGGGTAAGTCTACCTGTATCTGCATCTGACTGACATACGGACCCATCCCATCAGCAGAACAGAACTGTGTGGTTCATTCCGTCCGTCCATAAAACACGGTCTTCACTCACAGACATGGACAGGCAGTCAAGGAAAGGCACACAGGGAACGGCCAATCTTCGTTTCCTACTCATACATGCAGTCAGTCGGGGAAAGCACACATTGCAACGCGACGACACCACGCCAGCAGAGTAGAGAGGAAAAACCCGTTGCTTGCCTCGCTGTGCGTCACTCGTCTCTCTCTTCCCCCAGCTCTAAAACGCCGATGGACAGTCTGTACACTCCCGGCCGAGACCCGCAAACACGCGATTATCTATCTACCTATCTATTTATCTATCTATTCAATCACCCATTCAATCACATTACTCGTCCTCGCCCCGCCACACCTTGCCCCCCAGGTGATCCCCCAGCGCTCTCATTACGGTGGTGCGCGTCTGCTCGTGAGGGGCATACTGAGGGGCATACACGGTGGTGTAGATTGAGACATAGCGGAACTTCCCCGAACCAGCCTCCTCCCCCAGCCGAATGATCGCCATCTGCCTCTCGCCCATCGCCTCACTGTCACACACCACCAGCCGATCGTGGTGTCCATCCCCGCCCTTCTTCTTGTCGAACACGGCCGCCCCCGCCCCCCACTGTGCCGCACTGCTGGGAGAGGCCGCCAGCAGATCACACACACGCCGGGATGCAGCAGAGGCAGGACTGCCAGACACCCAGAATCTGATCCGATGGATGTGGCCGCCGTCGGTCAGCCAGTCGAACAGTCCGTGGGCCACCATGGATGTGTAAGTGCGGTATGTCCATTGGTTCATCTCTGCGGGCGGGTCGGCGGGGTCGAATGCGTCAGGAGGGAAGAGGTGACTGGCACAGGTGAGGACGGTGGGGAGACAGTAGTTCATGCCGCCGTAGTGGCAGAGAATCTTGTCGCCATCCATCAGGGATCCCTGTTGAGTTCTGTGATTAACCTTGAGCCCCCAGCTGAGTATCTTCCACTGGCGGATCGCCTCTGTCGCGGTGAGAAAGGCCGCGCGGCTGGCGAAGACGCCGAAGTTGCCATTTCCCAACACCAGCGGCCTCTTGTCCCTCACCAAATACAGCATCTCCAGCACAAGCTTCCATCTGCCCCACTTGCCGCCCCTCTCCATCATCCACAGCCAGCGGCTGAGCTGTTCGATCATCAGTGCTCTGATGGCCAGTGTGACGGCCACCCCCTGGGCGAGCTGGGGGGTGGGCACCTCCACAAACACACCGAGGCCGAGTGACGCCACCACAATGGGGAGCAGGCGTGTGAGGATGGGCAGGAGGATGTCAGGCGTGAGCGAGATGGGACGCACAGGGGAGATGGGCGGCTGCCGGTTGGTGTCGATAAGACGGAAGTAGGCCAGCTGGGAGTAGCTCCTCACATGTTGGGCGATCCTCACCATCAGCGTCGCGACGCCCAATACGTCTCGGAGGTTGGCGCCCTGCTGCTGCTGGTGGTGGTTGACCAACGATGCATTGGTGGCACCTACAGCACACGCACACACACATTTGGACAGCTGTGTGTCTGCATGTCAGTGTCTTTCGCTTGCAGTTGAGATGTTGGTTACCATTGGCGGCAGACGCAGCTGACGAGGACGGCTGGTGAGTAGAGCCAGGGCTACCAACAGCAGCAGTACCCGACATCCGTTCACCTGCACAGATCAACACCAGCGTCATATTAGTGAATGCATGTTTGTGGATGGCGCCTCATCGATCTGTGTCCCTCCGAGTGGCCCTCTGTCCTTTGCCGTACCCTAGTGCGTCAGGAAGCTACGAAGCAATGCTCTCGTCCTCTCTGGCCGTGTGTGTTGCTCGACAGCACCAACGCGCCAGAACGTCCCGCAAATCTGCCACCAACACGCAGAGATCACACGGGCTGTCGCCACTCATGGCCTCGTCCCGTTCTGGCCCTCTCTCTCACCTCAGTTGGCCAGATCAGCGGGACTCAGACAGATTGGCGGCAGCATCTGTGCGGATCGATGTCATCACGACCGCTCTTTGGGCATCTCCCGGACCCTCCGCACAGTGCTGTTGTCACTAAAAGCCACAAAACACGCGGGTTCGGAAGTTAAGCTCGCAACTGCGAAGTGAAGCCAGTCGTCTCGCAGTCGCCGGGGCGACGGCGCTGTTCAGAGGCAAGGGAAAAAGCGAGTGTCCGCAGAGGTGCCTGCAACAACACACGTTGGTTCAGGAGCGGCTTCGTTCCATCACTCTGTGGTGGCTTACCCTCAGGGTGAGCCTGCGCCATCGAGAGAACTCTTGAAACGCTTGAAACGAGAGCAGCCGACTGAAACCAACAAGTTTGCTTCGGCGGGGATTCGCTTTCTCGCCGCGAGACAAAGAGACAGTTTGTCTTTTTTTTCGGTCTTTTTGTGTTCCATTCCCGCCGTATCTCCGTCGTTACCGATTCCTTGCGCCCGACATAGCCCGACACCGGCACTGGAGCGAGGCTTCCCCGTCACTGAAAGGCTGTGACCGACACAGCTCAGCCATCCACCGCCGGACCGTCATCAACTCCCATCTCCTGGCGAACGTCACTTCTGCAGCCAACACTTCGCCGCTGCACCCACCCATGAGCGCGCCCAACCTGCGCCGCCTGATGGCCACAGCCGTGGAGGCCAATCCCGATCAAGCTAGACCCCGATGAGACGAGGAGGCGACTGCGCTGTTCAGAGGCGAGAAAAAAAGTGAGTGCCGCGGTTTGAAGCTGCACCCCCGCCACCACCAGCACACACAAGGCGCCCCACCCGTGTATCACAGGGGCGGACAAGTCCGTGGAGGACCATCTCGTGCTGCAGCGCGCAGTCGGTCGACTCCCTCCCTCGGCATGGCCGATGTGGCCGATGAAGTCGAGCGGCCTCCTGGTGACGGCGCGGGGAAGCAGAGGAGGGACGGTGGTCAAGAGGACCGGCAGGATGGCATCGAATCACCACTCATGTGTAGGTGGTGGGAGGGAGGCAAGGGAACGGTGTGCATGTCGTCAATTCACCTTGTGTCTCTCTCTCTCTCTCTCTCTGTGTGTGTGATGTGTGTTGCGTCGATCAGGTTTGGGGGGCACTGCAGAGCATCTCACCAGTTCGTCAAGTGCTGCGGCAGCATCCACTGGCCACCCGCAAAGGTCGCACACCCGGTCGGCATTCGCCGCAGCCACCAGCAATGGCCAGGAGGACCTTGTGGCACAGCTCCAGGCGCAACTTCTGAAGCTGACAGAAGAAACAGCAGAGAAGGTGGGAGGGATGGAGGGAAGGGAAGGAAGACACCGCCGGCTGTGTACGTACACCGATTGATGCGCGCCGATTGGTCACACGCCTCTGTTTGATGCGACCAGGATGCACTCATCGCGGCGCTGCAGGCCCAAGTGGGCGAGATCACGGGCAAGGCCGAACGCGTCAAGATTGCCTACACCAAGCAGGTGCCAAGCAAGGAAGGAAGGACACACCGTCATATGCATCTCCCCTATGCATCTCCATACACTGCGCCTGAAGACTCGTCTCGAGGAGACCGACCGAGATCTGACGCGTCAGGCACAGCGGGTGAGTGAGAGGACGTCCGTCAGCAGCTGAATGCAAGGTCGATGCATCCACCCATGGACGCGTCTGTGCTTGGTTGGCTGGTGCAGGTGTGTGAGGAGGAGCGGCAGCAATCGGCGCAGCTGCGAGAGCAGGTGGAAGTCATGGAAGCAAAGGTGCACAGAAGCTGGCACACAGACAGGGTCATTCAGGCACTGATTGATGTGTCGATGGCCCATGCATTCAGATGGCCCAGCTGGAGCACGACCTGAGAGAGAAGGTGAGTGACACGGGTGTGTAACACCAAGCCACATCCATCCATCCATCCATCTGTTCTGTGTGTGTGTGTGTGTGTGTGTCAGGTGGCAAAAGAGGCCGACGTCTTGAAGAAAATGGAGCGTATGAACAAGGACTAGCGTCAAAAGGTGGGTGGGATGGACGGATGGATGGATGGGCGGAGGTGTAGACGAAATGGTGAATGCATGGCACCATCTACTTTCGCCTTGCATG
This sequence comes from Vitrella brassicaformis, assembly GCA_001179505.1. Taxonomy (NCBI): domain Eukaryota; family Vitrellaceae; genus Vitrella; species Vitrella brassicaformis. Next base: position 106,141 of record CDMY01000144.1, read on the forward strand.
TCTCTCTCTGTGTCTGCGTCTGTGTGTGCAGACACGGCAGGCGGAGCATCTCGAGCTCGACGCCCAAGCCAGCAGCCGCGAGTGGCGTGAGTACATCGGCCTCCGCCGCCGCGTCTTCAATGTCAAGGCCAGGCGGCTCCACGCCAGTAAGCACACCCCGCCAGCCAGCCAGTCGACACACACGGGGCGGGAGAGAGATTGATGCTCGCATCCTCCAATACTCACATGTTGTGTGTGTGTCTGTGTGTGTGCCGCTGGTGCTTCAGAGTTTGATAAGTGGGAAGCCGCCCAGGCCGAGATGGCGTCCCGCGCCGCCAAGGAGTTCCGTGGCCTGCAGGCTCCTGGCACGCACTAACACACACCCCCATAGCCACAGCCAGACGGCCATACATCCCCTCCTCTCTCTGTGTGCCTGTGTGTTATCCTTCCCTCAGCTGGGCCCTATGTGCAACTGCCCCCACCGGCCTTCGCCGCGGCCAGCCTGCCCCCGCCTGTGGTGCCGCTGCCGCCGGCGGGGACATTCGCCTTGGAGATGTTCGCCCTCCTGCCGATGGCCGAGGTCCCCCGCATGCTGCACCACATGCCGGAGTTCGTGCACATGGCCTTCACGCAGGAGCTGAGCATGGCCATGGGACTCGAGTGATGCCCGTCAGCGGTGAGTGAGTTGGGAGGGAGGGTGGGGTGGTCACACACACACACACGCACACACACAGAGAGAGAGAGAGAGTGTCTCAGCCGTGCTCATGGTCTCCCCTGTCTCTGTGTGCTGTCTGCAGGGCCTGTAGATTAACTGTGCTGTTCCGTTAGTGGTGCTTTCTCAAGACTGTCTGTGTGCCGCGCCCCCTAGCTGCCCACTTGCCGCTCTCGACTTGTTGCCTCTTGGAGTGATCCGCCGGGGTCGGGGCGGCAGTGGGCGGGGGCAGCGGCACCATGAATGACCGACTGACTGACTGACTGACTGACGGGATGGATGGATGGCTGTAGTGTGGCTGGCTGGCGCTGTTTTGTCTGTTTCTAGTGATGATGTCGGTGTGTGGGTGTGATGTGCTGGGGGTGTGTGAGGGTTTCTCCGTTTTATGATGTGGGTCGTCCTTTCTGAGTGTCTGTGTCGGTCTGTGTGGAGTGGATGTGTCGCCGCGCCGCCCATAGCTGAGCTCACTGCCACCGGCGTGTCTTCTAACCTTCGCTCTGGAGAGTGTCGGCTCTGAGGCCGTCGGTGGCAGTGAGTGGGGCGGCGGCAGTGGATGGATGGATGGATGCCCCTTGCTCACTACGCCACACCCTCCCGGCACACCGCACCCCACCCACCAAACTAACTAAGGGGGGCGGGGGAGGGTGAACACCGCAGAGAATGACATCTTGATAGATACGGAGGATTGCTGGAGGGACGGATGTGGGTTATGGTGGGGGCTGTTATGGTCGATGCGATGAGTGTGTTTATCGCGTGTGAGCGTGGTGTGTGTACCCCTTGGCTGGCCGGGTGGCGGGTGTTCCCTGCCTAATGCGTCTGTGTGGCTGGGTAGCTGAGTGGCGGGGTGTCGTGGTGGTGCGTGTCGCTGTGCAATATGGCTGCCGACGGTTGGTCGGATGGCCAATCGCCGCCTACATTTTATATCTGTGAGTGATGGCTTCTCCTCATCCCGTCTCATGCACTTTCTCAGCGTTGGTGCGTGTGTGTTTGGCTGCCGCGGGGCGGCTATGACATCACAACAAATACGTACGATCAAACACGTCGGCTGCGAGAGAACCAACTAGTTAAGACGCACACATCTAAATTACCGAAGGCACCAGTAAGTATCCTCAGATGCTCTCTCTCTCTGAAGGAATCTCAGCGATGCATCCAAGCTACACATACATACACACACAGACACGATCTTACTGTCTGCTGTCTGTGTCTGATGGTCACGATGATATCAACACACCCACTGAACTGCGGGCCGTTCGCGTATACAGATAGCGCCGAAGCGCCCCCCGCCTCTCCCGACCCTGCTGCCGCGGGGATGTCAGCTTCCCTCTCTCTCTCGTGTGTGTGTGTGTGTGTGTGGACACCTCATCAGGGCCGACATGTGCTACTGAGGGTGATCGCGGCGCTGTCCATCATGCAGTTCCAGCCGAGTGAAGGGCGTGGCAGAGAGTCCCACACCATGGCCCCGCTACGGTCTACTCGCCGGCCGCCGTCAGTCACATCACCGCCTCCCACCACTGCAACCACAGCACACGGGCAGGAGGGCCATTGATGTGATGGCGCGTTGTGATTTCCGTCTGTCCGTCTGTCTGTCTGTCTGTCTGTGTTGGTTTGCCCACCTCGCCCCGCCTCCGTCATGGCGGTGCAGCCGCCTCGCAGCCAATCGACCAACACACACACAGCAGCAGCAGTAACAGCGCCACAGAGGCAATTTTGGCAAAGAGCATCTCTGCATGCAGTCCTTACCTGGCCTCTCGCGAACCCTTCGGCGGCCATATAATCAGTGTTGACCGCCCGGATCGGCAGCCGTGTTAGTGTTGGGGTTTCAGGGTTAAAGGTCGCGGCGGCCAGGATACGCCCCCACTGCCGACTTACCCCGTTTCGGCCACCCGTTTCGTGAAAGACGAAGAGCCGTGAAGTCCTCATCCCATTGCTTCCATCCCGTTGATCGGATTCGGATCCCGATGGCTCTCTATACCTGGTCGCTCTGCATCGCCCTGATCCTCTGTCAGCTGTGTCAACAAGTCTCCTCGTCTCGTGTCGCGGTGGGGGATCTGGTGAGCTGCCCACAACCGCCCGAGGACCCCCCTGAGGAGCCAATCGACATCAGGTGGATAAGAACAGATATAGACGGTATACCTTGCTGGTCTTGGCCGCTGCAATAAATGCGTCGATTGCAGTTCTGTGAAGGTCCCTGAGGCGTTCAGGAAGCGCATCCAGGCGAACCTCAGGGGCAAAGACACGCTCGGTGTAGTCTTGCGTCTCGAAGGTTTTAGGCGCAATCTTGAGGTGTCACTGCAGGAGGTATGTATTCCGAAGCGACCGACGCTAGATTGACCATACGACAACACTCAGACGTCTCCCTCAGGTCGAGGGGCTGGACGTGACAGGTGGTCAATGCCGTTTGGATATCGAACGCTGGTCGGGGCCGCGCACCTGCTCCTTGGCGATGTATGTGCATGACCGAGAACACAAGCTGTCAGCCCTTTTATGCATTCTTGCGTCCAGTCTGAAGAAGGCCGACAAGCTGAACGGGAACACCCTCATGGTTGCGATGCTCTCATGGATTGACCAGTTTTCGCCTGCCTTCGGCTGCAAAGAGCTGACAATTCTTGACGCCAGCAGCATCAAGGACATGTATGTGCTCTCAAGAGCAGGTACGCGCAGATGATGCACAGGCTCTGACATGCACATCGATCCGTTCAATTCGTTGGCATGTGCATGTCAGGCTTCTACTATCAATCCTTTGGCTTCCAGCATGCCCCTCGGGCGAACCAAGACGGCATCGAAAGCTGCAAAAAGATGATCAGCTCTCTTTTTGACAGGAAGGACAGTCTTCCAACCGCCGAATTCAATCTCGTCAAGACCATCCTGTGGGCGGCTATGGAGTACGAGAAGATGGGCAGGATCTGGAAGGAGGTTCTCGACGACAACATTAATGATGGCGCCGCCACACTCGAGCCAGTGGCACTCGAGCAGCTCCGCAACAGAACGGTCGAGGCCGTAGAGCAGGAGAGCGGCTTGAAGAAGGAGATGCCGCCCTGGCTGCGCATAGTGTTCGACATCCTCAAGGCTTGGCCGGAAGTCGAAGAGATGACTCTTGAGTGCGTGAAGAAGCGAGAGAGGATTGCTGGCGGCCCGCAAAACCCCCAAGCCGATCTGCTGCTGCCCCATCTGGCCCCATCAGTGACCATCGACCGCAGCTACCCCAAAGGCAGCACGGCCCACCAGGTCATTACATGGACTCAGTACGGGCTCAGCTGCCTTGATTGATGGTACAAGTGTGTGTCTCTCTCCTGGTGTGTGTGTCACCAAACAGATCACGTGTCTCATTCAGTCAGCCCAGCTGGTACTCGTGACGAGCGGAGACAAAGAGGTGCTCCGGGAAGAGATGGGGGAAAACCCGTCCCTCAACCTGCTCGAATACAGCCTCCCTGACGACGCGCAGCCATGCCTATTCGCAGTCGCGAGGGGTGTGCGGCAGCTGAACGACACACATGCCTACAGCCTGGTGGAAGAGTTTGCCCCGCAGCTCCTGCAGGAGAGCGGGAAGAGGCAAAAGAAGAGGAAGCAGAAGACGGATGACACTCAAGAGGAGGAAGCAGAGGAAGCGAGGAGAAGCAAGGCACAGAAGTATTAATGGTAGAAACCATGTGAGACACGAATCATCCGGGCCGCAGACGGATCGAACTCGACGGCCGGGCCACCTGCCTCTTCGTGTGGGTTGAGAGTTGACCTTTCATGACTGACCCGCAGTGACGGAGCGACGGCAATTAATGCGTTTCTTCGAGCAATAAAACGTGACCAGCGAGACACGCGGCACGCCCCGAACGCGTCTCTGCACCTTTTGCATCCACTACCCGACAGCCTGCCAAGATCTCACCAAACACGGACGGATGATGATGGCGCCGCGAAGGCAACTCGCCAGGACGACGTCTATCGAGAGGACGTCGTTAAAGACGATGCAAACGGCGGATGAAAGGTCCCCTGCGGCAGCAGCCGTCAAACCAACGATTATTACGCTGCAGCTCGTATCCTGGCCGCGGCCAGCGATGACTGTGGATGGGCGGTTTCAGATCTCAATAGTCCTTACAGAGCGTTATGAACAGGCGGGCACACATGGCATGGTCAGAAAGCGACGAACGAACAGAGGACATCCACATGTAGAGAAAGCTGCCTGCATGGCTTCGATCTGCGGAAAACATCTGCTGCTGCCTCCAGTATAGACACACACACACAGAGTGTACGTACAGATAAAGACGCCCCAGCTCTTGAAAGCACAGCAAAACCGCAATTAATGCATCAGTCAATCAATCAATCAAAGCGGCCCGGCCGCACACACAGCGCAATAAGAAGGAAAATTGGCCGCCTGTCTGTCTGTCTGTCTCTTTGTCAGTCGATGCTGACGAGTTTGAGTGCCATGTTTTGAAACGGCTTGAGCTCGATCCACAGCGGCCCGCCTCCGCTGTGGCACGACCAATACGGGTCGTGGCGGTTGTAATCCTGACACACACACACACACGTGGCGTGTATGCACCAGTCCATTGCATTGTCTGCCGGTGGTGCTCACTGCACTGACATGTATGCCAATGTATTTCTCGTCGATGGAGTTGTAGATGACCTGCCACAGGCCGCCGCACGGCACGTGTATCTCGCAGTGGCACTTGCTGCTGAACGGCGCCTCGCTGCGGATGAACACAATGTCGTTCAAATGGTCACGGGGGTCGCCGCTGTCCCAACCTGCACACACACATAGCCACGCACCCATGTAGACGAATGAATGAATGGATGCACGTGTGTGGCATCGATGGAACACGCTGACCTTTGTCTGATCCGAAACGGATGATGGAAAAGAATTTGAGCTCATTGTTGCTGCCGTTCCGAATCTGCAACGACACACACCACACACACACAACACACACAGAGAGGCTTCCCCATAACCTGCACCGACCCCCCAAAATGGCCGACCATGGATTTGCTGTCGTGGCGCCACATGGCGGGTTCGTTCTGGGAGATCATGTTAAGGTCGTGGACGTTCTGAATCATCTGCTTCTGGTGCAGGTGGGCGTGGTCGCCCGTCTTGCCCCAATCCATGCAGCCAGGCGAACCGTCAAACATGATTTCCTCGCCAAACTCGTCACCCTGACGGCGATGGAAACACATTCACACACACAGAGAGGGCGATGGGAGATGTCTCTTCATGTGCATCAACCACGGTGTGGGCTCACTTGGAAGATCATGGGCACTCCTGCTCTGAACCAGCACAGGGCGGCCATGCCGACCAGCTGCACATGGTTCTTGAACTCGGTCAGCAAACGGAGCTTGCCTGATCAGGGGACGACAAGACAAGACAGACAGACGCGTGTGTGCGTGTTGATGTGTGGTTAGTGTGGGTGCCGACCGTTTGAGCATTCGTCGTGGGTGTTGTATGCGTTGACGTACTTCTCCTCACTCCTGTCGTGGATCAACATCTCAACATGCTGGATCAGCCGATACTCCACAGCTGCAGTAATGGGCAGACAGACAGACAGACAGGCAGACACACCCACACACAGACATGTGGTCATGATGCGCACACACGCACACACACACGTGTATCTGGTCTTGCCCCTCCCCTACTGGTTCTGATGTAGTTGCGCATTCTGTGCATCTCGCCGAGGTTTTGGACGTAGCCAAATCCAGCACCACCCTGCCCAACCATTGACACACACAGACCCACACCGATTATGTACGTATCCTTGTACGGGTGTCGGCTTGCTGGCTGACCTTTTCGACAGGCACTGCGAGCCTCCTGAGGACCCTCCTAGACTCCTCGGCAATGGTCACAAACGGCGGGGCCGTGTGAGCCAACCGACTGTGCAGATCCCTGAAGACATAACACGCATACGGAGAAATGGAGAATGTCAAGGGAGTCCCGTGTGCAGCGCCGAGAGGGAAAGGCGTACCGTACCTGTAGAAGTGGATTGTGTCGAGGTCGATGACTTCGCTGAGTTCGTATCCGCTCATGCCGATCTCGTAGAAGCCCACACCGTTGAGCAGGTCCCAGTCCTCCTGCCGCATACGACTCTTGTCATTCTTCAGCGGCCACCTAAACACACACACACACACAGGCAGAAACATACACACACGGTCATCTGTGTTGGCTGGTGTGTCTTGTGTTGTGTGTGTGCGCGTGTGTGTGTGTGTGTGTGCTGACCAGTCCCACTCTCCTCTGTCATAGTCGAGGAACAGCTGTGACGACACCGCGTCCAAACGGGCGCCATCGATACCTACAAACGCCACGCCACACTCACATGTCGACACATGCAGCGGCCAGCGTGCATTACGTTGCATCCTTCCTTTCTCAGTGTGTGTGTGTGTGTGTGTATATGTGTGAGTGAATGGGTACGTACCTAGTTCCCTGTACATGTATGTGAGGACCCCGATGAGGTAGTTGCGCACGAACTCGTTGCTGAAGTTGTACACGCGCGCCTTCCACTCGTTGTTCCACCCCTTGCCCCCAGAGTGGTGGAACAGGTCAGTGCCGTCGTAGCTCGACAAACCGCAGTCCCAATCCTGAACATTCACACGCAGAAACGGCCTGCGCGTCTGTATGTGTGATATATGTGACGGCATGTAGGTCCGCACCTGAATGCCGTGGCCGAGTGGGACGTCGGCAATGACGCCAATGCCATTCTCGTGCAGCGAGTTGACGAGATACTTGAAGTCGTCGATGGTGCCGTGCCGCTCACTCACGGCGTAGGGACACCCAACCAGGTAGCCCCACGACTCTGACAATGACAAAGTGAGTGAAGTGACACCAACACACACCAACCCAAAACACGCGCATACGCGTGACCCGGGGGAAGGCAGGCGAGTGTGTGTATTTACCTACCGTAGAGTGGGCTCTGCATGAAGGGCATGATTTGGACGTGGCTGAACCCCAGGTACTTGACGTGCGGCACCAGCTTGTGGGCGATGTCGCGGTAGTTGCCCTGCCAGAAACTGCCCAGGTGCACCTCATAGATGCTCTTCAACACACCAAGGCCGGCCGTCTGAGCGAGCAAAGCACCACGGTGTGCCACACATCACTCCCCCCACGTGTGCGTGGGCCGGGCCCCCTTGGGCACGCACCTTTTGTTCGCCATCAGCCTCGTCGCTGTCCGTCTTGGTGTCGACGATGTGTTTGTGCGTCCACTCGAATCGGTCAGGGTCGCCCACCACAGAATTGAAGTTGCGACTGCCATCAGCGCGGAACTCAGACTGACCAGACAGACCCGCACGCACACCACACCGCACCACCGTGTTGCCCAGTGTGTGTCTGCCCTGCCCTGCCCTGCCGGCCATACCGCGAGTTGGACAGAGAATGGGTCGATGCGTCCCATTTCGTATCTGTTGGGGAGGTAGCCCTTGTCGTTGATGATGTGGTACTTGTACTGATGATAGGTGAGGTCCTCCCCCACCTCAAGCTCCCACACGCCGTCACGCGTCCAATGCAGCGGCTCACCCTTCTGCCAATTGTTGGCTGATCGATGGACAGACAGTGGCAGGGGAGACAGACAGACACAGACACAGTAGGTCTACGCTCAATGGAGGGATGTTTGTGTTGTGTTGTTATTGTATTGTGTGTGCTGTATATGTGTGTTTGTTTACTGACCATCTCTGAGTAGAAAGACGTGTGTGGCTTCAGGCGCATACACCCGGAATGTGGTGGTCTTCTTCTCGCCGTCAACGTGGGCGCCAAAGAACTTGTACGGATAGTCCTGTATGCACACAGCCACAACACACCAACCACACACAAACATACATTCAACCGCACCACATGCACACTACGCTGCTCTTGGCCAGTGCTGTGCTGCCTACCCTCCTGAGGGTCTCTTCGCCCATCTCCTGCACATCCTCCTCCCCCTGCACATGCCCTGCATGATGCGGATCTATGCCATTCTCGTCGGCTGGTGCAGGGGACGCCAAAGCATCTCCCTGATCTTTGCTTGTAGCCGGCGGGTGCTCCTCTGACGCCGCTATGGTGATCTTCGGCATTGTGAATCAAGAGACCTTCAGTGGGCTAAACAGAGGATGTAAAAACGTTCCGTGAAACCGCTCTATCCAACCGGAGATCCCAACCGGAGATCTACGAGCGTTGGTTTCGACAACCGCAGCTCTCCCCACGCTCCCAGGCTTTCTTGCCTCTCCTCTCGCTGTCCTTCTTCTTCTCCTTCTTCTTCTTGCTCTTCTCTCTTTCTCGGTGTCTTTACTGGCGACTGTTCAGTCGCTCCTGGGTGTCGCGTCTGCTCACACGCCCGTCAGGTACGCCAAGACAGTCACGAAGGCAGACAAGCAGCACGAGATCTCTCCCTTGGTGCTGTGTGCGCTTCTGCGTTTCAGGTTTGTTATTAGTCTGGTGGGTCTGAGATGGCCGACACGGCCGTCGAGGACGGCACAGAGGCCAACAAGGCCGAGGCCACTGACAGCATCGAGTGGTGAGACGGGTGGCTCGACGGGCGAGGCCAAACAGCCGTCCGCCGAGGCGAGCAGCAGTGGCGTTGGTTCATCAGAGAGCGCGTGTGCACCCGGCAGCAAGAGAAAGGCATTTTGGGCTGCTGGGAACAGATGGAGGTGAGAGAGGAGGCCGGGCAGCTGCATGTGGGGATGGTGAGACGCAGCATGCATGTGGGTCTCAATTGTCCTGTTCTCTCCGTGCGTGTAGGTGGAGGCGGTGTTGCCTCGCTCTCAGAGGGAGCGAGGCGCGGACCCACATCGGCAGACCCACATCGGCAGACACACACACTGCAAGGTGAGTGGCCGCAACCAAGATGAGAGATACCATGGCCATTCTCGTCCTCTGGGCACAAGTGTACGCATGTGTTTTTACAGATGACGTCAATTGGATCACGAGAACGAGAGACGCATCCATCCCTGCTGCATGCCATCCACCTTTCATCTGCGCGGTGGCGCCTTCACTGGCTCGTGTACGTACGAACCTTGCATGACGTGATGTGACGTGATGTGTGTAAGTAGGATGTCCGTGTGTGTGCATGTGCCCAGCCGGAGAGGGGCTGGGTGGGGTTCCGAAGGCAGAAAATGGTGTACAGAGAGGTTCATTTGATGACACTGGCTTCGGCTGCGTGTTGTTCCGTTCTTCTTGCTGTCCTACAAGCATGGCCTGCTCTTTCTCCATCTCTCTCCCTCTCTGCTTGAGTCTGCCTGAGTCTGCCTGTCTGTCTGGCTGGCTAGTCCCTTGACGTGTGTGTGGTCGTGGCGCTAGTCCTCACAAGGGTGCAACCGCTGCTTCTCAGAGGCACTAATGAGACACAGTGCTTCTGAGATACAGCGGTTGGACCTTGTGAGGACCGCACACGACCAACACACACATCCACACACACACCCTCTGTCGTCACAGCACACAGACACCCTTGCGTGTCTGACGACTGACTTACTCGACTGGTTGCTTCTTGCTGCCTCTCTCTCGTCTGCTGTGTTGGCAGGGGTCAGCCAACGCAGTGCAGACGAGAGCGCTTCTGAGATTTCTCCTTGCACAACACAGAGCAGACGAGAGAGAGGCAGCAAGAGAGCTTTTTGGCCTCTGTCGGTCCACTACCACTTCACTGAGGGCTCAAAACACCCTCGCGGCCGCCCTTAATGTCTCGGCTGCCGCTGTCGTAGAGGGGTGGTTTTGGGGTTAGGGGGCGATGGGCGGGGGCAGCGGCACCATGCATGGAGAGGGAGGGGTGGAGGGGTGTTTAAGGAGTAGGGAGGATGTTGAAATGGCGCTAGCTTGAGTGTGACAAACTCAACATCCCGCGCCGTTTTAACGTCCTCCCTACTCAACCAACACCCCTCCACCCCTTCTTCTCCTTACACACAGTCAGTGTCCCCACAGCGATGCTGCGGAAGCGGCGAGATGAGCCGAGCTCGGCACTTAGACAGAGACAGACTGACTGACTGACTGACAGAGAGACAGTCAGGGAGCGGCAGCGATGCTGCGGAAGCGGCGAGATGAGCCGAGCTCGCTCGTCCTGCCACTTCATGTAGCACCCCTGCCGCTTCCTGACTGTCTCTCTGTTTGGTGAGTGCGCCAATGTCGGGCGGCAGCCACGGTCAAGGCCCATCCGCAGTCTGAGAAGCAATGGGCCACCACACACACACACACACACACACACCACACGGGTGGAACAGACAGACAGACAGAGAGAGATCTACGAGCGTTGGTTTCGACAACCGCAGCTCCACGCTGCAAGGCTTTCTTGTCCATCCTCTCGCTGTCCTTCTTTCTCCTTCTTCTTGCTCTTCTTTCCTTCCCGAGATGTCTCTGCTGGCGACTGTCAGTCGCTCCTGGGTGGGTGTCGTGTCTGCAGAGCTCAGCCGCCCGTCAGGTACGCCAAGGCAGTCACGAAGACACACGAGCAGCACGAGATTTCTCCCTTGGTGCTGTGTGCGCTTCTGCGTTTCAGGTTTGTTATTAGTCTGGTGGGTCTGAGATGGCCGACACGGCCGTCGAGGACGGCACAGAGGCCGACAAGGCCGGGCCACGACGGCGCCGAGTGCTGTGACGGGTGGCTCGACGGGGGAGGCCAAGCAGCCGTCCGCCGAGGCGAGCAGCAGTGGCGCTGGCGCATCAGAGAGCGCGTGTGCACCCGGCAGCAAGAGAAAGGCATTTTGGGCTGCTGAGAACTACTGAGAACCTGAGAACAGATGGAGGTGAGGGAGGAGGCTGGGCCCCTTTGCGCGGGGATGTGCATGGCGCATGCATGTGGTTCTCAATTGTCTTGCTCTCTCCGTGTGTGCAGGTGGAAGAGGCGTTCTCATGGTGAGCAAGGGGTGGACCCACACTGGCAAACACACACGATAAGGTGAGTGGCCGCATCCAAGATGAGAGACACACGACAGATTCTCTTCCTCTGCCGTGCACGTACGCATGTGTGTTGTGCAGGTGTTGTTGGTTGGATGATGAGAATGCATGCAAAGAAGACGTCCTCGTCTGCGGCAAGGCATCCGTCCCTCATGTGCGTACGAACTTTTCGTGATGTGGCGTGTTTGCATGTGTGCAGTGGGGGAGGGGGGTGGGGGGAGGGGTGGAGTTTAGAAGGCAGAAAATGGTGTACAGGGAGGTTCATTTGATGACACTCACTTCGGCTGCGTGTTGTTCCGTTCCTCTTGCTGTCCTACAAGCATGGCCTGCTTGTCCTCCATCTCTCTCTCTCTCTCTCTGCTTGAGTCTGCCTGTCTGTCTGTCTGTCTGGCTGGCTGGTCCCTAGACGTGTGTGTGGTCGTGGCGTTGAAACCGACTCAGCGGCAGTCCTCACAAGGGTCCAACCGCTGTTTCTCAGAAGCACTGGACCCCCTACACACCACACCCACTGCACACAACACACACATCCACACACCCACCCTCCCTCAGCACAGCACACAGACTGCGTGTCTGACGACTGACTTACTCGGCTGATTGCTTCTTGCTGCCTCTCTCTCCTTTGCTCTGTGTTGGCAGGGGTCAGCCAACGCAGAGAAAAGTCGCAGCTGCTCATTGGCACTTTTTGGCCTTAGCCTGTCCACTACCACTTCAGTGAGCAGCTGTGACGTTTGACTCTCAGTGAGACTCTGTGCCATTTGATGTCCCCCACACTCACTGAGAGCGTGCCCCGTGGTGTGCGCCGCGCGAACCTTTTGAGGAGTGTCATACTCCTGCCAATGGGTGAGTGTCGGGCTCACCATCATGGCTGCACGGGGCTTAGAACGCCCCCGCGGCCGGGCGGTCTGCGGTGCGGCCTGTTGCAGTGCTCCGTCACGGCGGGCCGTTTCGAGAGAGCCAGGCACTTAGACAGAGAGACAGACTGACTGACAGACAGTCAGGAAGCGGCAGGGTGCTGCAAGAAGTGGCAGGACGAGCTCGGCTCATCTCGCCGCTTCCGAAGCATCGCTGTGGGGACACTGACTGTGTGTAAGGAGAGGGAGGGGTGGGATGGGGTGAATATATCGTAGGGAGGACGATATATCGTAGGGAGGACGTTGAAATGGCGCGGGCGTTTGTCAACCGTTTTGAGTTGAGTGTGTGCGCGCCAATGTCGGGCGGCAGCCACGGTCAAGGCCCATCCGCAGTCTGAGAAGCAATGGGCCACCACACACACAAACGGGCGGAACAGACAGACAGACAGACAGGCAGACACGGGCTTCTCTCTCCCTCTCTCTCTCTCTCTCTCCTGCTTGGTTGACGGTCTTGTCGTTTTCCTGCGTGCGTGGATTGCGTCTCGTTCTGTCTCACGTCTTCTTGCCAGCTGCTGTGTTGCCTCTGTCTGCCCTTGTTCGTGATGTAGAAGTGTGGATTGGATTGGATTACATGAGCATGGTGGACCATGTGGTGTGATGTGTGTATGTTTATGTTGATATGGAAGGAGGGACCTACTTATCTGTGTGATGTCCTTGCGTTTAATGAACGGCTTAGAACACCACAATGTTCGCTGCAAGAATGAACCATTGATTGAGTCAGGTCAGTGGGTCGGTCACGTCGGTCACACCTCTATCCTCTGTTTATCTGACTGCACTATCTGTGCGGCAATCCGGGAAAACAGCCCCTGCAGGTCCCTCCGCCGCATCGAGTCTATCGCATCGATGTTGCTCGGACGCTCACCCTGCACACATCCATCCATCCATCCGTACATCCACTCACAGAAAGAACTGCCCACGTTGTGCACCCACCCGTACCTCTGGTAGGACATCGGCGTTGAGTCGGATGAGCCGCCGCAGCTCGCCGTCCGTGAGCGCCCCGTCGGGTGAGCTGGGCTCCAGCAGACGTGCAGAGGAGGCTGGGCGATCCCCTGCTCCTCCTCCCCGCCGTCTCCTCTGCGTCACTGGGTGGTCTTCCTCTGGCGGCATGTCTTCGTCGACTGACACCCAACCGTCGCTCGCTGAGTCGTCCTCGTTGGATGAAGGAGCAGTGTCTTGCTCAGCCGCGACAGCTGACCACACCACACCACACAGACGTCCACATATACATTATGACGTTGGGAGCAGTGCGTGTGTGTCGATCGATGACGGCTCACGTTCTTGCGGGATGGGAACCGGAGTCTTCTTCTCCTGTGGCTGCGGTGGCTCCTCTTCTGGTTCTTCGTTGCCGTCGTCTGCCTCTGGCTCATACTGACCTATACATGCGTCGGATATCGCCCGCCACAATAGCGGCCTGCATGCCATGCACAGACAACCACGCAGCCCTGTCTTTGTTCGTACGGCGGGGGTGCATGGTGTGGTGTTGTGCCCACCCATTCTCCCCCGTCATTGATGAGAACGGAACTGGTTGCCATGAGGGCAGTTGCAGCTCTTCGCGCAGTCTGGCGAGGTTGGCGTCACGCTCAGAGGCTTTGAGTCTGTCCACCTTGGTCGCCGCTACCAAGTAGGGCACATCCATGCTCCTGCACACACATAAACACAGACACACAGAGATAGACCAGACCAACACAAAGATGAAGGTGGGTGAGGACAGGGACACCTATTACCTGAGGTTGGCCAGGACGTCCGCATCGACTTCCTGTGCGGGGAGCCGGGAGTCGACCAGCAACAGGAACAGACGAAGCTCCGCGCGTTTACGCAAATACGCCCTGCACAGGCAGGCAGGAGAATGGGAGCACAATGCAGTTCACCGCATCGCATCTATGTGCTCATCCGTCGCCGTGTAGCTCACAGGAGGAAGCTTCGAATCTTCTTAGTGTCCTCCTTGCTGATGCTCCTCGTGTAGCCATAGCCAGGAAGATCAACCAACACCACCAGACCCCTTTTCCTGACCAGTAAACGGTCAAATGCGGCCTCTCTATCTCTCTCTCTCTCTCTCTGCCCATGCCCCCATCCGGCCCTCTCGTGCGGCTGTGTATTGGGCAGGTTGGCTGTTCGAACTGACCTTCGGTCGCTGAGTCTGAAGAGGTTGATCTGCTGCGTCCTGCCGGGGGTTTTGGATATCCTCACCTCCGCCCTCTCAGACGCACGCGACTGCACACCACACGCAACAACACAAACACAGAGCCGGCAGCACATGTGTGCGAGAGCCCACCGCCCCCCTTCCCACCCACCTGGAGTGAGTTGAGCATGCTCGACTTGCCCACATTGGACCTGCCCAGGAAGGCCACCTCGGGCAGCCCGGTGGCAGGCAAGTCACGGCTGTCCTCGTAGCCGCCGATGAACGACACGGCGCCCACGTCCTCCCTCTCGAACGGCCGCACCTCCACAGCAGACGAGCCGCCAGACACCTCCACCGCCTCGATGAATTGTAGGCCTTTGGGAACAGCCTTGGCTGAGGGAGATGATGCTTCGGGAGTGTCATGGGGAGAGGTGGATGCGTCTGTGGCTGAGGATTGCTTGCGCTGTCTTGCGAGGCGACGCTGGCGGCTTTGCTGCAGCCAAAGATCCCATCCAGACACACAGACAGGCAGGCAGATGTGCAAACGTGAGTCCATCCATCAGTGCATGTTGGTGTGCGTACCTCCTTGGCTCGTTTTTCTGCCTCCTGCTGCCTGCTCTGCCCCCGGGCAGTCTTCCGCGCCACCTTGGCCTTGTACTTCTTGATCAGCTTCGACTCGTGACGCTCGGACGCCTTGCTGCGGGCCGGCATCACTGTCAGCCTGTCCACCGGTGTCATTGGCTGACGCATGCCGAAGGGTCTGCCGTGCACGAGGGTGAAGGCATGGGCGCGATGAATCATGGCGTCGATGAAGCACAGTACGGTCAAGAGAGCGTTCCAAACGCTGTGGAAGCACTTAACTTTCATTGGATCTTTGACAGCGCCTCTCCAGACCTTCCTCTGCGGTCCAGGAGGTGGAGGGCTGGGCATCTTCTCTGCCTCACGCTAAGCTCGCAGATCTGCAAGCTCGCAAAGGAGCGTCAAGGCAGTGGTCCAGATGCTGGCACAAGCACAAGCTCCAACAGCTCCAGCAGCTGATGCTAGCAGCTCCGCCGCTGCCACATCCGGCACAGCCACGACCGCACCAGCGCCAGCACCGACGCCGGCTCCCAACCCGATGGCGATGATGGCAGGGATGATGCCCATGATGGCGGGCAGGGGTATGGGGGGCGTCATGCCCTTCATGCCCAACATGATGGCACAGATGATGGGCATACAGGTGCCAGGTGTCGCGCAGACCGCCACACCGGCCGCAGCGCAGCCTGCGCCTGCGCCAGCTGCTCCCGAGGTGATCTTGCCGCCTCCGAAGGACTACCCGCCCAACCAGACTCTGTACGTGCACAACATCAGCACCAAGATCAAGATTGACGGTCAGCAACAGAGGGAGGAGGGAGGGAGGTGGAAGGGTGGCCGGCATGCACCTGTCTGTCTGTCTGTCTGTCTGCAGATCTGAAGAGTAATCTGCATGACGTGTTCAAGTCCTACGGCAAGATACGCGAGATCATCGCCATGAAGTCGCTTAGGAGAAGGTCCGTCCGTCCACAGATGCACACATGTACCACACTCTGTACACACCTTGTGCGGCTGTTCGTGTGTGCCTGGCTGCCGTGATTATTGTTCAGGGGTCAGGCGTGGGTGACATTCAACAGCATCGAGGAGGCCACCAAGGCCAAGGAGGCTGTCCATGGATTCCCATTCCGCAACAAACCACTGGTAGGTAAGCCGGGTTTGCCTACAACCACACACGCCACAACACACACACATCTCTTGCCGCCCTGCATGCCCCCCGTGCGTGATCAGCAAATCGAGTTCTCCAAGAGCAAGAGCGACCTGATAGCCAAGGAGGAGGGGACGTTCGTGCCGCGGGCCAAGAAGCCCCTCCCACCCAAGGAGGTCAAGCCCAAGGCCCAGGCAGGTGCGGGTGAGGTGAAGGTCAACGGTGTGGTTAAGATGGAGAATGGGGTGGTCGTCAAGAAGGAGCCTGTCGACGAGGACATGGACATGGCCAAGGAGGACAAGGCAAAGGGACCATCGCCTGGAGGTACGGTGGTGTTGGGGAGGGCGATGGGGCAAGGGTTTGGATACACATACCTGTTGGTTGGTTGGTGGGTTGGTTGGTTCGTTTGACGTGTTCAGGTAAGCGGCCGGCTGACGGGTCGCCCACTGCGGCTGCTGCTCCGAAAACAAGCAGACCATTCTTCCAGGTACACACTGACAGACAGACAGATGATCAACACACACACGCGACTGAGGCACCATTCGCGTGTATGTTGGTTCTTCGTTCCTGCAGCCCACTCCTCAGGTTGCGCCTGTGGCTCCCGCGGCGCCCCAGTTCAACGTGGTGATGCCCAACAACATGCTGTTCGTCGAGAACTTGCCCGAAGATTGCACAGACACCATGCTCACCGCCATATTCGCACAGTAAGCATGGAAGCAGAGGAGGCAAGGGACAAGGAAAGGTGGGACGGATGGATGGATGGATGGTACTCTGTCTGTGTGTCAGGTTTGGCGGTTTCCAGGAGGTTCGGCTGATTGCGGGTAGGAGGGTGGCTTTTGTCGACTACGACACCGAAGTGCAGGCCACTTTCGCCATGAACGGTACGCGGCAGCCATCGAGCATGTGTGTGCGTATGTGTGTATTTATGCGTATACACAGGTTTGCAAGGGAAGGAGCTGAACGGGCTGTCGATGAAGATCAGCTACGCCAGGAGATGAGTGGAAGTGACGTGGGCAGAGAGAGATGCAGCCATCGTGGCTTATAGTACTACTCATTGGTGTGCTTGATGACGCGCTACTTATGCTTTGTCTCACTGCTGGCAGCCATACAGACACCAAAAAAAGTCTCAAATTGAATAAATGGCCATGTCAGTCCCACAAACATCACTCACCGAGTCCCACCCACCCACCCACACACCCATCCAGGCAGCCAGGCCGCCAGATAGGAAGAAGGACGCTTGGATCGTCGGACTCCCCCTTTTTCAAGCTCGCAAAGAAAATCCTCGCCGACATACAATTCGATGACGCAGCATCAGAGGAAGGTGAGAGGAACCACAGAATGACAGAGGGAGATCTGATTTATCCTCTGTGTTATGATCAATTGGTTATGCTGCGCGTGTTCCGGAGCCTCAGGAATGTCTCCACTTGTTGTCGTGGTCGTTCTCTCGGCCATCCTTCGTGGTCACGATCTTCGTGTGCGAGATCCATTCCTTCCCAGCTTCCTGCAGCCTCCGCCGCACAGTGCTGTCATCTCCTTCTCACCCACAGCAAAGACAGCACTGAGAGGGACACCCCAGACGTCCTCCAACGCCGAAGGGAAAACACCAGAGTACATCGCCTCTCAAGAGCTTGTAGACCTGATCAGAATGGAACTCTCCGGTGGGTCGGTCTGTCGGTGTCGGATGCCCACACAACCGCGTCTATGTATGGCTATGTGTGTGCAGGCTAGGAGCCGAGCCGCCCGTACAGGCTGGCAGCTTGCCGCAATGACAGCGAGTGGCACGCAGCCAATGTCATTCAGTTGTACCAAGTGGGACCCCCCTCACACACACATTCATTCACTCGACACGTGCATCGGGATCGGTATGTGTCTGTGTGTGCCGACTGTGGGCCTGATGATCCTCAGTCAGAACTTGAAGGAGCTGAGCCTTTGGTGAGGGGACGGAACCGCCCCGCCCCTAACCGAATCTTACTCAGCAAAGAGGACAGCGAGCGCATTAACGAGGCTTTCCGCGACCCCGATCGTTTCATGGGCCCTCTCGTGTCACTCAAGGCCAATCTTTTCTCCAAGCTCGTGCATCCTTTACTGACGCGCCTGCAGCTGAGAACACGGCGTCGTGTCCGGACCAAAGGCAATATCACATACAGGCGTTGCGGGTATGGTTTGCGCGACCCAAACGAGGTCGGATTCTCCACACAGATATCGGAGTGCGATGACGTCATTGTGTCGTGCGGAGGCGAGAAGGTGCTGTTTATCATCATGACAGGCGGCCCTCTGAACGGCTGGCGGCACGAGCAGGCCCTGCTGAAGCGGCTGGTGGCTGACGGACTAGTTCACGGCTTTGTGACGGACGGCTCGACCTGGGTGGTCGTCGACATCGAATATCACGACGAGGAGAAGCGGCTGTATTTCGAGGGCGATAAGCTGTTGTTTCTGTCGGCCGACCCGCAGCTTGTGATGGACCATATTCTGGATGTGATAGAGAAACAGAGGAGGGGCGATGAGTACTGGAATGTGAACACTGACCCTGGAAAGACCCCATCGGGAGAGCCTTGTTTGGTTGACACGAGTAATGTCGAGAGACTGTCCAAGCTAATAATGGAGAGTACGACATAGTGATTTTCTGTATTGGACTTTTTCTGTATGTGTGTATGCCGAGTAAGTTTGTGTTTCTCCATGTCACTCACTCCCTGTGTGATCGTTGGATGTATGAGATCATGTGTGTGTGCCGTGTGTCTGTCTGTGTGGGATCCGACGCGTACATCCGCTGTGCTGTGTCCGTCTGTCTGTTGTGTGTGGCGTGTGTGTTGATGGCACATCAAGAGATTGCGAGTCTGGTTTTTAAGTTTGTTGCCTGTGATGGATGGTGATTGATGAATGCCATTTACACACACGACATGCGGTGCAGAGAGGGGAAGGACGGACCGGACCGACGGACGGACGGATACGTGTGTATGTATCATGCTTGAATAAATACCGTGATTCCATCCACACTTATATCATCCATGTCTCACGTAAAGTCGCGTTTCTCCTCAGATAGGACATCAATCGTCACATCCATGCCTATCTATGCATACAGACAGCCTAAGTGCTCGACCGTCTACCCTACCTACACGGCCCACGGAGGTTGTGCGTAGGACTCATGTGGACACAGCTCTCTTAACCGCAGCTCACCAAAGACGGAAGGCTGCAGTGGCGCAGTAGGAACAGCGCGATGAAGAGCGCCATCTGTGACGTGACCACCACAGCCGCTGCCAGCAGTGTCGTCAGTTCTGCCACCAAGTTGCATGAGGGCACAGCTCATAGAACGTCACCTTGCCGTATCGCTCATCGTGCAGTGCTCTTAGAATGAAGAGAACAATGTAAGGTAGAAAGCCGCAGATTAGCGAGGCAGAGGCAAACAGGAGAGTCACCAGCCTGTATTTCACCACACCGGGCTCCGTCTCGCTCCTCAAGATCGGCAGATTGTGCAGCCGCACAGAAATCTGCAGACATGACACACACACACGCAGAGACCCATACAGACACGACATTGGAGCCGCTCCCTTTTGATGTGCCTGTCCACCATGAAAAGGACGACTTCGCAGGCCAACTCGATGGCGACCAGGAGACACAGCCCGCCCAGCCTCTCGAACAGCCGGGGCAGCGAGGGAGACAGCAGCTGCTCCATCGATATCAACGACAGATTGATGAAAACAAGGAAGAGGCTCTCGGCCTGATTGTAGGCATGAGTTTGGTCCGCCAACGCACGAAGGTATCTCGGCTTGACGTCAAAGGCGATGAACTATATGGCACACACATTCACACACAAAGCAGACTCGTGCACATTGTATATCTGGCTCCATGTGTGGGCTGACATTGGATTGAAGATCGAGTGTCGACGTCATAGACGATAACCTGCTGGCTGACGACCGGGGCATTCGTCGGGCAGCCCTCATGACTCGTTGCTAGTACTGACTGGGCGACCGGCGCGGTGTCTCGGCTGAGCTCAATCGACTCATGGACTTGCGCGATTCCTCCCAGCTCACTGCTGCCGTGCTGAATGCGTCACTGCTTGTTGATTTAGCCGCCACATAGGGACAGTCCGCAGCCTTGGAATCTTTGCATGTCTCAGCCTTTTCTGCCTCCGTGGTTGACCGGGCATCCCGACTGATCATTCGGATGATGTTAGCGTGGAGAATGTCAGCATAGGGCACCGCCAGGTCGCCAAGGAGATCGTAGAGGGCGAACAACAAAGACGATATTATCTTGCTGCTAAGATTCTCCATCTTCGCCTGTTATAAGAAGGGCAGAGACATGAGTTACACACGGCTGTGTCTGCTGATGCATGGTGCGGGCATACATGCCTGGAGTAGCCGCGGCAGGAGTAGTGACCCGAAGCAGACGTAGAGCATAATAGCGTAGTTGCGCAGCGGCGGGCCGTCGCGCATCTTTCTGATTGTTCCACAGCCCACGGCCACCAAAGGCCAGATGATCAGCAGACACAAAGACGCCACTCGGGCCCTCTCGGTGTCTGTCGTGGCCGCCTCTGCCTGTTTTACAAAAAGTAGTCCCCACAACAAGACGGCGACGACCGAGAGCAGCAGGACGAAGAACATTTGCAGCGCATAGAGCCACCTATGTTTGACGCCCTCCATGCTTCCCGCAGCACGTCCAAAGAACCAGCCCCACAGCAAAGATCCATAAGAGGTGTTCGATCGCAATGAGGACCCAGGTGTAACGCTGCCAGCCGACTGCGACTAGGCCCATGTACGAGAAGGAGACCGCCGAGGGCAAGAGGAACACAAGCCACGTCTGTCGAAGTCGTGCCCACATCCTACACAAGTGCATCCCCTCCACGATAAGTAGCATCCACATAATAGCTGCCACGACCATCACAGAATTCCGCACGTAGTCCACCGCTATGCCGACTAGCGCACTCTCACTTTCGCAGCTTTTCCAGTATGCAACTAGAATGCCGACCCACGGCAGTGCCATCATAATGGAAAAGAAGGCCTGGAAGAAGACCGCTGTGATAGCACGGCGCAGATATTGAGAGAAGGGCTCTGGCAAAAAGCGAGAGCCAGCCACGACCTCCCTCACGTAAACGGTGTCTCCGTCATTTGTCACAGTGGGTTCGTAAACCAAGTGCGAGGTGAATTCCTTCAAAGGCCGCCGGGTACCCTGCACATCGGTGCAGCCAAGCAGAGGACTCATAAGGTTTGTACTGTTACCAGATTAGTGCTGTGTGCCCTTGGCCCCTTCATTTGGCTCACCGGCAGCCTTCTCGAACTCCGTCTTCATGACCAAAATAGCCATCTCCTCAGCCCTCAGTGGCGGCCCCTCTTCAGTGATGTCCGGAAGAGTGGTCGAATGTGAGCACGTGGGGTGAGTCAGATGCGGCTTCGCCTGTTCCGCGCCTTGATGGTTGAAGTCGTCGCTCTTGCTGAGATGCGGAACTGCGGCCTGCTCGTCCTCTGTCCTGAGCTCTCCTGGCTGAACCCTCTGGCTGCATGGCGGGGGGGTGCAAATGTCTGGGTTGCTGAAGTGAATGAAGATCTCTGTGTCCCTTCTGAGAGCAGATCCATAGCTCCCCTCAGCTCTGTCGGATGGTTGTGGCTGCACATGGTCTTCTTGATCATCGCCGGGGCTGATCGCATCGCCGTACGGCCTGTTGATCATGTGTTCAAGCGGGTCGTGGTGAAATGGTGAAGCAAAGAGGCACTTTGGTGGAAGAACGCTTGGATCGTCCCCCTATTTCAAGCTCGCAAAGAGAAGGAGCAATGGTGCGGTTCTTCATCTCACAACGGATCAAATGTTCCCCTCATCGCTTGTGCTCGTTGAAATGGGTTTGTTCTTCATCACCGAGAGGGCATGAGGCGACAATGGTGGGTCAGCTACAATATCTTCCGGCCGTTTGACCATTGCAAATGAGTGATACGTACACATCTGTGTACATACATACGCTGTGTTTGACATGGTCAGGCATTGTGAGGCCAAGCCCGTCGATACATGATGATCCCAGCCACGATGCATCTCATTATCGCTCTCTTGGCCCTTGTGTTGGCGGTCGGCGGCTTCCACACGGCCTCCCGCCAGCATGCCCGCCAGCAGACGTCTGTGGAGCCCGACAGCCTGCTCTATGGCGTGGACATGGTCAGAGACTTCACCGAACCTCTCGTGGCGCTGAAGAGCTCCAAGCAGATCTCCATCCTGCCCGCCAACCCGCTGCCGCTCGCCGCAAACCGACGAATCACCAAAGAGGCCATGGACGCGATAAGCAGACCGCTCACTGCAGTGTCAACCGACGGATGCCAGGCAGCCGACTCGTGTGTCGACGAGGTGTTTGTCGATTACGACCCGTGCACCGACAAATTCCTGCTGAAGCACTCGCGCGGCCCGCTGACCATGGCCTTTGCGGTGTTTGACGACAAGATCAAGCAGGCGGGGTGGAGCCATCTGCGTGTCGAGACTGTCGAGGGGCCTGTCAAGGCGTGCGACGGTGCATCCATCCTTCACGCCGCGGACGGCGTCGTGGCCTGGAACATGAAGATGTACGCGGCCGGCGCTGCCGAGGGCTACCTGACGGCATCGCGCATCAAAGACTTCTACAGCAGCGCCGAAGCCCTCGAGAAGCGGCAGGACAAGGCACACCGCTCACTCGAGAACGTCCGCACCATGTTTTACTCGAGCATCACTCTCATCCAGCAGCAGGCCGGCTGGCACAAGGACGCCAAGTCTGTCTTTCACACCGACGAGTGCGCGTCCGACCCGCCTGTGCGGCACGCGAGCTGGCTGCTCTTTCAAGTGTGGGGCGTGATGGACGGCTACAACGTGCGCATTCCCGATGCGGCGGCGGAGACGAGGCTCAATCTGCTGGCGGTGTTCTTCATCAACTCTGACGGCGAGACACCCGAGCTGATGGAGGCCTACGACCCGCAGTACTTGTCCAAGCGACAGGAGACCTCGCCAAACGCGGGAGCGTCGGCTGTGCAGCTTGCTCAGACGGTGTCGCGCAGACGCCATCAGTCCAAGCAGGAGCTCATTCGATGGCTCAACCGCCTGCACGACCACGGGTGAGTGACGAAGGTTGTCTTCTCATCTGTCTCGATGCAAGTGCTGTTTGGTTCGCTCAGGCGTTGCTCAGCCCTGATTCGGTTGGTCGACACTCAGCACGCGCCCAACCACGACATCATGGTCGGGCATTCGACGTGGGAGAACTTTTCTGAGATGTTTCGCATCTGGAAGGTCTACCACTTCCAGCTCCCTGACGCAGCCGCCAAGTGGATCTCCTTCTCATCGTACCCAGGTGAGTGAGTGAGTGAGTGACGGGAAGACGAATGCGCATCGGCATTTGGCTATCCTCTGTGTGTGTGTGTGTGCAGGTGCGGTGACGAGTACCGATGACTTCTATCTGACAGACGCGAATCTCCTCATCACGGAGACGACTATCACCATTATGAACGCAGCCGCATATGTAAACGTCCTCGACAGTAAGCAGGCAGAGGCACACCCAGACAGCCTCGTCTGTGTCGTCAATGTTCGTGTGTTGTTTTCCAGAGCCTCACGTGCCCGACTTCATGCGCATCGCCATTGCAACGCGACTCTCCAAGACGGGCGAGGAGTGGATACGCCACTTCCGCAACACAGGTGACGCATGCCATCCCTCCTTTGACAGATGAAGACGACACTTACTGGTTGGGTTGCTTTTGTCTCTCTATCAGTGTGTCTGCGTGACAAGTGCGGCGATCCCGGCACGTACAACAGCCAGTGGATGATCGTCGACTACAACAGATTCAACGAGGTGCGCAACAAGGACAGACCGCTGCCGGAAGGGACCTTCTATGTATATGAACAAGTGCCGGGTAGGTGCGGCGGCTTTGTCTGTGAGTTCGAATGGATGCCAATTCATGGTTCGCTGCCGTGTGTGCAGGTAGCGA
Organism: Vitrella brassicaformis; assembly: GCA_001179505.1. Lineage (NCBI taxonomy): Eukaryota > Vitrellaceae > Vitrella > Vitrella brassicaformis. The sequence goes on from CDMY01000144.1 coordinate 130,320, forward strand.
GCAGCAGGCTGATATGAGTCGGATTCTGAAGAAGTTTGGCTATTTTGCGTCCTACAACAGAGCATGGTGGGCGGCGATGCACGAGGTTCGTCATCCTTTCTTCTATCTGTCGATGTGAATGCCATGTCTCAGGTTCCCGATGGACTCAGCCAGCCTCGGCGAAGTAGCATCGATCGGGAGCAGTCAAGGCAAGACCGGCTCGGACAAGTACCTCGAGACCGTCTTCAAATGGAACGAGCAGGCAAAACTAACGAACAAACTACCAATGCGCACAAATGCACGCGCATCCATGTGCCCTCCTTTTGTGTGTGTTCAGTCCCCGACGCGTCGCGGCCAGGACTTTGCTGGGCTCGCTCCCAAGGTCAAGACGCTGTGGGGCAATCCCAAGGACCCAACGTCCATGAGCGCTGTGATGCAGGTAAAGGCACATCGATATATATGACTCACATAGTCATTCACCACCATGGCTGCCGTGTCTCGTTGGTTGTTGGTTTGTGTGCAGTGGAATGACGTAGGCAAGGACCCGCGAGTGCCGCCCGACCAGCAGGAGCAGATCGCCGCCCGCTTCGATCTGTACGACCCAGACAGACTCGACGGGGCCGTCGACAGCAAGGTCACGCACAAACATGCAAATTGATAACGGGCCTCCTTGCCACATTGGATGAATGGATGGATGGTTCCAGATAGTGAATACGTGTCTGTTCGGCAAGCTGCAGTGCGACGCCATCTCGGGCCCCGAACACACATGGCACAAAGCATTCGACTGGTCACAGGTAAAGCATGGATCGGCCACTCAGCACACACTGAGACTGCCTATCCTTCTTTTGCTTGGGCAGGCGTCTGCTGCAGTGGAGTACCCTCATGCGCATCAGCCGCTGCGCTGGGATTTCGACTGGTGGCGCATGTCCCTCGACGGCATGCACCCTTCACCGAAGACAGAATGCTGATTTTGCTGCGTCTGCGTGTGAGTTGCTGGCGATTGTTGCTGACGCAGAAAGAAAGAAAGAAAGAAAGGAAAGCAAAAGAAAGGAACGAAGCGACTCATCCATCCACTGTCTGATGACTTAGATTGACTGAGTTCGTGGTGTGTGTCGCCTGTTGACAGTGCATGAGTGCATGGTGCACCATGCATTGCATGACCCATCCAGCCGACGATGCAATGAAGGTTGCGTGTGGGCGGACGTTTGGAAGAGTTGCGTGTCTGTTGATATAAATGAATGCAGTCTTTCACTCAGGTATCGTTTCACCGGCAAGGTGGTGTGGCTTGAGAACCACACATACACAGACGTCCAAAACACGTACACACATGGATACGTACATGCATTCCCGATCACACATAAGAGGCAGCCCCACTCTGCCCGCCTCGCTCATGTTCATCTGCTGTCTGTGTGTCTGCCTGTGTGTGTGTGGTGGATGTAGCAGACATACTCAGCCAGGCAGCCAGGCAGCCAGGCAGCCAGGGAGGGAGGGAGGCAGCCAGGCAGGCAGCACCTCTTGTCATCGGTAAGAGGTACATATGTACATGGACGGAAAGGTGCGTGTATTGCATCCCCTCAGCCAGTACTGACGCATTCGCTACATACATACGACCGACATGAAGAGGCAATGATGGCTGTGTCAGGGTAGCAGGATGTCTGTCGAATCCACCTCGTGTACGGATCTGTACAAGTTCATTCGGTGCAACCCACCCCACCCCATCACGAGAGCAACACTAACATGAAGAGAGCCAGCCAGCCAGCCACACAACAAACTACAGCAGTCCCGCTCTCTCCCTCACACACCAACTCGTCACCCATAGACCAACCACAGGCCTGCAGTGGGCTGACTGGCCGACTGACTGATACGGATGGATGCGTGTGCGGTGCGGTACCCAGACGCATGAACCTGTATCAGTCAGTCGGCCAGTCAGCCAACCTGTATATCGATATCCCAGGTTGCCTGACTGGCCATCCCCCTCGCTGGCTGCCCCTCCTCCACGCCGTCTGTGCTAATTGGCCGGTGGCCCGCCCGCCGCTGCGCCCATAGGTGGCCCTCCCGCCGGCTGGATGGTGCTGGCGTGTTTGTTCCGGTTGTTCTTGCCCGGCCTGCACACCCACGCGAGGCCGGTCTCGTGGATCTCCTCGACGTCGTTGAACAGCGCCAGACTTGCCAGACCATCGGCGTCCTCCTCACTGTGGAACATCTCCCACCGAACAGCCTCGAAAAACTTGACCTGTGGACAGGCACAAGGCGTCCATGACAACGGGTGTGTGGGTGTGCGTGGGCGGTCTGCTTGCTCACGATGGGCTCCACGAGTTGTTTTTCCTCGTTGGTGCCGCTGGTGTAGATGTCGTAGAGGAGCTTGTAGGGTCGCTGGATGTGGTGCACCCCGCCCATGAGCTGCTGAAGAGGCAGGGTCAGAAAACTGCAACCACACACAACACACACAGAGAGGGGGGAGGTGGTGGGTACATGTAGGTGTGTGGATGTGTGGACGGCTGAAGATCCACTCCTCACCTCACACACGGGGACAGGATGTATTTGCCGAGGGCCACCAGGCCTGACACGGCAATGTCCGGCGTCACGACCAGGGGGCGGCCCGGCCCCCCATTGTGGTGTAGCTTCAACGAAATCACCTGCATACACACAGATCCACATCAACACATACACACACAAGGCCCTCCCCCTCACTCCCTCCACAGCTTACGGCGCTCTTCTCGTCGATGTGAACTGTGGTGAGGAGGCGGTAATGGTGAGTTGCGCTGTCCCCCTTCTTGGCCGCTGCATTACCCTCCTGGACGGGCTCGCAGATGCTGCCATTTAAATGGACGCCACGCACACACACACACACACACACAGAGAGAGAGAGAGAGAGAGGGAACCACAACAAAACCATTGTGTGGGTGCGGTGCATTCCATCCATCCATCCATCCATCCATTCATCCATCCATGGGTGTGCAAGTGGGTATGGTATAGAAGGCAATCACAATTTGGGATACGTGTCGAACCAGACGTGACCGTCGCCATGTGCCTCCCGCTGCTGCTGCTCTCGCCGGTCGTAGTCAGCAGGATCACCCAGCGTGGTGCCGGCTATCAGCGGTCCAAATGCAGTAGTAGGCTTGTCCGACTCGCTCGAAAAAAGCCAAAACTGACCGATGACAACACACATACACACACACACATGCACGCACACAACGATTTAGGCCTTGTGTGTGTGTGTGTGTTGGTGTAATGTGACGGCACAAAAGACCTCTGTTCGTGTCCTGTCGCCCGTGAAGAGCTGGAACAGCTTATAGATGCGCTGAAACTCGAGCTCATCATTGTAGGGAGCGCCGTTGTACTCCCCTACGCACAGACACACAGACGTACGCACAGTCATACGCACACACAGCAGGCCAGTTGGTGCACACACACGCATCCCATCGGCCCGCTTACGCTTTGGACGTATCCGTTGCCAGTCGCCGTTGCTGTCCTTTGCCATGAATTTCGTGTTGGCGGTGATGGTCTCGACGGGCAGGTCGGGAATCTCGCTCGCCGTGAGGCCCTGCTGCTGCCCCGACATCAAACCGAAGCTACTGCTAGACGACCTGATTGATGCAGACCAGCGACAGACACATCACACAGGCAGCCAGTTGGGTGCACTGGACAGGTGGGCCGCTGGATGGATGGGTGGATGCATCCAGTGTGTTGTTACCCCTGTTGCGTGTGGCTGCTGGTGGATGCGATCGTGTGGAGTGTGGGCTCCGCAGACGAGTCGAGTGCACCTGCACACACAGCCAGCCAGCTGCACCACACACAAACACACCCTCCCTCCCTCCCTCCCTCCCTCCCCATCCACACGCACACACATACCTGTCTCCTCGATGGTGAGTTGGTCGCTGCCCCAGTTACACCGCACGGGACGCTCAGGCGACCTGACAGTAGACGACGAGGGCACCAAAAACCATCAGCAGCCAATGAGCCCACCCACCCACCCACACGTACATACGAAACGATCGTGGCGTACCTGTCTGTGGTCACCAGTGGTTTGAGAATGGGTATATGATCTACCTCAAACAGCGTAAACCCCGTGCCCCAAGCCCAGCTGATGCCATATCGGCCAGTCAGCCCCTCGATCGCGTCGCCATTGGTCCTCTCCTCCACCAGCCGCTTGAAGACAGCTCCAGGTAGTGCCTGGAACCTGAGCTCCATGAGGCCGCGGATCTTGAGCAGTGACCTGACGCACGCAATGCCGAACTCGCCGGCCGCATCACTATCAGCCAAATCCTCAGGCACTGCAGGCAAGGACACGCAACGAAGCAATAGCAGGGACAGAATGAGCGGACAAGAAATCTAGCGGCTCACCTTCTACGCTAACAAACATCTGCTTGATGGTCGGAAGCTCTTGTGCTCGATCGCCCCACGTCAGCCCCTCCTCACCATCGGTCACCACTGTGGCCTCGAAGCGCTCCAGCCGTCTGTCCCCGCCCAGCGCCTCCAGCATTCCCACCGCATCCGCCTCTGGCGTGCCCCTCCAGAGGCTAACCCGCCGCAGGGCGGGCATCTTCGGCACCAGCTTGCGGCCGATCACAAACCCCTTGGGGGGACGCAGCGGAAGACGCGTTTGATTTCCGATCTCCAGCGACGATGCAGCGGGGAGTGCGTCCTCAGGCAAATGGTCGAGCACCGCCGGGTCGGGCTGCTCTGCCTGCGCATGCTGCAGCGGATTCATGCCACCGAAGTTCATGATGGTCACGCTCTGTGCGATGGGGAACGTAACGGACTGTGCGAAGGCGACGGCAGCGGGGCTGGGTGAGTCGAGGGGCGCGGTGAATTGATGGGGGTACAACTTGAAGAATACGTGGGGGCTGCCGGATGCCAGCTGCTTGAGCCGCTTCTGCGCGAAGGGAGAGGGGTCCGGGTGTGTGGGCACATCGCAAAGGAGACCGACGTCAAAGCTGCGGAGACATGCGTCCACAGACGTGTCCACAGATGAATCGACAGGGATGTCGGGGCCCATGCACACGCTGCGCGTGAAGGCCTCGATGGCCCGCAGCGTCTCGAAAATGCGGCTGTCGACGCCGGCGATCTTGAAGTCCAGGCGCTTGATGGATCGGCAGCCGCGCTCGACAAGTACGGCCTGCACACAGACACGCAACTCACAAGCAAGCTCTCGCCCACTCTCTCCATCTAGATCTTGTCTGGTTCATTGCACACCTGAAGGCGCTCCAGATCCGCATTCCTCCAGCTAGCCATGCTGAGGGTCCCGATGTCCTCCAGCTGTGACAGCAGCCCCGTCTGGCCCGCCTCTGTCACAGGGATGTCCGCGAGCGAATGAGCCAGGCCGGCAGGAGCGCACTCCACACGCAGCTCCTTCAGGCACCGCAACGTGCCCACCAGGTCCTTCAGGACACCCCCCCTTCTCGTCGCACTACTATCCTCCCACGGCGGCAAGTAGAGTCCCGACACCCTCCCGTCTATTTGCACCCTCTCGAGAGACGGCAGCTGCCAGTGGCGCCCGCGGCCGAACTCCCTCAGGCCGTTCTGCCAGGAGGGGCCGCCACAGGGGATGCCGGCGATGGACGTGAGGGAGTGGAGGGTGGGGGAAGGGTCGAGGGGCGGGGAAAGGCAGCCGCCTGCTGTCCGATCGCCCTCACCTCTCGATACTCGTCACTGTCGATGAATCGCGTCGACAAGTCGATTTCGTTGAACTCGATCGACTCCAGCGTGCTGTGTGGTGATTGCCCAGCTGCCGCCGCTGCCGCCCCGGCTGAGGGCCCCTCACAGTGCCCCTCCACCAAGACGATCACATTGCCGGCCACTTTGTCGATCAAATCCTTGGCGTATGCTTCTCCGGTGACGTAGGGCAGGCCGCTGGGCTGCGGAAAGCGAATGACAATGGCTATGAGTTGGGTCAGCCGTCGGCCCCATGCGAAGGCGTCAGCGAACGGCAGGCGGCACCAGAAGAGACGCTCAGCCCTGCCGTAGGTGTCGATCACCAGCCGTGTGATCTGTGAGGACACGCGACGGCACAGCCCCTGAGGTAGTTGCGCCAGCAGATGGAGGGGCAGGAAGGAGAAGACGCACCCGATGAGAACAGGCTGCATTGACCGACAGCACACACCACACAACAAACACAAAGCAACGATGGGGGAGGGGAGGGTAGGTGTGCTCGCCCGCCAGTGGCATTAAGTGCCCGTGCAAGCAACTTACAATTGAGCTGAAACGGTGCGCAAAGGCACGCATGTCTACAGTGTGCGATGCCGTATTCTCCTGCGGGCCGTCTTGCAGATCCTCCTCTTCCTCCTCGTCAGAAGGCGCCCGGCCAGCGTCCATCGCATCGTCATCCGCCACGTCAGCCATACTCCGCCGCCTCGTGGGGCCAGCCTCACTCATCCCGGCTCAATATCTACTGCTCATTCGCTCGTGATGCTCGTGAGCCTGTGTGTGCCGATGTGTTGCGCGTGTTTGGAAAGCGCCACGCGACATGGATCTGCCAGTTTTTGCGAGCTGTGAAAGCGTTGCTGCTTTCTCAGCAGCGGCTGTCAGTAGGCTCTTGGCCGATGCTTCTCGGTTGCTTTTGTGGACACTGATACCTGCATGCCAAGAAAGTAAGCAAACCTCACTCACAAAAACAGAGCCAGGCAAGCAATGCACGGACATCTCCTGTGTGTGCCGTGCCTCTGTTATGCAGTTCCTTTGACGCGTTGGTTGACCGTGCAACCAGCTCCCAAGGGCTCGAACACGTGGGCACGAATTATCGTACAACATGTTGGATGTGCTGCATTCATTCGTTCATGGCTTTGTGTTGCTGGCGTTCAGGAGGTTGAGAACGCCGTGCAGCTGCTGGAGGTGCTGCTCTCACAGAACGGCACTGTCAGACAATATGCACGCCAGCTGCTGCTGACCAGGGTGAGATCAACCAACATGTTGCTGAGCCTTCTCACGTTTCCTGTCCTCTCTCTATTCCATTGTTTCTCAGGCCCGGCATGCGTCTGGTGACCCCTCTCTGCGTCCATCCACGCTGCGCCGCCTTCTGCAGGCGCTGCAGGACCACTCAAGCGATGACCCACAGATCGGTCAGGGGCGCCACACACACACACACGCACACGCAGCCACGCTCATCTCTCGGGTTGTGGTGGTTTGATGTGGTGGTTCAGACGCCGCCGTTCGTGAGCTCCAGCGGTCCGCTGCCACATCCACAGCGGACGACTCATCGCACCGCCGGAGGCACTCAACACCCCCAGAACCTCCCGCTGCATCGTCAGGTGGGCGCACCACACTCGCAGTACTCATGAACGAATGACGGCATTGTTCTGTTGGTGTGTCAACAGACCCCCCAGCCCTCCCCCCTCCCCAGCGAGCCGCAGCATTCGAATCGCAGCATGTATCGACGTCCACGTCCAGCCACCGAGGCGGCCCGCCCGGTCGCCTCTCGCACCCCGTCACCGTCGTCAGTGCCCCGCTGCCCACATCCCCACCGCGCAGCTCATCGGCATTCATCGAGTCGCCACGCCCGCCGCCAGAGCGGCTGAGAGGGTCCGGCATGACTGCTGGTGTGGAGGACGGGAGAGGGGGGGCTGATGCGCTGGGGCCGCTTCCATCGGCGTTCCAGATGCGCTCGTGGAAGGGGCGGGGCGGGTCGCCACGGAAGGCTGGCAAGAAACAAAACGGGGCTAAGGCTGCGGCGGCAGGTGCGGATGTGCGCGCCAGCAGGGACTCCGCCATGTCGACGCAGGCGCCGTCTGTGGAATATCCGCCACTGCATGGCGAGGCATCCGGTTCATGTAAGTGAATGAGACGATCAGACATGGACGGGACTGCCATGAAAGGCTGCCTGTGTGCCATTTTAGCGTTCTTGTCCATCTCGATCGACCGCCAGTCCAAGGGCGCCTTCTCTCCCCTCCCCCCTCCCCTGCCCCCTCCACCCTCATCTCTCTCGCGTCGGCCGCGCTCACCCCGCCGTGCGGACAGCCCCCCCTCCATGCTGCGCCCCAGCCGGCATGACGCAGTGGTGCGCTCCTCGTCGGCCATCAGCCTGCCGCCCTTCAGCAGGGCCGACGTCATGGTCCCCTTCGCCCCCATGCACGTGTTCACCACCCCTCAGACAGACAGGCGCTTGTCCATGGCCGGGTCCCGCCGCCCATTCCGGTCGCTGACGCCCGTGCGGGAAGAAGCTCTGGAGGACTCAGATCCGCGCCATCGGCTAAGGCTGGTCGCCCACTTTTTTCGAGCTTGGGCCGGCAGGGCTGTGGTGGCGAGGAGGGAGCGGCAGGCACAGCATGTGGAGGAGTTCGTGGATAGAATAGCCCGATGGTGAGAGCCACTGAGATGCTGAAGGCGACATCCGTGTGAAATGGCTTGCCTTACGCGTGTGTGCGTGTGGTGCAGGGCTGTGCGTCATAGTGGTTTCTTTCGGCGTTTGGCGGCCGTATCAGCGGACCGTGACGGTCTCGCGCGGCTCCTTGCTCGCATTGCTGGTGTGGAGAGGCGGCACGTGGGCACCAACACGCTCTACCGGGGTATGAGTAACGCCGTGCTGTCATTCACTGATGATAGGTGCGGCCACGACGGGCGGAGAGGAGGGATTGGTACACACACGTGTACACAATGTATCGGCTGTTTGATGCAGGATATCGTGGGATCAGTTCATGTCGGGCCACTGGCACCCTCCAGACTCGCCTGTTCCTCAGTGGTACCGATCGCTCCTCCAGAGCGCTGCCGTCACCACACGGGCAGAGCCGGCACAGGCAGATCGGCATCGCGAGATCCGCATCTCGAGACGGCTGCGCGGCTTGAGACGTCTCCTCTGTCGGCTCAACTCATCCACGCAGCTGGCGGCGGCCTTCGACCACTGGAGAGCCATCCACAAGACACGGCAGGCTGCGAGGGAGTCGATGCGGCAGGCAATGCAGACAGCTGAGGGCCGTCAGACGATCGACTCACTTGAGGGGATCCCTGCTCGTGTGACGGTCCGGAGGGCCCTGTATGCGTGGAGCCAGACGGCAGCCAGACTGAGGGGTGTGGCCTTGTTGACGGCTCGATGCGATAAACGTGTGCTGTGTGGTGCGTTGCGAGGGTGGCGGCGGAGGGCATCTGTGGCGCGGAAGGGCCAGAGGGTGGTTCAGAGGAGCAGTGGGCGGATGCTGCGGCGGGTGTTCCAGATCTGGCTGCGGGAGTACTACAGGTGCGCTGAGTGGAGTGATGGAAGTGTTGTGTGCACAGACGAACATCGCTGTTCATCCATGGAAAGTCTGTTTGTTGTTTGTCTGTGTGCTTGCTTCAGGCAGCAAACGTCGAATCTGATGCTGTCGCAGCTGCAGTACCGGGGCCAGCTGTCGCGGCTCGAGGCCACCATCCTCCGCCTCAAGGCACGATGCACACAGCACGCCCTCAACCGCCTCGCCACCCTCCTAACGCAACGGCCCCTGCTCAAACACGCCGTCCTCCGCCTACACAGCCACGCACAGCATGCTGCTGGGAGAGAATCTGCCATAAGGCGGACACTCAGGCGGATCGTGGTCGGCCGGCGGCATCGCATGGAGGCGACAGCCTTCCGCATATGGTCAGCTCAGCTGGGCCAGCATCGGCGGGCGGTCATGGATGAGCAGACAAGAGCGGCAGCGGCAGCGAGGATGGCCCGTGTTGCCGTGAAGATGCGCACACGGGCGGCCCATGCATCAGCCAGGAGGGCACTCCACATCTGGCGAGCAGCCCTCATAGCCCATCGCAAGCAGCACCGGCACATGACAGCCACGCTGCGCGCCGCATTCATCGCATGGCGGCAGTCATCTCGGCAGCAGGGACGTGTGAGGCAAGGCCTGCTGTCCCTCTGTCGTGTCACCCGCGCCCACACCCGCCGCTCCCTCCACCAGTGGCTGTCCGCCTGCGCCCTCGTGGCCATTGAGGGGCCTATCAACGCGAGGCTGTCGGAGATGTCTGTTGCCCGTGAGGCCGTGGAGAGCAGAGCGGCCAGTCTCGAGGAGCAGCTGGTGCGCACTCGTGACCAGCTGCGTGACATCATCTCAAGGCGGCTGCGACATCTGGTCACCCGCATGGGGAGGGTCTTGGAGCGCTTCGCCCTTTCTTCGGCATTCGACAGAATAAGAGCGGCCTGTCTTGCCGAGCGGCGTGTCCAAGCTGCGGCATCACGGCTCACACCCGCTCTATCTCGCCCCGCCCGTCGTGCGATGGCCATTGCACTCGCCTCCCTGGCACTGCACGCGGAGTCCCACATGCATCGGCAGGCTTTGCGCGAGAAAGCGCTTCATCGGCTGGCCAGACTGATCAGTCGGCGTTGGCTGCAGTGGGGGTGGGAGGGGCTGCAGAGGGTGATGGGTGCGGTCATGTCGCACCAGGCCGCAGCGGCCATGCGGGCCGACCTGGACAGACGGGCGCAGCGTATAGACCACCTGCAGGCCAGCCTCAGGGACCAGGAGAAACAGTGCGAGGAGCTCCAGGTCGGTTGGGTCGGTCGGGACATAGACAGACCATACCCATCACTGTTGCTCTTGTCGCCTCAGGCGTCGTTGGAGCGGAAGCGCGCCGAGGAGGCCAGCCGCCGAGCGGAGTTGGATGAGCTGCAGAGCAACCTGCAGGAGCGGACCACAGCCCTGCATCAGACGCGGCACGAGCTGCAGGACACCACCGACAAGCGGGAGATAGAACGGTCAGTCCCACACACACGCAAGACGCAGACCAGACACGTCCAAAAGTGTCTGTCGATGGATGTGTGCATCACACCGGTGGCTGTGCTGTCGATTGCATTGCGCTTTCTCTGTCTGTCAGGTTGGACGCCGAGGATTCGCTCAAGAAGCTTCAGGACACCGTGGCAGAGCTGACAGAGGCGCTGCAGGTCCAGCAGGGGGAGCTCGAGACCACACAGCGAGCCCTCGAAGACGAACAAGCCGCTAACAGGTGGGTGACATGCAACGCAATGGGTAGACAGACAGACAGTGCAGGCCTTCCTGTGCTTAATCGTTGCTCTCTGTATGTGTGTATGTGTATGCATCAGGTACCTGATGTCCTCAGCCCAAGACGGCCAGGCCGGTCGTGTGGACCTCTTCCAGCGCCTCCAGACCCGCCGCCGCCAGGAGGAGCTCAACGAGGACGAGAAGTCGGCCTTCATGGCCCTGAGATACCACGCCTACCTGCGATCCACTCTTCGTCAGACCGCAGTGGCCGCGCATCTCAGACACCGCCGTAGGACATTCGCAGGGCTTCGGAGGGCCGCACTGCATGTCCGGCTAAGCAAGATGAGACGGCGGACGGCTGTGCTCCAGCTGGCCGCCACAGTCCAGCGTGTTCACACTGCCCAGCGGCTGGCGGCCTTCGGACACATCAAGAGCGCCACCCTCAAACGCGGCCGCACGGACGCCGCGGCACGAGCGCTGCACGGGGCCATCTCACGACTTTACTTCCGCCACCACTGCCGCCCCGCGCTTCAGGTGCTGCGGCGGCATGCATCTCGCTGGCTGCTGATGGACGCCCTGTCAGCTACACAGAGGCGTTGTGTGTATCGGCGTGCAATGCGGCGGTGGCGTGAGGGGCTGGCGCGTCGCAAGGCGGCGGTGAGGGTGCAGGACATCATGCGGCTGGGGGCACTCAGGCAGGGGCTGCAGCGACTGAGACGTTGGTGCGAGGTCAGTCTATAAACAAACAAGGCAGACGGGCTGGCGAGGCGACAGACAGATTCATGACAAGTGTGTGTTTGGTCTATGTATGTCAGGCGTCGCGTAGCTGGGCTGTGCAGGACGTGTGCTCGCACGAGGCCACCCTCTCTCGTGTTGAGTTCCGCACACAGACTCTCCGCGTCGCCCTCACCATGGGAGCACTCATCGTCAGGGGTCTCTTGAGGCGGTCGCTCGCAAGGCTGCAGACACACGCACACCAGTCCCGCATGCAACAACGGCTCGTCGACGTCACGCACTTCCCACGCGCGACTCGGGCCATGACCAGGCGGTACTTCGGGGCGTTGCGGCGGGTGGCGAGGCGGCAGAGGGGTGCGGTGCGTTTGGTGGGTCGCTTGAGCCGACTGATTGAGAGGGACGCCTTGTGCGTGTGGCGTGGTGAGGCGAGGGCTGTGCACATGCGGCAGCAGAGGGCGGAGCGGCTGCACTGGAGCCTGGTGCACATCGTCAGGCGGCGGCTCAAGATCGTCTGGTTCGACTGGTGCTTCAGACATAAGTATGGGCGAATGTAGGCATGCATGTCTGTGGGGGCGGACGGACACTCACGTGTGTCATTGCTGGCGTCTGTCTGTCTGTCTGTCCAAATGTGTGTTGGTTGTGTCAGGGTGATGGCGCCTAATCGCAGCACCCGTCTGCTCAACCTCTCCTTCCGCATGCGCGCACGCTACCTGCGGGTGGCTCTCATGCTCTGGAGGGCTGACACGAGACGGATGGTCCAGCTGCGGCGCGTCGGGGCCATTCTAGCCAGATGCATCGCAAGTGAGCCAGACATCAGACCGGGCCATCCCGTATTCCCATCTGTTTGTTTTGGGTCGATCATGTCTGTCTGCAGGGCGGGGCCTCCGTGTGTTGCATCAGCACGCCCTGTCGGCCGCCACAGAGGGCTGGTCCAGGACGGCCCTCGCTCTCGTCCGCCGATGTGACGCCTTCGTCGACATGATCAACCACCAGGCCGACCACCACACGGCACACGAGAGCCGCCTACTCCTCCACACCACCCTGCACGAATGGCGCAGGCAGGCAGCCGCCAGTGCAGCGCGAAAACACGAGCGGCGGAAGGCACTTGGCCGCATCGGGTCTGGCCTGCAGCGGGCGAGGCTGCGGCAGAGTGTCAGGCAGTGGCAGCGGGTGCTGGAGCAGTCGAGGCGGGATGGCGAGCGTAAGGCTGCGCAGAGCATCGTGGTGCAGAGCGAGAGACAGCGGGGGACGCAGAGCATTGCGGCAGCATCACGCAGCCTCCTGTCGACGCTCCGAGTGGCCACACGCAGACACCTCGCTACCGCCTTGACGCGCCTGTTTTCACACGTGAGGCACACACGGGATGACAGGCACGCCTGCCACGAAGCAAAGGTCTGAGTGGTGCGTGTATGCAGGCGCATGGTGAGAGGCTTCGTGCGACCGTGTCGAGTCACCGTGATGCCCTCGCTGCGGCCGAGAAGCGGCACGATGAGAGTCGACAGCAGCAGATGGCGGCCATCGAGGCCGTGAGGGAGGAGCTCAAGCGCCTGCAGGTGGGTCCTCATGGGCAACGAGTGCAGAAAGGCAGGTGTGTCGACGTGTCAGTCATGCGTGAATGTGCGTATTCAGGAGTCTCGTGCCGAGGACCTTGAGGAGGAGGTGGAGAGGCGGCTGCAGGGGGAGATCTCACGCAGCAACGAGCTGGAGGACGCCCTCGAGAAGGCACAACAGGCCGTCTCTTATTGGGAGAGCGAACACAAGGTACAGCACCACCTGACACACCTGCAGGCGCGTCCACGTGTATTCCTCCCCCTCCCCCTCTCTGTTGTGTGTCATGTCAGCGTGAGCTGGACCGCAACGAGGCGGCGCAGACGGAGATCTCCAAGATCGGCAAGTCCGTGGAATCCCTCAGACAGTCACACGCCAAGGAGCTGGCGGCCGTCCGGCAGGACCTCGACAAAGAGCGGCGCACCAACGAGACCCTAACAAATGAGGCCTCGCAGCAGCGGCAGGCGTGTGGGTCGCTTCGCACCAGAGCATCCGAGGCTGACGAGGCGAAGCGAGAGAATCAGCGGCTGCGGTCTGAGGTGGAGGGGCTGAGACGGCGGCTGGATGAGGCTAATGAGGAGAATGCGGCGTTGCAGGAGAGGATGCGGGAGGAGATAGAGCGCGTCAAGCACTTCGAGAGCTCCATCCTTAAGGGACACAAGGACGCGGAAAGCTTCAAGAAAGCCGCTGAGAAACAGGTGCCTGACTATAAAGCCATACGTGTGGATGGATCGATCCATTTGAATGTGCCTGTCTGTCTGTCTGTCTGCAGGTTGAGTCCCTGAAGCTGGCTCTCAAGGCGTCCAAGGAGAAGGCCACCCTCTATGCCGAGCAGGTGTCTTCACTGTCCACCCAGCTGTCGGAGTCAGCCGCAGAGCACCGCAAGAAGGAGCGTGCACTTTTGGAGGAGAAGATCCAGCTGGCCCGCACCAACCTGAGCGCCCAGGCGTCCAGCAGTCTGACCATCGTGCCGTTTGGTCAGGTGGCGCAGGGCACTGCGAGGGAGAACAAGGGCAAGAAGAAGAGACAGCCGTGATTGGTGAGTGCGTGGGTGGGTGGGTGGCGCTGCATATGTGCGCACTGTATAGCTCTAGAGGGGGCGGGGCGTGTTTGTCGGGTTGCTGGGGCGTGGCGTCGTTCCTGCGTGTTGTGTTGTGTGTGGCGAGGGTAGTTAGCCAATCAATGGCGTGTCGAGTCCGTGTGTGTCTATGCATTCATGCGAGCATACATGACAGACACGGTGGACAAACAAGCATCACCTTACTCACTGCTGTAACACATTTGTGTATACTAAAGATCTATATAGAGGCGTAACGACTATCATGAAAAAAGCCAATCGAACGACTTCAGCACAGACGCACGCAGTACGTACGTAGCAGAGGAGAATAGTACATTAGTTGTCACTGGCCCCTGTCCCTCCCTCCGCCAAGGAAGCCCCCACCTATTGTAGTAGCGTTGCTTTCCGTGGTCAGCTGCCTGTTTGATGATGATGATGATGCAACAGGGGGGTTGCAGACTGTGCGTACGGGGCATTGGATGGGCATCTGCAGCTGGCTGCCGTAGAACAGGGCGTTGAATTCTATGCGGTAGTCGACGTCAAAATACAGCTGGGTCGTCACGGGGGAGGGATCCGCATCCGTGTCACACTGCAACACCTGCACGCATCAATCACACAGGCACTCATTGATGTGTGGCTTAATGCTCTGGTGGGTGGGCTCACTAGAGCTGGGGAGTCACCCAAGCCATGTGTTGCCTGCATGAGGAGGCCAACACCACAGGAAGACAGACATGACAGACAAACAGACAGACTGGCAGACAGCTGCACGAATGTCTCGTGTCCATCTGTGTCTCGCCCTCGCCCACCTTCAGGAAAAGTGACCGGTCGTCGTTGATATGCAGGGGGAATTCTTCCGTACGTGGCTCGAGGCACCACGTATCGTTGCACATGTCGATGCCCGGGTCGAAGAAGCCGCAGATGAGTGGATCTGGCTCTATATGTAGGAAGGCGCTGTATGGGGCGAAGGGCCGTCTCCGCTCCCCGCCTGCTGAGCCGTAGACGGTCAGATCAGCTGGGCACTCCACACTGATGCGCGGCATAGGTCGGGGGTCTGGGTCTGACTGCAGGTCGCTCGGCAGTGGCGGGCTGCGCAGTGGCGGGCTGGGCGTAGAAGACGGCGGCGACTCGGTGGGCCAGTCGGCTTCACACACACATGCAGGCAGTGAGGTAGCCAGGCAGGTGATGGGTGTGTGATCAGATGGAGTAGGCCGATAGGTCATTGATGAATACCTGTTTGGCAGTTGGTGATTAGTGTGCACACGATGTTGCCCGCGTATGGGTCGGTGCTTCCGTTGATGTTTGTCACCTCCGCGGTCAGATAGAATCGGAAATTAGTCTCGACGAGGCCCAGCTTGTCAGCTTCACACGTGAGGGTCAAGTAGGACGGGGACACATCATCCGCCTTCATACACAGACAGAGAAATGCACACACACACACACATGAGCGACGCGGGGGTGGAATGGTTGTCGGACATCACATCACATCACATCACTTGCCTCGGTGAAGCTGAGTCGTCTGTCCATGCTGTCGACGTAGAAGATGAGCGGCTCCTTGCAGTCCGCGTCGCCGAGAGCGCAGAGCTTGAAGCCAGTGACCTTGACGTCCGTCACCGTCTCATCGACATGAACCCAGTCGGTGCCCGGGAACATGGGCTGGCTATTTGTGATGCTCTTTCCCGAGAGCAGCAGCGCCACTGTCTCGGGGCACTTGACGCTGAAAACTGCACACACACAGCCCCACTCAAGGGAGTGCACTCCCCCTCTCTGGGTGCACGCGTGTGTCTGCCTACGATCATCGGACGGCCGCGATGTGTTGCCTACACACATGCAGATACACGCACAGAGAGAAGGATTGGAGTAATTCTGTGAGCGTCGTTCGTCTGACCAACCTGTCTGCAGTTGGTCGCCCTCATCGACATTCGGATTATCAAGCACTCCAGCGGTGACAACCCTTGCACTGCCCTGCGGCATCATTCTGAAGTCGGCCAATCCCGTGGAGGGATCAACGGCATTGGTCCCGTGTACTTTCGGCCCGCCCTCGCCGCCATCCCGCTGCACAGTGAAGTTGGGGTACCTGGGCACCACGAACTCGACTGACAGGACTGGGACGTCGCCGCGATGCACTTGAGCAGGGACGACCCCTGATTCCCTATTGAGAACGGGAAGGCGATATGAGTAGGTCCCATTGGGGTGGGGCACCACAGTATCCACAACCTCCATAGACGTCTCTCGTATGATGTTGACGCTGTAGCTGTTGACAGCCGACTCACTCTCCTCCCACAACCCATTGGAGTTGCTGCACGAAAGAGAACGGAAGGAAGGAAGACAGCGGTACGAACTTTGAACACTCATGAGGTCTGCGTCTGTACGTGTCGAGAAAGACCGCGCCGACGATCCAAGCCTCTCCCTCTCTCGGAACGGCTGCAGCAGAGTCTAGTGGGCCGGACTCGAACAGCGGCTGCCCACCTGCAGAAACGGACAGATACAGAGAACCATCATGTTGATGTCCTTCACCTTTCGTCACCCTCAGTGAGAGTCCCACCGGCTTGTCGTACGTGTAGACAAACAAGAACTACGAGAAGTACTCGAAAGGAGAGGCGAGAGGCCATCTGCCACGAGTCGGCTGACCAACGGCACAGTGACTGTTGGTGTATTATTTCAGTTTCGATCCGTCGGTATTGTTTCAGTTTCGATCCGCCACTCCCTTTTTTGAACGCCATTCGTGCAAGCCCCCTTTCTCTCTGCTTCCCCCTCCTCACTGTTCCAACGAGAAAGGCCTTAGAAAATGGAGAAGAAGCACGAACAGCAGATCTCACAGCAGACCCCCATTCAGCAAACACAGAGGGCAAAAGGCGACCATTGCAAGAAGCGGGTGACATCTTGCGCAGAGATGAAATGACGGACCCCATCCACACCTCAAGGCTCTTAAATTATTGGTCCTTTTTGGCTATCGGCGCTGCTCATCTCCTGTACCCCCTACTCATCTGGCTGTTGTGGAAGCTTCCCCTTGAGCAATACACCGATTCGGACGTCTTTCCCGCCTACACTTCAACATTGCGCGCTGGAGTCAGTATTTGCTCAATCACAGGTCGGTCAATTGAGCACGAAGGATGTATGTCATTGGGTTGTATTGCGTCTGCTCCTCTTATGAAGGTGCCGTGACGCTTCTTGCTGTTGCGTTCTCATCTGTTGCTGTGCTCGGCTTGCCGACAAGAGAGTCACATCGTCAGGTCCAGCAGACTCCGGTCATCATCATTGTCGGCCTTATTGCCGCATACGCCTGTCGTCTCTCGGGTCTTGTCCCCGTCTTCCGAGAGCCGCTGTTTGGCCGGCCGGTTGATCCCACCAAGATCTTCGATTGGCTGTTGGACTGCCCACTCCTCTTTCTCCAGATTGGCGGGTGTCTCTTTGAGCTGCCTTTCTGGGAGGTGGCTCTTCCTGCATGTCTCACTGCGGCCTACTGTGCACTCGCGATCGGGGTGCAGTTCTCGCCGACTCTTCCCCTGCGCGTTGTTGGCCTGGCTGTCATTTCCGTCGCGGTAGTGGTTACAAACGTGTTGCAGCACCGATGGAACACCAAAAAACACCAGGCTCTACTCCAGAGGATCTCTCAAATGCGCAACGACCCCGTGACCAGCCCGTTCAGCGGTCTGCTCGAGGGTTCCATCAGCAAGGGAAGCGCGGAGACACACAGGCGACTGGCAGAGGACTCGACCGATGACAGCGTAATGCAGTCGCTGAAGGTATGAAAGCTGCTTGTCTGTGCAGCGGGCTGGTACTAGTAATGGCTGCTTGCAGAATACAGGGGCGTGCAGAAAAGTGCAGCAGCTGCAGAACGAACTGAAAGAGGAGCACATCATGCGAGACTTTCATATCTTCTTTTGGCAAAGCTCAACCAATTGGACCTTCCTCATCAGCAAGCTTGTCTTCGGCCTGCCATTCTGTAGGAATGAGAGTGGGAAGTTGAGGGGTTTGTGTGTCCTTGTATGTGTCTGCTGTCAGTGCTGTCTATCTTCAATCGCCTTCCTCCACACTTGGAAATAGCCATCTACGCCTTCCTCGAGCTCGCCAGCAAGGCGTAAGGGAGCGCTGCTTGTATAGTGTCGATAGCTGTTTGTCATGCTGGCAGCCAAGGTCTCGCTTCTCTCCCTTTGTAGGCTGCTTTCCATCTTTTCAATGAGTATCATACTTTTGGAAAAAGAGAGAGACATACACGAAAGGGTAATTATTCGAAGACACGAAAGAGCGAGGGAGCGGTATGACTTTCCATCCTTTGTACGCAGAAAATAATCCGCCTCCGAGTAATCCCAGGTCTGTCATTCAAGGAAAGAGTTCTGGGGGGTGCAACTGAGTTGTTTTGCTTCCTCTCTCTCAGTTGAGCTTAAGAACGATACCCTCCACTGGATCATCCAGGCACTCAAACGGGCGGACGAATCGAAGAGGAGATTTATGCGCTACATCTTTCATGAGATTCGAGTGCCCATGCACAGCCTCACTGTTTGTATGGA
This sequence comes from Vitrella brassicaformis, assembly GCA_001179505.1. Lineage (NCBI taxonomy): Eukaryota > Vitrellaceae > Vitrella > Vitrella brassicaformis. Next base: position 149,039 of record CDMY01000144.1, read on the forward strand.
GCTACTAGATGAGAAGCTCAACCACAAGGAGAAGCTGCTTCAAAACATGATTTGGTCAGCAGGAAATCGCAGGCGTGTCATTACATGGCGAGACTGTATTTTGATTGCTCACATTTGCGCAGGTCGGTTGAGCTGATGCGCGAGACGCTGAATGGTGAGACCAGCAAAAATTCACGGAAGTCACTTGCGACCCTCTGCCTGCTGCTGTATCGCTGTTTAGATGTGTTGCTCGTCCACCAAATGGAAGAGAGGGGGACGCTTCCCCTCACAAAAAGGTTCTTCCGACTTGATGACTTCCTCGCGCAAACAGTGGCGCGCTTCCAGGTATCGCACGCGAATGCAGTCAATCCCATAATGAATCGATGGAAGATTATGCTGTGCTCAGGGCGGTGCACGTCGAAAGAACCAGCGGCTGTCCATTGAAGGGTCTGTACCTGCTGTTCTTGTATATGCAGATGACCGCCGTTTAAGCCAAGCACTCGGTTGGCATATTCCCTGCATGCCTCCCTGCAAATGGTCTGAAGTGATGGCAGGTTTTCTTGTTAATTGTAGGCAATGGCATATCCAACAGCATCAAAGCCACTCCAACAGATGGCGAGATTATTGTCCGAGTGTCATCCACCGACTTCCCTCCTGGTGTCAGCAAGGCACGAGTGGAAAGAGATTACCCTGACCTAGCCTTGACGACCTTCACCTTTCAAGTATGAACGAGGACGAGACATGCAGAAGCTGCGCTGACGCCCCCTTTTCGTCCCGCAGATCACAGACAACGGTGTGGGCCTGTCAAAGGAGCAGCTGGATCGTCTGAATAGCTTCAACCCCTTCCAGACAGAAATGGACGCGAATGCCACTCTCGAGGAGGACAGCAGCGGCCTTGGCCTTGCCATTACCAACGAGGTGTGTCGGCGGCATCATGGATCATGCCATCTTTCGTCGCCCGGGAAAGGCAAAGGCACGACGTTCACCATCGAGACTCCATTGGAGAGTATTTTGGCGAGCGATGTCGAGAGACTCTCCGCCCGTCTGCGCAAGTCAATCGAGGACAACACCGCTCAAATGGTAAAACTTAGAGAGAGGACAGATATCAAAGCGGGCCAAAGCTATCAGGCAAGACCGTCGACAGATATAAGTCCGGCGTCGAGGCTTCGATTCAGTCTCGTGGATGAAAACGAAGTGAGTCGACAAGGTCTCTCACTGAGAACGAGTGGGCATCTTTTGTCCTCCCCTTCTTCCCCCGCTGTGTGTCTATGATCGTTGCAGGATTATGAATTCTTTATTGGCCACGGATCTGCCGCTGCCTCTCCCTGTTTAGCCAAGAGAAAAACGGGTCAAGGGACGGGAGCAAGGAACAGATCTCGTCCGCCAGCCAGCAGGCAGTCGGAATCGGGCGAGCAAATAGAGCCAATTTCCATTGACAAATCGGCGACGGCTGTAGCGGCCAATTTGCCGCTGCAGAAAGATGCGAAGATCCGCTGTCTATGTGTTGACGACGGTAAACGACGGTTACACACTTTCAACGAGACTGAAGGACGTTTGCGCTTTTCCACGTTCAGACGAACACTGCCTTGAAGCGACGTGTGAGAAAGAGAGGGCTTGATGCCCATTGATAAACGTCACCATGAATGCATGTCTCTGTATTCCTCCCTGACAGGTTTGCTGCTCAATTATGCTGTGCCGAGGATACAATTGACAGAGCCAACAATGGTCGCGAGGCGGTCGAGCTAGTGAAGCAAAAAGCATATGATGTCGTCTTGATGGACGTGTGCATGCCGATTATGAATGGGACTGGTAAAGAAGCACAAACGAGATACCCACCCGCATGAACACGTGGCTGAAAATGATGCAGAAGCGACCGAGAAGCTGAGGGCTCTTAGGTTTGCCGGCCGAGTAATCGGGCTTCCGGCTAACGTCATCAGCGAGGACCGACAGAAGATGGTGCAGGCAGGTGCGAATGAGGTGATCGCAAAGGGGAGTCTCAGCAAAGAGTTTGTGCGCGAGAGATTCACGACATACTTCCCGGATACACTCGCTACATGCCAGCGGGCACGCACAGGAAGCCTACTATCTACTCCAGCTCTACTGCCCACGCACACGGAAGAAGCGCCCCCAGAAGAAATATCCGCTCTGCCTCGTCTACCTGTGAAGAGGAGCACGAAGACGTCCTCCCAAATGCGACGACATGCATCGATAAAGACCGCCCTGCACCACACGGACAGGAGGAGTCACCGAGAGGCACAGAGAGAAGAGGAGCAGACGGTGCTTGTTGTCGACGATGACGAGACATGCCGCCAAGCCACAAGTCTGTTGCTGCAGTACTGCGGTCGTCGCTACAGGTTGCATGTCATCGAGGCTGCAGACGGCTTGGAGGGGCTGGAGATCGTCAAGAAGTCCCCACAGAAGCCTGATCTTATCTTTATGGATCTCTTGATGCCTCGAATGGACGGGCTAGAAGCCACCAAGGCCATTAGGGAGTCTGGCCATGCGGGCGCCATTCTTGGCTTGAGCGCCAAGTGAGCGATAGACGTGCACAGACCTACACACATTGATTGTCTTGTCTATTATCTATGTGTTTGTCCCTTTGCATGCATCAGTTTGTTGGAGGAAGATGTCGAACATCTGCTGAACGCTGGTGTTTCGGCCGTCATCGCCAAAGGCCAACGTACACTCACTCACACAACCAACACAGCCGGCTGCATACCCTTTCTTGACCGGTAATCTGTCTGTCTGTCTACTTCCCATTCAGTTACAAAACAAGTCATGACGGAGCTCCTGGACAAACATTTGAGTACCACCGCCGTACAGCCCTCTCAGCCGATGTCCAGCGAAAGCACGTCGCCAAGAACCAGCAAGGAGAAGGGCTCGCGTGCCTTGCTGCAAACGCTGCCGGAGACATCGGTTGACGAGGCTGCGTTGTCATGCACTACGTCGCGCAAGAAGCTTCTTCAGGCAGCCATGGTGTCCACCAACAAGGACGAACGAGGCTTTTCGCCCTCGTGCCCTCACTCCCCGCGATCCAATATTGAGCACCTGGCCACGCAAGAAAGGAAGGAGACGGTCTCAAAAGAAGAGGCGGCCGTTTTGAGTGTTCAAGCCGATGCGTCGATCAGCTCCCAGGAAGCGAGTGACGAAACGTCGATACGCAGCCAGAAAGGAGCGATGCCAGATGAGGAAACCTTGGACGACATTCACCACCAAATGACAGAGACAGACGTCAATCGCGACGTGTTCTTCGACCTCAAGCCTGTTTTTGTCCAGAAGATCATAGAGAGCGTCCACGCTCACAATCTGCGGAGCATGAGCCACCTATGGTAGGGTGTTGCGCTACATGCTGTATGTTATTGTGCTGTCCTTCTTGTGCAGGTGCTCGTCCAAACAGGAGATGATTACAAAATGGTGCCGCAAATGTGGTACGATGGCCGCCTCTTCAGCGACAGCCAAAGGCTGAACCCTTCAAGGACCTCTCCTGCAGACACCCTCAGTGATGGAGCTGTGTGGACACACCACAGGTTGGAGTTTCTGAAGCTCTCTTGATCAGCCTTTTTTTCGATTTCTGTTCATTGTGGTCACACAGGTTGTTGGAGAGTCTTTGCGCACGTTTCCGTGTTGTCAAGACGCGTGACGTGACGGAGACGATGGAGCACCTTCTGACAAACTTCTTGCCCGATTTGCTGGTCATTCTTTGCACGGTGCAGCCTCGAGGGCTTCCCGTTGGCTATGAGGCTCTGGCGTATCAGGCTAGGGAATACGACGACACCATCAAGACAGTCACTAAGGTGAGAGTTGGTGCCCGTTGCTCATCCATTCAAGTCTGTGTGTATGCAGATTCGGAAGTTTCTCCCACTGGACTTCTTCAGTCTTGTCGTCATATCCTCTGTCAGCTTAGCGGACGATGGAGAGCCTGCAACCAACGAGAGCAGTGGCACTTCTCTTCGTGGGGGCAGCGGCAGGCTGAATCTCGGAAGGATCTTTCAGTGCGGCGTCTCTGCCCACACTGCCATCGGTTCCCTCCCATATGGAGAGCAGGACGACTATGTACGTATCACATAGCAGAACAGACGCGTCTCTCGCATTTATCTGCTTTGTTTGCACTCAGATGGTAGTGTATGAGCAGCTGATGAGCCTGGTGCATCAGCAGAGGGCTCGCAATCGTCGGCTGGTGGCTGCCAATGCGCAAACCCAGGAGGCGCAAAATCTGCTGGCGAAGATACTGCCAATGGACATCATTCAGAGAATGCACGACGGAGAGCAGCTCATTGCGGACGCTCATCCAAGTGTCACAATCTTCTTCAGTGACATAGTTGGGTTTACTTCGATTACAAGCCAGGCAAGACGGGCACAGAGCCACTAGATGCGGCACGAGCAAGGCGAGGATAATAACCTACGTGGACCAATGCCATCAGGTCCCAACAGCCTCGATGGTGTTGTTTCTCAACAAGGTACGAAGCCGTCCTCATTGATCATCTTCCTCTCCTTTGCTGGTTGCCTCTCCCCGCGTTTACACGTGCAGCTCTTTGGCAAGATGGACTCGCTCTCGGACAAATATGGCTGCTACAAGGTCGAAACGATAGGAGACGCCTACATGTGCGCCAGCGGACACGACGGGAAGGCTGATCACGTCATATGCATGCTGAAGTTTGCAATCGCTGTGCAGCAGGAGGCTTCCAAGTGAGCAATCTCTGGCGCGGACCAGTGTACGAGACGAGGTGTCTTTGGACATGCTTGCTTTGCTGCTGTCGTGTCAGGATGAAACTTCCAAACGGAGAGCCTCTGAGGTTCTCCATTCCGAAGAGGGCTCATTCACACCGCCAAACTCTTCCAACTTTCGTGTCAGGATGCGAGTGGGGCTTCATACGGGCCCGGCTTTCACGGGTGTCGTCGGGCGCAAGTGTCCTCGCTTCTGTTTCTTTGGCGACACCGTGAACACGGCAGCGCGGATGGAGCAGACGGGGATGCCACAAGTGAGAGCCGAAGGTTCATCAAGTGGATGGGGAGAGGTCACTTCTCATCTCGTCGTGTTATCTTTGTGCAGTGTATCCATATCAGCGCTCGCCTTCGTAACGGTCTAAGAGACATACATGACAAGCGCCCACAGACCGTGAAGGCAGCGCCACCCGACAAGACGCGTCAGAGAAGAGCGAGCGTCGACAGCGACAATCCTTCAGACGGATCCTTGCAAGTGACGTCGCCGGCAGCCAACAGGTCGTCACCAGGTGAAGACGCTATGCAGAGTGAGACACTGCACTAATTCAGCGCGGGAGGATCAGAGTCAAGGGGAAACCAGCAATGTGGACATACTTTGTCAATTATAAGGGCTGTCCGCAGAATCTGGCCGAGATGTGCAGAGAAGCTCGTGATGGAGGGGATCTCCACACGCCAACTTTCTATGGAACGCCGACACCAGAAAAGAGTGATCGCGCGGTAAGCGGGATAGTCACACTGATGTACAGAGACATGCAACTAAGGCTCACTGCCTGCCTCACTTGTGTATGCATGGCTATCAATCCTAAGCCCTCACCCATCCCATCCCTGATCCTTGAGGGCCCGCGGACCAAGTCGATGGCTGAGCCCTGTGTCAACGTGCTTCCACCGGCATCCAGCCCCCCAGTGATCCCCCAGCCCAGCCCAGCGCCAACAACCGCGGAGGGAAATGCTCCTATTGCACTGGACAAAACAAAGTCCCTCGACATCCCTCAGGACGTCCTTTTGGAGAGGAGGGCTCAACCCCCCGCTGAGGCGGGGTCCCGAGAAGAGCAAGATGACAAAGACAAGACTCGGGAGACGCTTGATGAGAGGCACGCAGCCGACCTGCCAGCGGAAGACAAGCCGGAGACCGACAAGGCGCTTGACGGCTTGGCAGCTTCCTTTTCCAGACCACCCCTCTCCAGCGCAGCGTCCTCCTCAGACCAGCTCTCCCGAGAGCGAACAGGATCGATACTCAACTACAGCGAGCGCGCAGTGCTTCATCAGTCCTTCATATCAGCCTCTACCAGCAGCACTCTCCACCTGGCGCAACCTGGGAAGCGACACCCTCCATTTGGCATCTCGCGTCTGCTGCATCTGTTTGGGGGAGACGAGAAGGGTGGCAACAGCGTCTTCTGTGGGCTTGCTGAGGGGGAGCTTCTACGGGTGTTGAAGGGGCTGTCGGATGAGACACTGTTGAAAGGGGTTGTCCTTCTGGCCAAGGCGCAGCAGCAGGCAGATGCGCTTATGATCGAGCAACTCTCGCAAAAGGTGAGCAAGGGCGAACACATGCAAAGAGAAGGAGACATGATTTGCCGCATCTTTGTGTCTCCATGCAGCTCAAGGCAGCTCACGACCGCGTCGATGCGCTGGAGGCGAGCGACATTGACCTCCGCCGGACCATCGCCTCGCTTCAGATCCTCACTCAGCTATGCCGCGCTCAGCTGCAGGCCGCTGCATTAGCTTCGTCGGCGAGTGGTGTCTCCTCTTCTGAGGACCAGGACGAGGCAGCCAAGGGCGGCTTCAATGAGCTGGAGCACCCCACATGGCTCACTTTCTGATACGTACATACGAGTGTAGACGACAGCAAGTGCGTGACTAGACGGACAGTGCATGGTAGAGACAGCACTATTTTTGGATGCAGTCCGCGTCTCGGCAGCGTGAAGAGCCCGCCAAGTGCAGTGTAGTTCAGTATAGTATCGTGTAGCCGGTGATATGTATTTGGGTCGGGCGTAACGTCGTGGCGTAGCGGCCCCGTCGCCTCTGTTGATACCGCAGAGATGCATTATCAGTGCATACCCATTGATACAGGTCCGTTTTGTGACCTTTCTGGTGCTCATGGGGGTCTTCGCGCGAATGTCAAGGTCTGAACTTGCGCTTTTGAGGCGTCAAGCCGCTGGACTTGTACGACTCCCACCCGGGGGGAGATCAGTCCGAGGAATGACAATTCATCGTCACAGCATTGTTCACATGAATGAATACAGAAACACGTGTGTCACTCGTGTTAGCTAATATAGCACTCTCTTCATATTGTACCACAGCAGCACGGCTCGTCTCATGCCCTGACCCATGAGGAATGAGTCGTGTGGACAGCTTATGCGCATGCACTCTGGGAACCATTCCGACCTGACTCATGCACCATCAGGGCGGCGAGAAACAAGCGACAGCACACTGAATGAGCAAGCGGGCGTACAAGAGGCAAGTCAAGTCAGACCTATACACTCATCTAAGTCACTCGCCCGCCCCAAACCCCACCTCTACAAGTGCCTTCTCCTCTTCGCCCCCATCCACAGCAGCAGCAGCAGCAGCAGCAGCGACGGCACTGTCTTCCGTCTTGTTGCTGCTGCCTCTCTTGCGGCTCTTCTTCTTCTTGATAGACACACCGCCCGCATAGTTGGATGAAGGGGTAGGGGCGGCACCGCTCCCCGCTGCTGCTGTGCCGCTGCTGGCTGGCTGCGGCTGGGATGCAGCCGTGCTGTCAGCAGTGGACTGGGAGAGGCCGTAACAGAAAGGGGCGGGGGCGATAGGCGGCATCAGTCTGGTCGAGAAGTTGGCCCGCAGCCCCTCCAAGAGATAGTCGCGATGGATGGGGTGGCCCCGATGCTGCTCGAATGTGGACAGGGCGTTGTCGAGGGTCATGTTGCATCGCAGGCACAGGTAAGAGACGACGAAGTAGCCGGTCCGGTTGACCCCATGTGTGCAGTGGATGGCGATGACGCACGGGGAGGGGCTGTTGCTGGCCGTCCAATCCCGGCGGATGCTGTCGACCATCACACAGAACGCCTCTGTGTCCCCTCGGCTGGGGGTCTCCCTGCCCTTGACGGCCATCTTGTGATGCTTCACACCACTGTCCTCGAACGTACATGCATCATAATATCTGCACCGCCACACGCAGACACGAAAATGGGGGATGTCCTTATCGCCCTGTGGACATCTTCCTTCTTACCTCTTGGTGTCGCAGAGGTCGATGATGGCCGAGAGAGGCGCGACAGAGGAAGCCATGTGTTTTATGAGGTCCGCGGGATAGAATCGGTCGTCGTAAGCAGGAATAGCCTGGTCGAAGGTCTTCTTGAGTGGCACCTTGTGCGGCACCATGAAGGCACCATCACGCCCTTCCCCTTGCATCCGCAGCAGCCTGATGGGTGTGCCCACCTTGGTGTACCGCAGCCAGCCAGTTATCATGCTCTCGCCTGCACAGAGGGCATTCAACGCACAGCAAGGCAAGCAGTGGGACACGCGTGACGCTCTGATGTAAGTGCCGACCCGACACTTGCCTCTATCTCCGTGGGTGTGCGAAGGCCTTCCTCTTCCTCTTCCTCTTCCACCGCGCCCCCTCCCTCCCTCCCAGCCTCTCCACCCACCCCGTCCCCTGTCGTGTGCGTCACGATGGTCCTGACGCTGATAGGGATCACGCGAGAAGAAGGCCATCCGGTCATACAAATCACCGGAGTGTGAGCCTGGGTGAGGTGCGTAGGGATCAGGTGGATATTGGGGAGGATAATGCGGAGGATAATGATAAGGTGGTGGCTGCTGATGGCCTTGCCATGGCGCGCCGTCCTCAGTCATCGTTTTCCTCTTCAAGCGACTTAGCTCGCACCGGGATTTAGGATCACATGAAACCGCTCCCTCTGATTTAGGGTCACGGAACGAATGCGTTCACATCTGCCCGTGGTTCTCTTGACTAATGGTGAAGCACAAAGGCGGCGGGAGTGCAGCCCGCTACAACGCCACTGCATCCAAGCCGTCGCCTGCAGATGATGATATTGTGGTTTTCAGCAAAGGCGGCGGGAAGAGTGGCGGCGACAAGAAGGTGACTGAGTGTTCAGCACACCCAGACGCACAGCTGACATGAAGAAAACATGGCAGATCTTACTGACTGTTTCTGTGTGCTACGCTGCTTCTGCAGGAGCGTGATGTGCCAGCCAAGCCGAAGCCACCATTGCCCGAGAAGCGCGTCCACGAGAAATGGCCAAAGCAGCTGCTGCACGAGATGTGTCAAAAGACGAAGCGTCCGAACCCACAGGTACACAACCTTCCTTGCTTGACACACCCGTCTCGCTGCATGCGTGTGTGCGTGTGTGTGTGCGTGTGTGCGTGTGTGTGTGTGTGTGTTCTCTCTGCAGTACCAGATGCGCAAGTCGCCGCCAGGTCAGTTCTGCATCGAGTGTGTGCTGACCAACCCCAAGGACAGGGAGAAGACTGAGCGATTCCGGCCTGAGGAGGCATACGATGACAAGTTCGATGCTGAGAACTGCGCCGCCCTGCTGGCCTTGGTACGCGACGCACGCGCACACAAGTAACCGCCGCGCATCAAGGTGCCTTTGTCTGCTGTGTGTGGGTGTCCCCAACCCAAACAGCATCACTACAAAAGCGACATCCCTCTCGAGCGGCTTCTGCCCGAGCGCTACCGGCCTCTCTGGCTGCAGCTTATCGGAGCGACTCAGCAAAGCCAGCCGAGCGGCGGTGGGCCGAGGCAAGAGGGGCAGCCGGCAGACGAGAGCAAGGCCAAGGGGAAGAAGGGTTGGGCCAAGGCAGCCAGTGCCATCGCAACAGGCAACGGTGCTGCTGCTGCTGCTGGTGCCGGTCCTCCCTCCTCTGCCAGTCAGCCGAGCGATGCAGCGCCTGACCCACCGGCCCGTCCCGCCCTCCCTGCGCAGCTGACAAGGGCCAACAAGCACGTGTCTGAGTATACGCGTCAGCAGCACGCGGCAAAGCGGGATGCTGAGAGAAAGAGAGGTGCCCGAGATCGAGAGACCGCCATCTATCACCGGGAGAGTGGTCGAGCAAGGGTACAGATGAGCTCGACCGTGCGGCAGCGTGTGAGGCAGCTGCTACAACAGCTGCTGCCCGGCCGCGGAGATCTGGTGCAGCCCGTCTTGACGCTGCCAGCCCCTCAAATCCGATCGAGACTCGCCCACGACCCCCGCGCTCTGGCAGCCGTGCGACAGCGGCTCTCCTCTTTCGGCTTTGATGCCTCCCAAGTAGAGATGGCCATCACATACGTCACGGAAGGGGTGGAGGACTGCGGCGCTCAAGGGCGGAGGGAGCGTCTCTCGGAGAGGGCGCTGGGTGTGGCTATGGACGCGTGTGTGGACTTTCTGGTGATGAACGTGGCCGAGAGTGCTGTTCCTGCGTCGTTCAATCCCCACGGCAAGTCGGTAGAGGTGGTCCTGGCCGGCAACGAAGATGTGGAGCTGCGGACATCCGATGAAGACGGCGAAGACGAGAGGGATGGAGGCGAGGATACGGATCTCGATGTGCCCGCCTTCCTGGCCAGCGTGGCTTCTGCGGCCCTTCCCTCAACCCAGGAGCTGTCGCTCAGCTGCGACTCGTTGCTCATCTCCGTCCTGCCAGCGGCGAGTGGCGACCAGCCGACCCCTGCAACTGTCCATATGGGGCTGTTCCGCTCTCTCGTCGGTAGCCTAGGTCTTTGGGGGTGGGTCGAGCCGGCAGTGAAGGAGTGGGAGGACCGTGGCAGACAGAATGACGTCCTTGGCCTGATTTGGAGCATGTACAGAGACGCGGTGCTCGAGGCGGCGTCGCGCATCAGCGGACACAATCTTGTGGATGTTTATGTGACTCCCGGCCCTGCGTGCCCCCCGCCAGAAGACGAGCCACTGGTGCTCGATTCCATGTATCCTGAGTCTGTCTTCACGCCGCTCCCCAGCGAATCTGACCCTTCACCCTCCCCCCTCCCTGCCGAAGGCTTCCCGGTCTCCGATGGGTTCCATTGGGTGGTCCGGATTCCCGACCTTCACAACAGCTCCCACGTCCTATGGCTTCATCTGTTATCCCCTCCCCACGCACCCTACCCCTCCACCCCTCATCTCGCGTGGGTCAGCAACCGGCGTGGCCTCTCCCTCGACTCTGTCAGCCACCCTGAGAGCGAGGAGGCTTTACGGGCAACTGGCGAGAATCTGCGGCTGACTGTGGGGATGCTCGCTGACATGGCCGCACAGCTGGACGGACAGGGGGAGACGGCGTACGGCGAGGGTCACGGCATAGCGATGGCGACGTGGCTGGCTGAGTCGGCACAGGCCGTGGTGCACGAGGCATTCCCGCAGAGAGGGGAAGCGTATTTGCGAGACACCTGGAGGGCGGGGGTCGGATTCATGTCGACTGACGACGTGGGGACGAGCACCGCGGACGGCGAGGCAGAGCGGAGATCATGTCATGAGAATGAGCCACCTGCGGCGAACCGTGAGCCGGCGGGCATGGACCAAGGCCAGGCATCGGAATCTCGGGAGCCCCCACGAGAGCCGTCAAGCCGTCCAGGAGTGCCACTCAGGAACGAGCTGACAGCGTCGATCAGGGAGCGAGTGACAAAGGGCATGACCACTCAGGTGACCAGGACGGCTATGCAGCGTCTCAACACGCGCAAGAGGGCCGCAGAAATAGTCACTCTGCTGGAGGGGCAGCGGGGGGAGGCAGGTCATGGCAGCCGCGTTCTCGTGCTGCAGGTAATTAATTGAGTATGGTCGCACTCACTGGTGTGCATAGAGAGAGGCATTTCTGTTTGTCGCTCTCGCAGGGTGAAACCGGGTGTGGCAAGACGACACAAGTGCCTCGATTGCTTCTGGAGGAGGCCGTCACTCGAGGATCGTCCGATGCCCTCATCCTGTGCACACAGCCGAGACGAATCGCCGCCATCTCCGTGGCCGACCGGGTCGCCTTCGAGACGGGTACGTACCTGTGTGGCTGGGGAGGGAGCCAAACAGGTGATGAATAGGTGCTGTCATGGGGGGTATGGGTGTGTCAGGCTGCGACGTCGGTGATGTGGTCGGGTACCAAGTGCGGCTGCAGAGGCTGGCTGGCGATCAGACGCGGCTTCTCTACTGCACCAATGGCATCCTACTCAGGTGGATGACCACCGACAGGGCGCTTCGGGGGGTGACACACGTGGTGCTTGACGAAGTGCATGAGCGGTCAGTGGAGATCGATCTGCTCTTGCTTCTCCTCGCCAAGGCACTCCACCTCAACCCACAAGTAGGCTAGCTAGCTGGCTGATCATGATGACACACACGCACACACAGCCGACTCGACTCGACTTACACCTCACTCTCTAATTCCCTTGGTCTGTCTCCCCGGTCAGCTCAAGGTGTGTGTCATGTCCGCCTCCCTCGCGCCAGATCTCTTCGTCAACTACTTCAAGCGATGCGGCCACTCCACTGCCTCCCTCATCATCACTGGGCGAAAATTCGAGGTCACCCACCACCACGCTGACGACATCAAAAGGATGCTCTACGGCGAGACGGGAGACGACACACCAGAAGGAGCACAGGCGGAGGATCACGCCCACAGAGACGACACATGGGAGGAGCCGCCAGATGCCTGGAGTGAGACGGGGAGTGGCAGTGGCACTGGCAGCTCGGATGAGTCAGCGAGCGACGAGCAGCCGAACAGGCCACGAGGGAGGGAGAGGCCTGCAGTGCCGAAGCCCACATCGGGCAAGGGTCCCGCCACCAGTCGAGACCCCAGGCAGGTGTTCGGCAGCCACAACGTGCTCGGCGTCATACGCGACTGCGTGTCGTGGGTTCATGAGCGTCACCCGATCGAGGCGGCTGTGCTGATCTTCGTGGCTGGCATACAGGACATCACGGCGGTGTGTCGACACCTGAGGGCGGCGGATGGGGGCTTCCATGTTTTGCCCTGCCACGGCAGCCTCCCGCCAGAACAAATGAGGCAGGTGCGGTGGGCAGAGAGAACAGCATACATAAGACACACAAATGCAATCAATACGGCGCATGCCATTCGCCTTGTGTTGTGTGGTGTCCGTCCGTCGGTCCCTTGCTCTCTGCTGTCAGGTCTTTGTGCCCCCTCCCAAAGGTCGTCGAAAGATCGTAGTGGCCACCAACGTCGCCGAGACCTCCATCACTATCGAAGACGTGCGGGCTGTCATCGACTCGGGACGGCAGAAGCAGATGCAGTGGGACGCCGTCCGGCGGATGGCCTCGCTCAAGGAGACCTGGGTCTCACAGGCATCTGCCATCCAGAGAGCTGGCCGAGCGGGGCGCGTTGCTGAGGGCGTGTGCTTCAGGCTATACTCGCGGGAGGATTATCGACAGTTCGATGAGTACGAGGCCCCCGAGCTGCATCGTCTGAGTCTGGAAAACACATGTTTGACTCTCAAGGTGAGTGACAAAGACGCGTGACACGACCCACACACGACCAATAATCACTTCTCCCTCTGTGGTGTCATTGTTAGACCATCTTCCCGAAGGTGGGCCTCTCGTCCCTTCTCAGCGAGTGCCTCGAGCCTCCTAGCGACATCAGCGTCAGCGCAGCCATCGGCTCACTCAAGGCGCTTCGTGCCCTCGAAGATCTCGATGTGGATGAGGGCGGGGCAGCCGAGAGGCCGCCCAACGAGCGCCTCACGCCTTTGGGAGCAGTGATGGGTCAGCTGCCAATGGACGTCAGACTGGCCAAGATGCTGGCATTCGGCGCATTGTTCGACTGCCTGCCGCCACTGCTGACCATCGTTGCACTGATGTCGTGTGAGGACCCCTTCCTGTCGCCCCCCGACCGACGTGAAGACGCCAATCGGAGCAGACAGGTGGGGGAGTTGAAGGAGATAAGCGCAACATACGTACCGCACCTCACAGATGTGGTATTGTATGCTCTGTGGTTTGATTGCCGTCCGTGCACGGCCGTGCAGGTCTTCTCCAACAACCAGTGCGACTTCATGACCAAGGTCCGGGCGTACAGCTGCTGGGTCAAGGAGCACCGCAGGGGCCGTCAGGAGGAGGCCAGGTTCTGCGATGCCTTCTTCATCAGCAGTCAGCGCATCAACACCATCCACGACCTCCGCCGCAACTTCGCCATCCAGATCGCCGCAAGCGGCCTTCTCTCCTCGCGGCCGCACCACACACGCAGGGCAGCGAGTGGTCATGATGTGGAGGGCGACCCAGAGGAAGACGACCAGTTGGCGGATCTAGGGCTGGAGGAGCCGGAGCAAGACGTGGACACGGCCACTGGGGGAGCGGGGGAAGAGACGACGAGAGAGCGCATCGCCGCATCGCTGGTCAAGGCATGTGTCGCTGCCGGACTGTATCCCAATTTCGCGTGGGTAAAGAACCCGCCTCCAAAATATCAGGTGAATGAATTACCCTGCGTGCGTGCGTTTGTGCGTCTTGTGCATCCTGCTCCCACTTGTCTCGCTGCGCCCATTTGTCTATGCGCGTGTGTGTGTGCACAGGAAGGAACGTCTGGCACCATTCGAAAGGCCCCATCTGCAAAGGAGCTCAAGTTCTACTGCCGGCCGGTGGACCTCAATCCCTCATCGAAGGCACCCTCTCCCCCGCCCGAGCTGCCGCTGAATCGCGTGTTCATCCACCCGTCATCTGTCAACTTCCACGAGGGCAGCTTCCACACACAGTGGCTGGCCTATCTGGACCTCGTCGAGACCACCAAGCCTTTTGTGAGGACCACCTCTTCCGTGTCTGTCTTCTCCCTCCTGCTCATGATCGGCGCTCGTCTGCGCATTGGCCCTGCCCGCGAGCCGCCCCCGTTTCTCAAGCAGTCCAAGAGCTACAGGTCCTTCCGCCATCTGTTCGAGTGCACCCAGCTTCTGGTGGACGAATGGCTGCAGCTGAGATGTCCCGGCGTCATCGGAGTCTATGTGCGGCTGCTCAAGGAGCTGCTGCAGGCCGCCCTACAGTCCCACTTCGCACGGATGCTTGGCAGGACGGGTGTGCCGACGAGTGGGTCGGACGGTGCCTGTGTTGCATGCTGCCCTGCTGTGCAGAGGAGGATCTTGGATGTGGTGGAGGGTTTGGTGGGGAGTGAGGGACATCGGCTGTTGTAGGCAGGCAGAGATGTGTCATGGGAGACGAGCAAGGTTGCCGTCCAGTGCAAATGCATAAATGAAATCGCATCAATTGGTCGCCTGGGGCTCAGGGTTTAGGGTATAGGGTATAGGGTGTAGGGTACAAACCCGACGACACCGAGATCTCGTCCCAGACGCCAAGCCGCATAGGAATCTGATGTGGTTCGTTTCCGTCACCGTCGTACTGTCTGTCGAGGCGCTGTCCATCAGCGCTTTCCGACATGCCGTCCGCAGCCATGTAGGACCACACTGGTGCACTCACGAGGCCAGATCTCCCCTAACACATTCATCCCATGACTTGCTTCGTCCTCTGTGATGTCCGTGTTGGTGCTCAGGGAAGCTCAGCGTTTCTGCAGACGGCTTTGCCCACTGCTCGCTCCCATGGTGTGCGCCGCAGATTCATGAGTCCATCTGCAAGGCATCAGCGGTCGGTGATGCAGTCGATGGTCACACCCGTGGCTGAGGCAGAGGGGTTCGGGAGCAGCCCGACGACTCAGAAGAAAGACGTATGCGTCTCAGAGGGGCGGGGAAGGGCCGTACTCGGTGTCGTGAGTGGGTCACATGCCGGTCGGTTCGGTGTGTGTGGTGTTTGTTGACCGATCAGGAGACGTACATCGCTGACATTCAGCTGACGGAGGAGAGCGACAGGGTCATCATCGCATCGGTCATACTCAACGGCGACTACACTAAAAGGGTCAGTCGGTACATATGGATGGATGGCGGAAACACAAACAAGACTGGCTGGGTAGATCTGATTTATGCACAGGGCAGGCCGCATTCCTCCTCTGTGGGTGTGTGGGTGTGTGGTGTCCGTCAGTTGTGGGAGGACGTGTTGACTGACTTGAAGCGTCAGGCGCCCGAAACCTGGATAAACTCATTCGGCCGAAGAGCGCTCACCAATGAGTTCCTGCTGCAGACTGTCGGCGAGGTCAGCGCGCTGCACGGCGTCCCAACCACTACACACTCACATCCCCATGTCACCTGTCTCTTCTGTTGTCCAGGACGAGCTGCGTGGCTTGTGTCTGGGTGTGCTTGAGGGCCGCGTGGCCCAGCAGGTGCAGGCCGAGAAGGGTGTCACGCTGGCCGGCATCCCTCGACTCATCGGAGACCCCATGGCCGCCAAACGGGCTTTCAAGCCAGGCCAGCCCTTTGCTTGCGACGTGAGCAATCGGGCCAGCCGAACACGCACACCTCAACAAACGTTTCGTTTTGGTGTTGCGCTGTTGTCACCTTCCTTCTCTCAGCTGGAGCTATCTCGCGCGCCACGTCCAGCGTGGACGACCGCAGCGGCGTACCGAGGTCTGAGGATTGACATCGAGCGGCCGCCTTTCGACAGGCAGGCCAAGTCTGAGCAGGTGACGCAGCTGCTGCGTGAGAACTTCGCCGAGAAGAGGCGGCTGCCGGTCGACGGCAAGCGGGCCGCCAGGAAGGGCGACATGGTGGTGGTGTCGATCGAGGGATATGTGCTGCCCCCGGACACTCTGACGTCACGGACACTTGCAGAGCCGCTGCCACGGGAGATGGGCATCGATGGCCAGGTCAGTCAGTGTGACTATAGGCCAGGCCACATGTGCCACCTGTGCCCAGATCGTTGTTTGTTTTGGATGTGTGTGTTCTCTTCTCTCTCCTTCATCAGCGTATGGAGGTGGTGCTGCAGGCGGGTCGCTACGCGGCAGGTCTGGTGGAGGGCATCATCGGCATCTACGAGGGCGAGAGCAAGGAGGTCGAGCTCAAGTTCACTCACCGAGAGGCGGACTCATTCGAAATGGCACGGATGATCGACAAAGTCGCCATACTCAACGTCACCTGCCACGAGGTACGTCGGGAGCAGACACACACACACACACACACACACAGAGGCAACCAGGCGGCACACGGCAAGTGTGCTGGCCGTGCCGTCTGGTCAGATTTACGAGGTGCTTTTGCCCCCTCTGGATGAGAATTTCGCCAAGCGGCTGGGCCTACCTGGTCTGAGGCAGCTGGTGGAACAGGTGCAGATGGCTGCGGCCAGGGAGTACGAGCACACGATGCTCGCAAAGAGGAACGCTCTCCTGGTGAGTTTGATGAAATGAAGGAATGGACGGATGGGTGGACGGATGGTGCAAACGAACGAGTCTTGGTTGTCAGGGCGAGGCATTGCTCAAGGCATCAGACTTCGAGCTGCCAACCGCGCTGGTGGATCAAGAGGTCCGTCCCCCACACACGCACGCCCACATGGATCCACATGGATGGGTGTGCTAATCTGTGTGTGTGTGGGTGTGTGTCCGTCTCTCTCCATCCATTTGTCAGGTGCGCAAGGTGTTTGAGCAGCAGCTGCTGTCCAAGTACCGCACGCCCCAGGAGCTGGAGCGTGCCGAGCAGGAGTTCCCCCTCTTCGACAAGGCTGAAAGGGACGACATCGCCAAGGAGCTCAAGCTCAGGTACATCCTGGCCGACGTGGTGGACAAGGAGGGAATCACCATCCCCGACGACGAGCTGGACAGGCAGTACCAGCTCTACAAACAGGTGCGTCTGTGCGTCCGTCATGCACTGAGAGAGGGGGAGGCGTGTTTGTGTCTTTTCATGTGTGTCTCTGTGTGTGTGTGTGTGTGTGAGCAGTATGCCCAGTCCCAAGAGGCCTCTCGTCCGGATGACTTCAAGACGTCCATGTCTTTGGACGACACCATGCAGAAGCAGAACCTCAAGCTCACCATGCTGCAGAACATGGCCTTTGACGCCGTCGCCAAGGTCAGCTCAATCGTCGTCACCGACGCGCCACCGCCCAAGAAACACAGCTTCTACAAACCCAACGAGGAGGAGCAGTACCAGCTGCGGAGGGCGGGGGTGGGCAACCCGTACGCATCAGCTCTGCTAAGCGGCTGAGCCAGTCAGTGAGGGATACAAATCCACATGGCTGGATGGATGGAGGGTTTAAGCAGTAAGAACGTTCTAAGGCAAATAAGTGCGTGGGCGTAGGAAGGTTTTCTGGTGTGGTGTTCGCTGTGTCGCATATCCGCTATGGCTACCGCCAGACGGTGTGTGGATGGTTTGCTGCGGGGTTTGAGGGGTGTTTTACATTTCTCGGTGTGACGGCACGCTGTAGATAGAGAGACAGACAGACAGGAGGTATTTACACCAGTGGTGACAGACAGACACATTATCGCAGTCAACGACAAGGGCACAGTGTTCACCCACATGGTCGGCAAGACCCCACAGGATGAAAACACCTCTAGCGAGACGCATGCATGTCTTCGCTTCCCACATCTGTCAGCGAAACCAACCCACCAAGGTTCATTGTCAGACAATGCCTGCCACCAAGAGGACACTGGTCGCTTCGTGAGTCCACACATCAGCCAACACCGACCCCTCGACACTCCCCTCTCTGAGCTCATATGATTTTGCCGCCCTTCCTGGCGATGTCCTCCACCCCACCCACGTCGTTGATGAACGACCGCAACTCGCTCACCAGCGACGGCGGCCACCGTCGGATCTCGCTCACCCAGTCCAGCTGAGTATACCTGACAGACGCACACACGCACACGCACACGCACACGCACACGCAGACGATCCAAACCCGCAGATGGACACAGCACTTCGTCTGTATGTCACCTCCTGCATCCTGATTCGATTCTCGTGCACGCGAATTGCCACTCCTTGAGGGCTCCCGGCAGGTCGTTTTCGCTGTATGCGTGTGCCGCCAGCGCGACATGCATGTCGGTGTAGGCAGGCTGCCGCCGCACGATCTGACGCATCACCTTTACGGCATCATCTCGTCTGCCCGTCTCGTAGAGAGCCAGGGCGAAGTTGGCCCTCGCATCCGTCGCGCGAGCATCGTCTCGCCTGTGCGACACCAACCACAGACACACCAGGTCAGCTGTCGTTGCCATGAGTGTGGCTGCTGCTTACAGCGAGAGAAAGAGGTCGTCCGCCGCCTTGTAGTCGACGAGGGCATCGTCATAGTTGCCAAGCCGTGAGAGGGCGTTGGCTCGGAAGACTAGAACAAACGGGTTGATGCCCTCCCCCCTGCCGCCGCCCCATAACGAGATGGCTTTGCTGTAGTCCTTGACGGCGGCATCCCAATCTGCCAGGCCCTCGTACGTCAGACCCCTCTGCACAAAGGCGTCTGGGTACTCCTGCACACACATGCCATAGTAAGGCAATTTGATGGCATGGCCATTCTCTGTGTGTGTTGGCATGTATATGCCGACCTGGTACCGCGCGATGCCCTGGTCGTTCTCGCCATCGGTTTTCATGAGGTCGATGGCCCTGTTGTAGTCCTCCAGCCCCTCGGCGAACCGCTTGCTGTCCACACGCACGTTCCCCCGCACCTTGTACAGCGTCGCCAGCTCGTCGCGGCCCCCCTTGCGGCCTCCACGGTACAGACTCTCCCACTTGTCGATGGCGCGCGAAAAGAACCGATCCGCCCTGTCGAAGTCCTGTGCAGACGTGATAGGCTGTCTGTGTGGTGGATGCGCAAGTGTGGCGTTGATGAAGGCGTACGTACCTACCTTTGCGTCAAAGTACTTGAAGGCTTCTTGTACCGTCTGGATGTCTTTCGAAGAGGGCTCAAGCGACGATGCGGACCCTGGACAGACAGATCAGTAACATAACCCGCCAGTGAAGCTTACTACAGACAAACAAACGCACATACCTGCCTCTGCAGTGTCCTCTGCTGCTGCATCTGCGGTACGCTGCAACACAGTCACAAAGAGCAGGCAGGCACTGTCGTTGCGTTGGTTGCGTGGTCATCTGTCTGTGTGCGCATTCGGTTCGCTGCCGGTACCTCTGCAAGTGGGAAGGCAAGCAGCAGGGCGCCTGCAAATGATGTAAGGCGCTCTCGACGCTTTGCAGGCCTCTCCAGCAGCGCGGGATCTAGCGCGGCACGGCTGTGCAGCCCTGAAAGAGAGTCCCGATGCCGCTGCTCTGATGTGGTCCGTCTTGGTGACAAAGGAAGATTTGAGGGGAGATGGAAGCCAGCCACTGCTGTGGCAGACAGAAGAGCAGACAGTGCACTCATCATCTTCGACCCATGGGTAGTTGCGAGCTTAGCTCCGACAGCTGCCACTTGCCATTGCGGAGGCCACCGAAGGTGGCCGGAGCGCCGACGGTGGGTCAGTCAAATGGCCTAGAATTAGAAATGGCCTGCTCGTGCCGCATCTGGAAGATCATGGATCCATCTTCAGTGCTGCTTCCCCTCTGGGCGTACTTTCTCTGCGCCCTGACTTGTGCTGACGCCGCCGGGTTCATCCACTCATCGCCATTGCGGCTGCGGCAGCTCACCAGGGCCAATGCGGTATCGACAGCCACCGGGAGGAGCGAGGCGGCGATTGGGTGGGGCAACCCGGATGGAGTGACGCTGCGGGAGGTGACGGACAACGTGTGGGAGGCCAACCGGCCATTTCTGTGGAACACCATCGACGTGGGATCTCGCATGGTGCTCATCCGGCTCAAAGGTGCGTCCTCGCCTCAAGAGCAGAGGACACACACTGCATTGGTGTCTGTCGTGCGTGTGTGGGTGTGCGTGGCAGATGGCAGCCTCTGGGCGCATTCCCCCGTCAACCTGGGTAAGGTAGTACAAGCGTAGGCCGCAACGCGCCCATAGTGCGAACTGACTGACTCGCCCGTCTATTGTGCTGCATCTGTCAGACATCCCCACCAGGGCGGAGGTGGACGCACTCGGTCCGGTCAAGCACATCGTGTCACCCAATTTCGAGCACCTCAAGTATGGCCCTCTGTGGGGCCAGGCGTACCCCGATGCAGTGACGTATGGGTGCCCCGGGTTGATGGCCCGCGAGCCGTGGTGTATGCAGGAAGTGGCCAACGATCCACCTGACAGGTGCGGTGCGTGAGGAGGCGAGCCGGCATCGTCATTCATTGTGTGTATGGTATGGTGTGTGCAGCTGGCTGGATGAGTTTGAGTGTTGCTTCATCGACTGTGAGCAAAATCCTTTCACTAGGAAATCCTTCTTCAACGAGGTTGGTGTGGGGATTGCAATGATGTGCACCATGCGTGTCAGCCACACGAGTGCGTATCTCTCTGTCTGCAGGTGGTGTTTTTCCACAAGCCGAGCAAGACCCTTATCACATCAGAGTACGTGAGCAACGCCGCCACAGCACCCAATCAATCACATATCATCCACTGCTGTGTCCGTGTGTGTGTGTGTGTGTGCGTGTGTGTCGTTGACGGCAGCTTCTACTGGAATTATCCCTCCACAAGTCCCTCTCGCCCCATCCCCCAATCCACCAGGCTATGGAAATTCGGAATGGACAGGGTGAGTCGACAGTCTGAGCCACTCTCTCCCACTGCATATGTGTGTCGTGTTTGCGTGTCGTGTTTGCAGGTGTACTTGCCCTTCTACAAGAGGCTGATGATAACCGACAAGGGCCGGTTCAACGAGCTGGTTGAGCGCGTGTTGGGTTGGCGGGCGGAGCGGATCATCCCCTGCCACGGCAGCATTGTGGAGGGGCGGGATGCGTGTGAGGCAGAGATCAGGAGGCAGACTGGACTGACTGACTGATGGATGAATGACCCGATGTGGTCATGCACGTCAAGATCTCTGGGTGGGTGTACGCCTCTTCAACGAATTGACAGCGCGCATGCAGTGGAAAGTCAAACGTGGTGGGTACTTCAAGGGTCCAAATGAGCAAAAATGCTGTGGGGGGAGGGGTGGGTGGAAAGAGAGCCACACAACAGGGTGGGTGAAGGCACACACAACACGCACACACACACACACACACACAGGCGTGCTTACCCAAACGCAACATGCACACGCCACGCTGTGTGATTAGAAAATAGGCGGCCATGTCAGTCAGAAAACCCCCAAATCAATCCACCCCACTGCGTCTGTCTGTCTGTCTGTCTGTCTGTGTACACTAGAAAAGCCCGCCGGGTCTGGATGCTATGTGTCTTGCTAAGTTGGAGAGGGTAGGTGTTGTTGGGTGAGCACAGGGAGGGCATTAGTTGAGAGGGAGTGGCGTGGCGTGGTTTTGGGAGTTGGGCATTGGGCGGTAGGGTGGGCGGGCTGGTTAGTTACTTCTTGCCCTTGCCCTTGCCCTTGCCCTTGCCTGCAATACATCCACCAAGGAGACATCACGCACAGAGAAGGAGAGAGGCAGATGCGCTTGTGGTGTTTGCATGGCTGGTCTCTGTCTTTTGTGCCCTCACCCTTTTTGCCCTTGCCCTTCTTGCCCTTGCCCTTCTTGCCTGAATGCAGCACATAATGCCACACAAAGAACAGACATCCATCCATCAACTCAGGCAGTATCACCATCCTCCTGTACTGGTCGACAGACTTACCCTTGCCCTTCTTGCCCTTCTTGCCCTTTCCTTTGCCCTTGCCCTTCTTCTTCTTGCCCTTGCCCTTGCCCTTGCCCTTGCCCTTGCGGCGCTTGCCTGCAGTCACAACCATGCAGCACACCAGACACCCATCCACACACACATCCGAGTACGTAAAGCGTGCGCAAAGTCGGGTGCTGGCGTACCTTTTCCTTTGCCCTTGCCCTTCTTGCCCTTCTTCTTCTTCTTGCGGGCGCCGAGCACCTTGGAGACTGCCTTGAAGGCGGGCTTGGGCTTGAACTTGGCGTCGTACAGGAACGGATGGTCAGCTGATGGATGGATGGATGGATGGACACACACACCGACACACATACACATATACAAAGACACATTCCGTTGCCCCCAGCCACCCAGGCATCCACCGACCAGGTCGCCAGGTCCACTTGTCGGAGACTCCCCAGGTGATGTAGCCGGAGCAGTTGGGGGCCTTGAGGCACACGCGAAGCAGTCCAGCGTAGATTTTGGCCTGCACACACACACACACACACACACATATACCGGTGTGGATTAGGGGATTGTTGGTGTGTGTTTCGCGAACTGACGGACCTGTATTTTGGCCTTTTTGGGAGTCCACTTCGTGCACTTCTTCCATCTACCGCCGACGGCCCGGCCGCACATGACGTCCACCTCCGTCAACTGGACCTGCATTGCGCCCCACCATGAGAACCCCACAGAAATGCACCCACCAGTCAAGCATGTCTCACCCCCAAGCCCTCCACCCCACCCCACCCACCCCACCCCACCCACCTCGACGCCCATCTTGCCGAGTCGTTTGAAGTTGGCCGCTACACCCTGCCACACGCAGACACACATAGATATCCGAAGGCATGGTTTGGTACGGTATTCATCCACTCACTCGGTAGTCATTGAAGTCCAACGAGAAGTGGCTGACACAAAGAAGGACACCGAGAGAAAAGGCAGCACCACACATCCATCCATGGCGGGCGTGTCATGTCTCTTCTCCCTGTGTGTGCATGAGTGTGTGTGTGATGGCGAGAGGGGGTGCGCCTTCTTTCCTCCTCAATCACCTCTGGAACCCAACGCCGTCAATGGGCGCACCACTGACACAACCACAACCACAACCAAACATTCCCGCCCCTCCACACAAACCCACACACCCGGTTTTGGACTCACCGAGCTCTGCCCTTTTTGCAGATTTCGGCAATGGCGTCCGCCTTGCCCTTGGACCAGCCGCGAGAGCTCTCGGCGCCGTAGTCGTTGTAGAAGAGTCGTGCGGGCTGTTTCTTCTTTTTGGCGGCTTTCTTGGCGACGCGGAACAGGACCTCGACGTGGTCGGGGAACTTCTTATACAGCTTGCTCTTGCGCCAGTTGATCTTCTTACGCGGGTTCTTCTGGATTTGCTGCAGCAAGGGGGAAACAACACACACACACACACACACACACACACGAATGGATGGATGGATGGACGGATGGATGGACGGTGTGATGGTGTCGCGGGCCTGCTGACCTCTAGTGCCTCGTTAGCGACGTCCCATGACTGGACGCGTGGCTGTGCGTATCGCTTGATGGAGGCCTTGGTGTGCGAGATGAAAAAGGCGCGGAACTTCTTGGCGGGCAGCTTCTCCACCCATCGGGGCGTGGCGAGGTACCAGGCGATGGCGTGGAATCGGAAGAACTGGCCGTTCTTCTTGGCGAGCCGCAGCAGGTCGTC
Organism: Vitrella brassicaformis; assembly: GCA_001179505.1. Taxonomy (NCBI): domain Eukaryota; family Vitrellaceae; genus Vitrella; species Vitrella brassicaformis. The sequence goes on from CDMY01000144.1 coordinate 172,811, forward strand.
GCACCACTTCCAGTTCATCTTGCCCTTGCGGCTCCGCACCCTCATCATTTTGCACTCAGACGTTGCCTGCACACCATCCATCCATCCATCGGATCTTTGCCCCCCCCACGTCATTGGTGCCTGCCCATCTCCCCCCACCCACGTACCACAATCATGTTGAACTGGGAGGCGAGGATCTTTTTGTATTTGCGGATGTTAGTGTATGCGCTGGCGGCCGCCCCGAAGTAGAGGCGCTTGCTGTGTGCGGCGGCGCGGAGGGAGCCGCGGGGGCCCTTCTTGACCATCTTCTTGTTGAAGAGCCGCTTGAAGTTGGACCCCCCGCGCTTTTTACCCTTCCCCTTGCCCTTCTTCTTCTTGGCATCGATGCCCTCGGGCGTCAGCACCAGGAACAGCAGGGCCAGCACCAACAAAAACCGCAGCCACGACATCCTGCCTAAAAACTCGCCTTCCGTGAGCGCCGTAAACTCAAATGCAAGCTTGGCCCTTTCCGGCGCATGTGTGAATTGGTGTTAAGTGGAGAGGAGTTAACTCCTTCATGATTGGACTAGTCAAACCCATGACGCAAGCGAACATGTACATGTACTTAGTGTTTTCATGTCGTACAAACCATGTCTCTCGTCTCAGACACGTGTTGCAGCTGTGGAACGTGTTGCGCATGCAGGGGCGCCGGCCTCATAAACGCGCACGGGAAGACAAAGACGGGCAAAATATAAAGCACAGGCAGCGATTAAGATCAATGTGCCCCCGACAACGCCTGTGTCTCGCGTCACACTTCGTGGAGGAGACACAGGTCTTTGTTGATGTCTGCATAAGGCAAGTAGGTCATGGCGGCCTTATCGTCTGCTCGCACATGGCACAAAGTGAAATTGATCTACGTAATCGTTTCGTTCTTGCCTGGTCCTCTGGGCGAAGAGGCTCCGCCTGTGCCCTTAAGACGTACGAGGCGAGGAGAGAGCAAACTGAGACACCCCAATATAAAATGTAGGCGGCGATTGAGGCCGCGTGGGCCTCCTGTGGCTGAAACACACACACACACACAGAGGGAGGGAGACACAATGCATTGAAAGAATGGATCAACCCAGAGAGACCACACAGAGAGGAGGCCATGAATGAGCACAGCTGACAGCCGCTATGCCACCACCCTCCCAACTCCCCCACTGATCGATGGGCGGATGCATTCGGTGTGTGCGTACCCCTTCCTGCTGCGTATTACTTACTTGATACAGGGTGTGAGTATGTGTGTGCCGAGGGCATCCAGACCGGCTTGGAGCAATCTGCGGCGTGACGATCTCGGGGCGGTGGGCTCCCCCCCCACCCTGCCGAGAAACCGTAGTGGACCTTGAATGAGAACACCTGCATGGACACACACCCCACACCCCACACACAACACAACGGATACACACGCCCTCCCTCCCTCCACTGTGCGTGCCGTGCCCTCCTTCCCCTCCCTACGTTGCTTACGGCGCTCTTGTCGCCGATGTGCATAGTGATGAGGAGCCGGTAGCCGACGTCGCACTCGTTGATGCTGCCGTCCATAACGACAACACAAACACACATCTGTGTGGGCGCGGTGCGGTCCATCCCTCCATCCATCCATTCATCCTTGGGTGAGTGAATGGGTATTTATGGCACTTACAAGTTGGGATGCACCTCAAACGACACACTGTCGTTGCTATGGGCAGCCTTCTGCTGTAGCTGCTGCTGCTCGTAGACGGCCGGGTCGCGCAGCGTAGAACACGATATCAGCCGGCCCGACGACAGCGCGTCCCTGCCATCCGATGGAACCGGCAAACGGAAAAACTGACCAACACTCATTCCACACAACATAAATTGAGCCTTGTGTGTGTCTCTGTGCTGGAGGGGAGGGGTGTGGGTTTTCGTGCCCATCATTTTGTTGAGGAGCCGACAGCAACACACACACAACGATTTAGGCCTTGTGCGTGTGTCGCTGTGTGTGTGGGCGCAAAAGGCCTCTGCTCGCGTCTTGTTGCCGGTTGCCGGTGAAGATCTGGAGCAGACGGTGAATGCGCTGGAACTCGACCTCATCATTGTAGGGGGCGCCGTTGGACGTGCCTGCACACAGACGTACACACACACACGCACCGCAGCCACCGCAGGTCACTTGGTGCACACACACTCATCCCATCCGCCCGCTTACGCTTTGGACAAATCCGTTGCCAGTCGCCGCTGCTGTTCGCCATGATTTTCGTGTTGGCGGTGACATTTTCGACGGGCAGGTCGGGAATCTCGCTCACCGTTGTCCTTGCCCACCCTGCACAGCCACGCGACGGGTGTCTCGTGGATGTTGTCGACGTCGTTGAACAGCCCCAGGCGCTTCTCCTCCTCGGCGTTCTTCTCGGCGCTCTTGTTGTCGTCACGGTGGAACATCTCGTACCTGACAGCCTCGAAAAACCTGACCTGTGGACACACAAAGGCATCAAATGACAGGAGGGGAGGGGGGCGGTGGGGAGGTCTGCTCGCCCGCTCGCTCACGATAGGCTTGACGAGTGCCTTCTCCTCGTTGCTGCCGCTGGTGTAGATGTCGTAGAGGAGCTTGTGGGGCTGTTTGTCGTCGGGCAGCAGGTCGACGAACTTCTGTTCCCCGTTGGCGTCCTGTGTCTCGGCCACGAGCTCCTGAAGCGGCAGGGTCAGAAAACTGCAACCACACACAACACACACACAGAGAGGGGGGAGGTGGTGGGTACATGTAGGTGTATGGATG
>CDMY01000149.1:10673-51401 GCA_001179505.1 Vitrella brassicaformis
GGACGGGCTGCCCGGCCAAGGGGGGAGGGAAGGGGATGGGGAAGGGCGGTGGAAGGTATGCGCCGACACGCGCGAAACAGAGGCCGGCCGGGGCAGGCGGGTGACCGCCGTGCCCGGCCGAGGCCTCTGCGGTGCGGCCTGAGCATCGAAATGGGCACCTGCGCACCACGCTCCCTCTATCATCATCCTCATCATCGTCATGATCATGAGGAGGAGGTGGTGGTGGCGCCCAACACCTACACACGTGCGGCCTGTGATGCTGATAGAGCATTTCTCCAGCCTTCGCAACAACACTGAGAGAGAAAAGGCTGAGTCGTAGATGCTGATGTAGGTGCCCGGGCCCGTGCGGCCGCTGCGGCCGAGCCTCTGCAACTTAGACGCCTGCAGGTGCGTAAAGAGACACACACGCGCAGAGCGCCACAATCATCCCTTCTCCCTCGTACACATTGGTCACACGTACGGTCGACGTCCACTCGAGTGGGAGGTGCGAGGCGTTCGTGGGGTTGTAGTACCGGGCCGACCTGTGCTGCGGTGTGTCTATCACATGTGTCAGCCCCTGACGCACGCACACACAACACCCAAGGAGGAAAAACGCACACGTGTGTGTATTGTATGTACGCACGCACACGCGCACACACACAGACGTATACCCGTCACCACACACGTCTATCGTTATGGACGACTCTGCTACGTCGGTGCACACATAGACGTCCCACTTCCCTGCAGAAACACACACACACACACACACACGCACATACACAAACACACAAGTCCGCACGGACGGACAGAGGGAGTCAGGACAGACACACGCGCACACGTAGCACACTTCTCTCACCAGGCACAGTTGCGTTGAGGGCTTCATCCTCCTCGTGTGACATCCCCGAGTAGAGCACCTTTACATTGCACCACTCCTTGGTGTCGTCGCCGAGCTTGCTAGCCGTCGCAAACACCTCCCCCGTGCCTGCAACACGGCATGCACAACACACAACACACATACGCACACGCATGCACGCACGCAGCGCGAGGGCAGCCAGGCCGGACTGACCGGGCAAGAATATCAGTATCTTCTTGGGCGTCCAACTCGTGTTGGTGTCGTACGTCCACTCTGCAGCCATGGATACACAGTGTGCGCAGATGCATTCTTTCGACAAATGCCAGACATCATTTGGCGAGTATGTCGGCCTCGGCAGAGAGGACGAGCGGCTTGGCGTCGTTCTTCTGGAAGTACCCGTTGTTCTCCAAATCGAACCCTGTCGGGCTTGGGCAGCGTGCTGACCTGCAAGCATTCACTCGGTTGATTAATCCGGTGCGCATGTGCGTGCCCTCCCCTTGTTATGCACGTACGTCGATATTGTTGAGTTTACACAAGTAGGAGAAGATTCTGGGAGAGGTGCAAGCACACACCACACAACGCAGGCAGTGAACCGACCAGGCAGTCACATCGAAGAGGCGTACTTTGATATGAACGGAGTCCCGTCTCGAGCACAGTGTTGAGATAGAACTCCTCCACCGTACGACGGGGGATGAGATTATCGGGGACGTCAACGTACCTGCACGCACGCGCACACACAAACACGCACATGTCTGCCCGCGTGTGTGCGAGTGTCATCCCTACTGACGCCGTGCTGATGTGGGCGTCGGAGAAGTAGCTCAGGAACTTGGCTGGGCAGAACGAGGAACAAGGGATAGTCGAGGCTCATCACGGGTTCTGCATAGTTGTGTGTCGTGTGAAGGTGCCCACCAGGGTCTACGGTGGCTGACATCAGCACCACCTTGATATGCGGGTTGGCACGCACGAGCTGTCTCACCCTCGCCTGGCACATAACATGCACACGTGCTTGGTCATCTATCTGTTAGCCACCGTGCGGTAATTTACCATTACTATTTCGGTGTCGGCGTCGTGAAGTGGCGAAGGCCCCCGCCCTTTGCAAATGCAGCGCAAGCCCTGCGTGGCATCCATACGCATGCACGCACACATATACAAGACGCTCGTGTGCAGGCCTGCTTCCTCCCTCGCCATCCGGATGCATGTACGTGTGTGTGCGTGTCTCGTGAGCGGCGGACCTTTTGTCACGAACATGATGGGTCTGTTGTATGGCATGGGCGTCCTTTGGTGGCCACGATAGGTGACGTGATCCCCCAGCTCTCCGCTGCCCAGCTTCACAACGCCGCACTCCTTAGCCACCCGCCTGGTAGAACCATCACACATACATACACACATTCACATACGCGTACACACGCACTCTTGTGCTCTTTCTTACTCAGACACATTGGTGACAGCCAGTCGACGGGGCTGGACCGCCAGCACTCTGTCGTGGTCCTTTAATGATGGCCACCTGTTCATGAAAGGAATCAGGCCACACGGAACGGAAACACACACATATTGACTGGACACAGCTGAGTTTGTGTGTGCGTACCCGTGACGACTTGCCCGAGCCCGTCCGCCCCTGCACGAGAACGCACCCGCTCTGGCTGCGTTTGAGATGTACTCCTGCCCACATGGGAGAGAACCACACACATGTACGTGAGTACATATTCATCATGCGTCCAGCCGTCCGCCCGCCCGCTGCATACCTCTATGACATCGGGGCTGGAGACCGGCAGCGGCGGGAGCAGCGCTAGGCGAGCGCCCACTGCGGCGGCTGCGATAAGGTGTGGGCCACCAGCCCGCTTTTCCAACTCTGTTGGCTGTGTGCTGCCGCTACCGTCGGGTGTGATGGGCGAGACTAGGGGTGCTGACGGCATGGAGGAGCACTGACTGGCCGGCTGGCTGGGCGTCCGCGGCGGGGTGCGTGGCGCCTCCTCTTGTTGCTGGTGCTGTGGCTGGGGCGGGGGCTGCTCCACATCATGTCTTGCACGGTGCATTAAGGACTGACTGAGTGCCCGCCCTTTTACGTACCTCGTTGATGTAGCCGCACCTGTCGAGCGCACGGACGCACAGACAGACAGACAGACAGACGACAGACAGACAGGCAAAGACACAGATGGACAGAGGTAATGTGTATCCGTATATGTGAGTGTTGAGGGAGTGAGGGGGGTTGCGGGCACGCCAACGATCACCTACCTGTCGTTCATGATGCTGTGCCACTGGGTCGAGAGGATGGCGGCGGCCCGCAGTGCCAACTCAGCACATCGACACGCACGACACCTGCGGGCAGGCAGCCAGGCCACAATATCTTATAAATGAGAGATGCTCAGCTCAGAGTGCACGTGTCTGTCTGTCTGAACCCACCCACCCACACCCCTACGCATGACGACTAGTTTGGCCAGGTCGGGCTCAGTCGGCAGGTTCCATGCGATCTGCGTCCGTCGGCAGGGCACAAGACAAGACAAGACAAGACAAGACAGGCGTCCGTAGTAGCTTGGTGCGCACTGCACTAGACTCGCCCGCTCACCTCAGCCATGATAGTGGGCATCAGGTCGTCTCCAGGGCGCAGTCCATCCATAAGGAACCCTGCACATACACACATGCACACACACACCACAACACCGGTAATCGAGCACTTGACTCATGACGAGCCACCCATCCTTTGTTTTAACCACTTTTCGGCCGTCTCGACGTTTTCCTTGGGCGGCTTACTCAACGTCTCCTCTGTCAGGAAGTGGCGTGGGTCTTCGCTCATGCTTAGCGCCTTGAGAACGTACTGAGCACATACATGCGCATCCGCCAAACGAGCGACGGTCAAGTATACACACATGGATTCCTTCCCACTCACCGCCTCCAGGCAGCACCGGAGCAGCTCTGGCGTGGTGTATGGCTCAAATGTGTCCGCAAACCTTTGCATCCAGCGCATCAACAGACCAGGAACGAACAAACCGTGCTAAAATGTGCGGATGTACTTACCTTTGGCTGCCTCCGCTGACGCTCCCTGCTGCCGCTTCCTCGCCCTCTCCTTCAGAAACGACAGCGCCTCGGCCGTCTTCTGGGCGGTCTTGCTCAGCGCTGCGGCTGAAGGACAACACAAAGCAAGACACAAAGACACCAACCAAAGGTGTGTGGGTATGGGTGTGCTGAGGGATCAGTAAAGCTGTCTGTCTCTCACCGCTGCTGGCCGGTATGTCCTCGTCGTCGGCCTCGTCGTCTTGTGGCGGTGGCTCCTGCTGCGGAGTGGTGCGGGTGGCGTCGGGCAGCATCGCTGAGCAGGCAGAAGAAACACGGCAGGCAGGCAGGCACACAGCTTTCAGAAGCCTCTCGTTGTGTTCCTCTCCCTCACGAGGCCCCAAACCCTAACCCTACACCCAAAACCCTAAACCCCAAACCCTAAGCCCCTAACCCTAAACCCCAAACCCTAATCCCCAAACCCTAAGCCCTAAACCCTGAGCGTAGGAACGTGGAAGCCATTGCCCAGCTATGATATATCTACTTACATAGCACACATCTCAATCGACATATCCATACGTTTGACTTACCCGTTTCGTAGAATTTCGTCAAATCTGACTCTCTAGGTCGGAGTCACCATCGTCGTCGGCCTGCCGGCTGGGGATGGTGGTCGTGGCAGCCGGTAGCAAGGCATGTGCGGCCAGTGGCAGCCTCATAGGACCTGGAATTGTCGTCTGAACAGCTGGAATGTGCACGTCGTCTAAACGAAGACGTGCAAGACAGCAAAAAACATGCGAACAAACGGGAGGGCATAAAAGGCAGACTGAATTTCTGACACATTGCACGTGATTCCCTTTGTTTCTTTGATGTGCCTCCCTCCTCGTTGTCCTTGCATTGAAGCTTCCCGACCTGCTGCAAATCACTGTGACACTATGACAGCGATGATTTTGATTAAATCAGCTCACTACGCTCTGTCTTCACTTTTCCTTTCTTCGAACCAAGAGCTGGCGATTCTGAACAGCAGCAGACAGGGAATGTGATGCGCATGCGAACACTAGACTCAGCGCGGCACTTACCAACCTACAGACAAACGCGTCGAGAAAAGGAGACGGGGAAGGGAACAAAATGGAGAAATCACCATTTCATCTGCACACACAGACATGACAAAGGGCGGCATATGAGCACACCCATGGCAGCGAAATGCACCATGTTTTAATTCCTACACATCATCCAGACACCACACCATCAAGAGCCATCACGCGCGAGGGCACTCACATACTCACCTGTTGGAGACGGCTTATGCGAGGAGAAGGTGCGTGCGCACTCTGCAGGCACCAGGCAGTCGCGAGCAGCCCCGCAGAAGGCAGGGCACCCAGGTGAGGCCTCGCCGCGGGGCACGGCGTCGTAGGAAAAAAGTGGCGGATGAAATCCGGACGAGTTGGGAGGGGTAGAGGGAGATGCGGCGGACAAAACAAGCCAAAAAGCAGATGAAAAGAAGAAGAAGCGGAGGATCTGTGGCTGAAAAAAGGCTGAAAAGCCTGACGCGGACGAAAGATGTGAAAAATGGATACCGAAATTTGTAAATCAGGGTTTGCGGGGTTTGGCCGTCTCGCGAAATCTCGCCGCGATGTTTGATCCATACGATGACGGCCCATCGCAGCCTGATGCAGCAGCCGGAGGAGGCGGCGCAGCGCCCTTCAGTGCAAATGTATCTGGTCCGCCCGACCAAGATGGTTCGGCGGCGTTGCTCTTCTCCTCTCATCGCGAGGCTTTCTCTCGCTACTTCACATCCAATCCTGACCGCGAGTGGCACATCAAGGAGCTGCTGCGAGTCGTAGACACCGGGCGCAGCTTCAGCCTGACTGTGGACGCCACAGAGCTGCTGGACGAGTTCCCCGCTCTCGGCAGTGCATTCCTCAAGTCCGCTCAGGAGGTTCTGCCCTTCCTGCAGGATGACGTGTTGCCCGAACTGCAGCGCCAGTATGCTGAGGCTCTCGGCGGCACCGGCGCAGTGCCCAAGATGGTCAAGCCGCGCGTCAAGATCCGCCCTGAGGGGATCCCGCCATGCACTTCCATGAGGAAGGAGAGCGTCAGGTGGGTGGAGCTCCACAATTAACACACGAAAGCAGCACAGCCGACAGCCTTGTCTGGTGCTTTCATTTGTGGGTGTGGCGGTCAGTGCGATCCGCAATGACGAGATCAACACGTTGGTGTCGTTCACAGGGACGGTGGTCCGCGCGGGGCCCGTCAAGGCGCTCGAGGAGTGGCGTGTGTTTGCGTGTGTGCGGTGTGGGCACCAGTTCCGGATGGTGGCCATTCCCGAGCTGTCGTTCCGCATGGACAAGCCGTCGGTGTGCCCTCGGGCTCCCAGGCAGGTCAACAAGCCCACGCAGGACAAGAAGTCCAAGAAGTGGTTCACCGTCAAGGCCACGGAGCGATGCGACGGCAGCCACTTCCGGGTGGTCGAGCCGCACGAGTTGCAGGCGGAATCACACCCGGCGGCCATCACCGATGTGCAGGAAATCCGGTACTGCACCGCACACATCACATCCACACACGCATCCTGTCATTGGTCTTTGTGTTGTGGTCAGTGTGCAGGAGAGCGTCGAGAACCTGAAGGGCGGCGTGATTCCCCGTGTGATGCCTGTGATAGTCAAGGACGACTTGGTGGCCCGCGTGCAGCCCGGCGACAAGGCGGAGGTGGTCGGATTCGTCAGACGCCGATGGAGGCCTTTCAAGAAAGACCAGAGGTCACACATAACAAAGAGCCAGCCCGACTTTCTTCCTGCGACACACACTTTGTTGTCGTGTGCCTGTCAGGTGTGAGGGTGAGTTCTTCTTAGAGGCTGTCAATGTCATCCCCAAGATGCGCGAGAACATACCCCCACACCTCACCCTCGCACAATCACACCGACCAGACAGCAGCAGCAGCCAGACCACCGGCAGCCAGGCCGCTGGCGAGCCCCCCGCCCCACTGACTAGTGTCGGCCGCATCCAGGAGTTCCAACGCTTCTGGCAGAGGCGTCGCGGGGACGAGTTTGCGGCGAGACGTGAGATACTCGATGGGGTGTGTCCGACTTTGATGGGGCTGCACGTGGCGAAGCTCTCTCTACTGCTCACACTAATAGGTACACACATCCATCGGCAGACGGAGGGAGGGAGGGGTGGAATATCGGCGTAAGCATGTCAATCTGTCTGTTTGCAGGCGGCTGCACGATGGAGGAGGCGGCCAAGTCGACCGACGAAGGCCGCCGCTGGGCCCACTTTCGCTCTTCCCACAGCCCCCCTGCCAAGAAGGCGCTCCAGGACGGCGACCAAGTCGCCCCTGACGAGCCGATGGCTGACGCGCAGGAGATGCCTGCCCAGCCTCACCGCCAGCAGCAGCAGCAGCAGCAGGGGAGGCAGGTGGGAGGGGGCGGCAGTGTGGGCAGATGCGACTGCCACATGCTCATGGTGAGAATGTGGTTGGGCGAGACCAACATGGGTGCGTTCACACATGACCACCGTATGTGTCTGTTTACAGGTGGGTGATCCGGGTACGGGCAAGTCTCAGCTGCTCAAGAAGGCCGCAGAGCTCAGCTATCGCTCCGTCCAGACCACAGGTAGATAACAACACCGATAAATCAATGGATGCATGGATGGATGGATGGATGGATATCACCCACAGCCATTTTTCTGTCTGCTGGCACATCGCATCAGGTCTGGGGTGCACGGCTGCCGGTTTGACGTTCACGTGTGTGCGTGAGGGTGCTGACTTCATGCTGGAGGCGGGTGCTCTGGTTTTAGCCGACGGGGGCGTGTGCTGCATTGACGAGTTCTCGTGCATCAAGAAGGACGAGAGCGCCGCCATACACGAGGCACTCGAACAGCAATCCATCAGCGTAGCCAAGGTGAGTCAGTGAGCAGAGACGGGCAGCGGGAGCACGACACACAATGGATGAGGAGGGAGAGGAGGGTTCCACATGCATATATCGCTGTTGTAGGCCGGTATCAACACGCGGCTCAACACGCGGTGCTCAGTAGTGGCCGCGTGCAACGTCAAGAACGGCTCGTACAACGCCGGTCCGATGACGCCCCTCAACACGAGCCTGGGGCTGCCCCTGCTCACCCGCTTTGACACCGTCGTGGTCTTCATCGACGCATTCGACGCCAAACAAGACGCCGCCACCGCAGACTTCATCCTGTCTAAGGTACGGTACCTGTTGCACTGAAGGATTGCATACGCACATACTCCCTTTTGTTCTCCCAGGTGATGGCAGATCCCTCTGCGGCCTTCAAGCACGGCACCGCCCCGCCCCGCCCGCCTCACTTCTGGACCACCGACAGGCTGCGCGACTATATTGCGCACGTCAAGTCGTCCCTCGCACCCACACTCAGCAAGGCGGCCGGCGTGCTGCTCGAGACATACTTCGTAGAGCTCAAGCGCAAGGCGGGGCCAATCGACGGGGCCGCAGTCACGGTGCGACCTCACCGCAACACACAAGACATCACACCAAGTTGTACCTCTGTTTCTGGTGTCATTGGGTGCACTGTGTGTCAGGTGCGCATGTTAGAGTCGCTGATCCGTCTGACGCAGGCGCACGCACGGCTGCTGCACCGGGAGGTGGCGGAGCTGAGGGACGCCGTGGCCACCGTCCTCATGATGGAAAAGGCGCTCAACGGCAGACAGGTGGGCACACACGCACACAGCGCCCCAGTCCCCATGTCTCCCGCCTCTCTGCGTATGTGGGTGCAGGTCTGTGCGGCCGTGTCTCGCAGCGCCGACGCGCCTGCCCGCACCGGTATGCTCGGCGAGCTCGCTGCCTTCGACAGCGAGGCCGCGGGCCCCAACGCCCGCAGCACCATCCTCTCCAGAGCCACCGAGGACGCCGCCACGGCCAGCGAGCTGCACTTCGACATCAAGAGCATCCGCGAGTACGCCCACTACGAGCGGCAGGTCCTCAAGAGCCTCATGCTGCGCAAGACGCCAGATGGGCAGCTGAAGAGCATGGTGGACAACGGCAGACTGCAGCCAGACGATGACCACGGCGATCCAGACGAGGGTCCCTTTGCGACGCCGGTGGGGCCACCTGGTGACCTCAATGGCCTGCACCAGAGCACCACTGGCGGGCCCCCTGCCGACGACGATGGGGACCTCGATGATCTGCTGGACGACCTGAATGACTTCAGCTACAACCCTCCGGCCGCCTCGGCGCCCATTCGTCCACCGAATTTCGCGACCAATGACGCTCAGGAGTGCAGGCCCCTGTGGAGTGCGAGACCGGGTGTGGTGAGAAGGCCGCCGGTGAGGCGGGATGGCCAGTGGCTCGGGGTGAAGGAACGGGAAATGGGCTGAAGCGGTGGATGGATGGATGGATGGATGGATATGGGTGTGATGAGGGAGAGTTGGATGAATAAATGGGATGGCTTCATGCTATATTGGCCACGAATCGTCACAAGTACTTTACACGCGATTCATTCTGTCCACCCGCGTCTTTGACCCTTCTCCCCCTCCCCAGGGCCCCCTCGCCACACACAGCACCCTCGACAGCCCGCCACAAACGCGGCATCCCCACGGCCAGTATCCACACAGGAAAATACAGCCCCACCAGCCCAAACACCAACCCGCCCACAGACTCCTCGTAAGTATGAAACGACCTCACTGTCTGGAAGCCGAGGTAGCACAGAACAGCCGTTGTGAGCATTGTGTACACGAGGCTGACCACAGAGAGCACCACCCCACCACCGCCCCTCTTCTCGCAATCCAAGGCGGCTTGGTTGAAGGCGACTAGCATCAGGGCCATGAGGTAGAGAACGAGGTGGTCGGAGAAGTCGTAGCTGCCGCCGTAGTGCAGGTGCAGGAACTCCTGCAGCTGGAGGGGCACCCAGTAGAGCAGCACAGCTCTATACACCATCACCACAACCGACAGCAGTAGCCGATTCCTGTTGGCGGCAGAGAAGCCCCGACAGAGCAGCAGGGGCAGCAATGGTGGCACCAGCAGCACCAGGTGGAACAGCAGCGGCGAGTAGGTCAGCCTCTGCAGTGGCCGGCGGAAGGGATAGCACGGCACACTCAGGTCCAGTGGTCCCTCGTCAGAGCACCTCTGGAAATCAGGCAGGGCGGGCAGATACGCCGGTGTGCCGCTGATCCCGGCGCTCTCTCCACCCTCCTCACCCTCCACAGTCACGCTGCTGGCTTCCATTATGAGTGGCGGAGGCGGCAGGTCGGGAGGCGGGTGCACACGGAAGAATGCGACCTCCCCAGGGTGAAGGGGAGCGGCAACGGGGTATCGGTGGATGGAGAATTTGCCCCTGTTGAAGCGCCAGCCGGCGTAGACGCACGCGCTGAAGGCCAGAAGGGTCATGAGCTGCCATCGCAAGAGAACAGTCCGGAAGGACGGATCTTGTGACGCCATCAGCTGACGATGGACAAACCTTGGTCCGGTCTTCACACAAGCCTTTCAAAAGCCTTGCTAAAAGCCTTTGAGAGGAAGATCATTGCGAGCTTGCAAGCGGTCGCCACAGAGCAAGAACTGAGCAGCAGAAACACAAAGCACAACGTGCCAGGAAGCCGACAGCATCGCAGATCTGTGCCTTCATCATCCATCAATGCTGTCGACAAGCCGCGACGCACCTGTATCTGTCGTGAGGACGCCTGCCGCCTCTCCGCCATCGGCACCCTCGTCATGCCTACCACAACGAACAGCAAGGCTGCACTCACGCCGTTGTCAGAGATCTTCCCTTTGGCGGCATCAACCATCTCGCATTGTCGCGGCAGCTGCTGTGGTGCTCTCGTCTTGGTGTATGGCCGCCGTCTGCAGTGCTGCATCCACAGCCGGCACGCTGACGGCAGGGAGGAGGGTGGAGCTGACCCCCCAGTCGCCCTTTTTTCATCAGTTCTGCGAGGCCCTCAAGGCGGGTGCGCTGCGGCAGGTCAACGCGGGGTCGGATTTCGTCCGCAACCTGGGCAGGAGGGCAGCGCGTGAGGGGTCTCAGCAGCGGCTTCGCTCGATGCTCAAGTCGGTGCCGGCCTACACGGTGGTCAACGAGCTGGACGAGATGATCATGTCCTACCCGCCCTCCTCGCACGGCGCCCCGGTGGGGCTGTTCTTCCTCAACAAACGGGACGCAAACCTCTTCCTCGAAGACGTACAGGTGAGGAGGGAGCACCAGCTCGGCAGATTTTTGAGATCTCTCTCCTCGGCTGCATGCATTGATTATCATGTCGATGTGGCGATGTGTGTTCAGACAAAGGATCCCGAAACGAGTCGCGAGGTCGGCCTGTCGCTGCGCACCTCCTCCCTCGCCCACTACTACGCCCTCTCGCGGCAGCGTGCAAGGTCAGCGGCGCATTTCTACCTGGTCCCCGACCTGCAGGAGGTGCAGAAGGCCGTCAGCCAGTCGCCCAGCGGCCGGTTCGAGGGCACCCCCATCTACTACCTTGACCTCGTCCCTGCGAGGGACCCAGACGACCGCCGGCAGCGGTGCCTCTACATGCTCACGCTGCCCAAGTCGAAGGGGGGCGGCGGCAAGGACAGTGGCTCCAACAGGCCGGTGTTCTTCACCAATAGGGATGCTCTCAACACCTGGCGGACATTTAGGCGGCGGCACGCTTCGCTGGGGCTGCCGAGAAGGCCCAAGGTGCGTGTGGCGTCTCTCGAGCGGATGTTGCGCGACCTGGAGGAGCGGCGTGCGAGCGAGGTGGGCGACTGGCTGTTTGTGCCGGCGTATGAGGCCTACAGGGACGTGCAGCTGAACCCGCCGAGGAGCAGCGGGGGGATGAGCGGTGCCAAGAGGTGGCTGCAGAAGTTCCGGAGAGACCTGAAGGCCATCGTGGGTCAAGGGCCGCCCATTGGCAACCAGGTGCCGTTCAGATGAGACCACTGTGGGGGTGGGGCTGAGCATGTGATATGGTGTCCGGGTGCGGTGGATGGATGGAGAGAGAGAGTAGGTCTATGTGTGTTGTCAGTTGTTAGTTTGTGTGCCCTTTTTGGTTGGTTGAGAGTGAGGTGTTTTAACGGTGCGACAAGAGGGATTTTTGATGGGGACTGGGTGGACTGACTGACTCACGGCTGACGTGAAACATCACGAAAATTACCTGTCATCGCATCCAGCCGCCCAAGCCGGTCGGTTTACTCACCTACTCGCCACCTCTGTCTGTCTGTCTGTCTGTCTCCCTCTAATGTACCGGTTGATCGGTCCATACCATACATCCCTCCACACATCCATCCTGCCTCTTTGTCTCTTTCCCCCTCCCTCCCTCCCTCTCCACCTGTCTGCCTGTTCTGTACACTGTAGCAGAAATACTCTCGTAGACCGGTCAGGCTGTGCTGTAGGTCGCTGTCGAATCGCCTTGCCTCACAAATCACGAAAGGCAAAAAGGGTAAGGGTTCCAGTCAGTCAGTGTCAAGCGAATGTGTCAGCGTGCCAGCCAGTCAGTCCCTGAATTAACGTCACAACCATGAGACCATCCATCCATCCATACACACACACACACACAGGCAGGCAGGCAGGCAGCGGACGCAGCCGGTCTCTCCTCCCCTCTGTGTGCGTATTGTGTTGTCAGCGTGTGTCGAAAAAACATACAGTGTGTGTGTCCTGTCCGCCCGGCAGGCAGTCTATCAGTCGATTGTACAGGCCACCATCCATCCATCCATCCATCGTGTATTGAACAGAAATCACCACTCACCACACACCACATCAGAAGGGCGGCCAGGCGAGGAAAACCTCTCACGGAGGAACAGACGGACAGGCAGGCGGGCAGGAAGGCAGGCCATCTACGCGTAGATACTCAGGCAGGCAGTGTTATCTCCTCTCCTCCAGCCGTCAGCCGTCACCGGGTGGTCATATCGGGCTGATTCTGCTCTCAGTGTTGGCGCCTTCCGCACCCGAATATCTTCATCAGCCAGCCCCCTGTCGTCCTGATATCACACGCACACACACACACGCCACCTCATTCATGTGTGTGTGGTGGGTTCGTCCATGTGGGTGTGGGTGTGTACCTATTAGCGGCTTCCTCGGCTTCCGCCTCCTCGTCCATGTGTGCCTCGCCTCCCGCCTGCTCCATGTCCTCGTCCTCGTCGTGCCCCATGACGCCGCCCTCGGCAGCCGCCGCCGCCGCCGCCCCACTGCTGGCCGCACGGCGACCGCGGGACCCCGCCGCCTTCTTCTTCGGACTCGACTTGGCCTTGCCCTTGGGCCTACCCTTGGCTGATACACACAGAGGGAGGGAGGGAGGGAGGGAGAGAGGGAGACGGTTGAGGAAATATTCGTGCTGTCAGTCTGGTTGTGTGTGGATGTGTGTGTTGCCTTTGGGTTTGGCTGCTGCCTTTCCCTTGGCTTTCGCCTTGCCCTTGGGGGCAGCAATGCGACTAGAACCTGACAGACACCACACACAGGGGGAGGGAGGAAGAAGGTGTAAGACACCCCTGTGACGTGCGACCTGCTTCAATGAGAGCTGCATCCCCACCTGTAGTTTTCTTCTGCGCAGTCTTGGTGATCCCCGTCTTCTTCACCCCCTTGCCCTGCACCACCAACTCAGGCTCCTCATCTGACATCACAACACAACACACAAGCGAGCCATCCCTGAGTGAGCAATGGCTTTCGGGAGCCCCTTCTGCCCCAGTGCCTCTCCGCGAGCCGCCCGTGTGTGCATGCAGTGGTCTGCCCTCGTGTCTGATGTCTGATACCATCTTCTAGTTTGCGAGGCGGCTTGACCTTCCTCTTGGCGGGCAGGCCCTTCTTCGCCATCACGGTAGTACGACAACAACGCCTTCAACAACGATATGGCAGCCACCCAGCGACACTGAGAGACGGACAGGCCCACACGCATCAAAGCCGTGTCGGCGAGCGCTCTTGTGGCGGCTTCTTGCTCACCGTGGGCACTGCTGCGTCTGGCTTACGCAAAATATCGCTACCTTGGCCTTTTCCCCCCTCCCCCTTTCAAAGCTCGCAAATCGACCCAGCGAAGGATTGCCTTTTCTGGACCTGGACCTCCTTTGTCACCTACATCCTCAGCAGCACCTCACCATGCGTGCCCTCGTGCTCGGTTTGTTCGCTGCCTCACTCCTGGCGAGTGCCGTGGCCTTCATCTCTGAAGAGGACATCAATGAGCTGGTGAGACGGCGGCACACGCACCACCTGCAGATGCCCATCGAGGTGGTCATGCTGTGCGTGTGTGTGTGTGTCAGACGTCTGTGTACGGCCACGAGGATGTGCACCGCGGCTTGAGCATGGAGGATGAGCCCATCCCTTTCGGCGCTGCATCGCCCGAGTGCAAGGTGAGCACTCAATCACCCGGACACACACAAACGTGGGAAGGCCTGCCTGCTTTGGGAGGGAGGGAGACGCGCTTTTGTGTGTGATTGTGGTTTGTTGGTTGTGTGATGTCATTCATCGTTCAGGAGTGCGTCAAGAACGGCACCAAGTGGGTTATCGAGCACGCCGCGCGCAGGTTCGTCGAGAAGTGCAAGACCACCGAAAACCCCAAGTTCAAGAAGATCTGCGAGAAGGCCAAACAGCACAAAGGTACCCACACACACAATATATGTCCACACAGACGTGTCTCGCCCGCCCCGCTCATCGGCTGTCCCTCTGTGTGATGTGTGCAGCTGTGGCGTTGGGTGCGCTGATCTACAAGGTCAGGCCCATCAGTCTGGCCTTCGCTTACTGTGCCGGCAAGGGCCCGTGCGCCAGCCCCGAGGAGGAGACCGACGCCACCATGGAGAGCAGCGTCATGGCTCTCGACATGGACCAGCTCATCACCGTATGGCACACACACACACACACACAGAGTCACATCGACACACCGACTCAGTTAGCTAGATGGTGTGGTGTGTGGGTGTGCAGACTTTGGAGAAGGAGTTCAACATCGATGAGAACGAGGACGAGCCCGAGGAGGTCGAGGACAAGGAGGGATGCCACTGCGACTGCGATTGCTCCAACGGATGCAGTTGCCCCGGCTGCCACTGCAAGGCCGAACCAGTGCCTTACCACGGTGAGAGAGAAGGGGAAAAAGGGAAAGAATCGAATCATCCACTCACACACCCCACCCCACCATACACACGTACACACGATTAGGGTTGCCTCTCCTCTCTGTGTGCGTGTCAGTGTTCACTCACCTTGGCGAGGCTGCTGAGGCGGCTGACGATGAGGGCGACGACGCCCACTGCCCCATGATGACGCACGACGAGCTGCACCAGGAGTACCGCGACAGCATGGCCCAGGAGGATAAGGACGACTGCACCGACGAGGAGGACACGGGCGTATCCCTCCGCCGCGGACGCCACCGTGGCCGCGGACCCAGGTACGTCTGGCTGTCACGGGGCAGTGTCCGTCCATTGAATGCCATTCGCTGACTGTCTCTGTCTGTGTGTGTGTCAGCTGCGTGTGCAAGTACTGCGTCAAGAAGACCGCGATGCGCGTCATGAAGAAGGTGGTGCGTCGCGTGGTGCGGTTCTGCGAGGGGACGGACAAGCCGATGGCCAAGAAGGCTTGCCAGGCCGCCAAGGACCACCCCAAGGTCGCATTCGGCTATTTGCTCGCGAAGGTGAGTCAGTCAGTCAGTCAATCCACACACACCTGCCTACCTGCCTTCATAGAGAGAGACAGAGACAACTGGTGGCGGTGTGTGTGTGTGTGGTGTCTGTGACGTGATGTGATTTTAGGTGGAGCCTTGGAAGTTCGCCGTGGGTTTCTGCAAGGGGCTGGGTGTGTGTGGCAACCCTTTCGGCCGCCCCCCCCACCACCACCACCCCTACGGCACAGACAGCAGCGAGAACAACGAGGAGCTGGCCGTGGCCTAAGCAACGAGCCTCTCTTTTTCTTACCTGCGCTGCCCACACACATGCACACATTCACAAGCACGCCATTACTAGTCAGGTTGTAGTAAGCACGGGGGAGTGAGTGAGTGAGGGAGAGGGGAGAGAGAGGGGCTGCGTGGTATTTCTTGTAGTGGGCTCTGCGTGGCTGGGTGGCTGGCCGGGTCAGGGGGCGCTTCGTACGTGCGTATGTGATGGTTTTTGGTGGGCTGGCCGGCGGGGGGGAGGGGCATGGGGGAGGGGAGGGGGGTCGTCTATCGTCATGATGGCTGCCCTCCGTGTCGGGCTGCTCGCTGATATGTACCGATTGTTTGGTGCCTGCCTGCCTGCCTTTTCCCGTCTGCGTATCTATCTTGGTAGTTTTTTCCGGTCAGACGAATGAAGCGCATGAGGAGCGAGCACCCGAGAGACAAGGAGCTTTACACGAGGGAGGCGGGCATTTAGCAAGCCTGATTCTTGTAGTGTCCAATCGTGCGTACGTATGTTGAGAGTGCGACAGGTGCGGAGATCGATGGGTTGTTTGTGAACCGCAGCAAAGCTAGACGGACGGACGGACGGACTTGTTTGTGGATCGATCGATGGATGGGTGTATGTGGTGGGGTATGTGGTGGGCTTCGGGGAGCACACGAGAAAGGGGGCGGGGAGCACAAACACAGAGAGGTA
Organism: Vitrella brassicaformis; assembly: GCA_001179505.1. NCBI lineage: Eukaryota > Vitrellaceae > Vitrella > Vitrella brassicaformis. Next base: position 26,955 of record CDMY01000149.1, read on the forward strand.
GGGGTGTGTGGATGGATGGATTGAAGTCCTGCCTCGATTGTCTGAGACGGTCTGACTGTTGGCCTTAAGAAAGGCAAGAAGGTCGTGGAAGAAGAGCCTTTTCACTCTTCTTTGCATGATGTTGTTGCCTTTTTCGAGGCCAACGACCTGGCCGATGCGGGACTGCCATATTCCTACACCTATGCGTGTAAAGGGGGGCTCTTTGTTGTTTTTTATGCACACGCACCTTCACACGAACCAGACAGACTCTTGTCACTCACATGAAAGCGCATCGAGAAAGGACAATGATCGGTCGCGAAATGGGTGGTTGATGCAATGTGGTGGTCCCTCACGCACGCCCCATCGGTTCATCCATCCACCCCCGCCTGCTTTGACTGTGTGGCGCCACCTCGGCTAAATCGTCTCACCTGACCAGTGGGCTGACTTCGATGGTGGACATGGGAGGCCCTCTGAAGCCAGGAACGCTGTAGGGGTTGGTCTTCCGCTCCCATTGCTTCATGAACACAATAGACAGACACGCCCATATAACGACCATCCACCCTGCCTTCGCTCTTCCGTCTCTGTCTCCCCGGCTGACCTTCTCCAGTTCCCGCTGTTGGTCGCCTCGTCTCTTCGTCCACCACCGCAAGCCAAGCATACCCACTGACACCATCCATCAACCACACCACACACGCGACATCCCATCGATCAGCTGCCTCATCTCATGTGTCTGTCCCCTTGTGCAGGGCGCCGCCGTGGCTCACCTAGCACGAGCAGTGTGACAGAGCCCCCAACGAGGAATAACCAGTCGAAGACGGTCAAAGCGCCGCCAGTGAGGATGCCGGAGGCGAACGCCTGGCCCTGGCACTGGTTGCTGTCCGACCGCCGCACTAGCTGGTACCCCTCGGCACACTCCTCACAGGCATTGTTCGGGCATACCGCGCAATTGTCTTCGGAGCACGCTGAATGGAGAGACAGACAGAGGTACAGAGGCAGACCGTCTGTGGCAGTTGTTTACTTGTGCATCGTTTTGTATTTGCGTTAGCGTAGTATCCCTCGTTGCAGACCGAGGCGCATTGGATTTTGATGGGGTCGAAATACATGGCGGTGGCGGGACACGCTGCACATGGGTGGACAGATGGACAGATGGACAGAGAGATGACGTATTATATAGGATCGTAGGAATGAGTGCCGCGTCTCTCTCTACAGACAGACAGACAGACAGACAGACAGACATGGCCGGGTGGCCTTGATCTTGTACGAGACCTGATGACCATATCATGATCAGGCAAACATTCACACACACAGGCAGAAGGGTGGGATGTCTCTTTGCTCTGCATCGTCTTTGCTTATTTCCCCTCCCTCCCTCAGTGGCTCACCCCATGGTTGCCGTCCGCTGATTTGACGATGACTTCAAATTCCCTCGTGCCGCCCACGTCTATCAGCTCATCCAACGCACTCGCTGACCGACGGCATACGTACAAACAGAAAGCAAATGACAAAGACCCAATTGCGCAAACGGACACGTTCGTTTGCTTACGGAGGTGCTGTGACTCCCCAATTGGCACATCCAGAAGAGCTCTCGAATCCTCTGCAGACAAGAGAGAAGGGATGATGTTTGTCTGACACCGTGGGATCTACCTTACCCACCGCGTCTCAGCTCCCTCCTGCGGCCGATCGACTCCTGACCTGCAGAAAGGCATGAAGGCATTTGAGAGTTCCCAGCAAGCCAGCGGCAGCTTAAGGTCCGGCATTCGCCTCCCTGACCTCCTCTCAGAGCGACCCGCTGGCCGTTGTCAAGGGGGACATACACGACGCTCACTGTGTCGCTCGTCAGCGGCACCGAAACAGAGTAGGAAGGCACGTCAGCCTCGTACGGTGGGTCCAGAGAGGCGCCATCCACACTCAAGGCAGCCAGAGCGGTCTCCTTGCCATCTGCAGACAGACAGCAAAGACAGACAGACAACACGCAAACCCAATGCCCTGCGAGCCCTTCGCTGTGTACGTACCTCTTCTCGTGACTGTGATGGTTGCGGTGGCCGATGTGCCGGTCTTGATCACAGTGGGCCCCGCAGTAGCGCCGGCATCGAGCTGCTGAGGCCCGCCCGGCAGGCCACTGATCTTGCAACCTGCGGGCGCATCGCTGACGGAAGGAAGCCAATCAAGAGCAACACCAACACAACAAAGTTCGAATTGAACCGTGTCGGTCCCGTGTATCCTGTCCATCCATCCATCCATCCATTCATTGAATAGCTCTTACGCTTCGATGGTGTAGTGTGTCATTGCATAGTCCATCATTGCGGTGGCCTCCAGCGCCGAAGGGTCTTGGCGCGTGATCTTGACGTCAATGGGCATGTCGCCGCTCCTCACGCGCAGCCCACTGATGGTACACTCCGCTGCTACAGCCTCGTGCGCCATCAAGAAGGCCGCAGAGAGGAAAAGTAGCGCCATCCGCTGGTTTGTCAATGCGCTACAGAGCGTCATGATGCCCGAGCGCCTCGGAGCGTGGTCGGCTCCTTTCCTTGGCGAGTTTTGGCAAAATCGCCGAGGAAGCTCGCAATTCAGCTAAGCTTGCAGATCTGCGGAGGAAGATCACGAGGAAGATGATGAACAAGATCACGAGCAAGATGGAAGCCATCTGGTGGATCCTCATGCTTCTGGGAAGTTTGTCGTGTTTCCGATGGATGCCGTCGGATAGTGACGCCTGCCTTCTTCTGTGGTTGTTCTGACCTGACCGATGCCCGGCACTCATCAGCCGCGTCAGTCAGGTGCGTGTGAGGCGAGCCGCACCCATGGAGAGGAGAGGCTGTGGTCTCCACATGGATGAGTTGATATACGTCGATGTGGTCAGGTTCATCGTCGCGGGCGAAGGCTCCTCCTCCCGTTGTGGCGCCGTCGGCCTCCCATCATGTGCCGCAGCAGGTGCTGGACAGCTTAACATACCCGGTGAAGGAGCAGCATGAGGCGGATCCAACAACACAGGCCGACCCCGCACAACAGTGAGGAGGGAGGAAGGGCTACACACGCAGATGGATGGGTGGATGGATGTGGCTGTGTTGCCTGTGTGTGTGTCCGTTCTGTGCATGATGTCAGGTTGTCGACAGTGGAGGTGTTCAGTCGTCACTGGTGGCACGAGATATGTTACTGGCTGCTGACGATATGCACCTGTGGGGGGTTCGCCATCGTCATGCGGTGGTTCCCCCTCACAGCCTTCTTCTTCCGCTTCAAACCCGCACCGCTGCGCCACGCACGCAAATTCGTTGTCACCACCAAGAACGACGAGCAGCAGTAACGACGCACACGAGAGAGAGAGAGAGAGAGAGAGGGAGGGAGAGGGATGAATGGACGCGCCTCTCTTTATCCGCTGGTGAGTGATGGCTTGCCTGCCTGCTTGCTTATTGTGTGCGTGTCAGTATTGTGGACGCTGTGCGGCTGCAGCTGAGCGATGACGTGTCTGCCGGATGGCCACTAGGTCAGCCACACATCCACACCACACACACGCAGAGAGAGCCCACCAGATCAAGCCGCTGCTCTCTGCTTTCCCATTCGTTGTGCAGATGCCCGGTCGTTCCGCAAGGCCAGCACCGTCAGCCCTCCCTCTGAGGCGTCTGAAGATGTGCCCGGTGCCGACCTGACAAGAGTGGACAAGGGCAAGGAGAAAGACAAGGAGAAAGGCAAGGAGAAGGAGACCCGCGGGCTGCTGGGCGCCTTGGCATCGTTCCACAGCTCCCACACCGACACGGCTGTGCTGACGACTGCAGCAGACCGGTCTGCGCGGCCGGAGCTGGTGACGTACATGTTCCGCTTCAGGTGCATCAGATATGCCCTCAACCTCAGGTGAGGGAGGCATGGAGAGAGAGACGGGGGAGAGAGAGAGGGGGTCAGAGAGGGGGGGATCGTGTGGTGTGTGTCTGGTTTTAGCACTGGTCGGTTCGAGGAGGTGTACTTCGAGACGTGTTGGCCTCCCACATTCATCCACAACAGATTCGGGGACGGTATCGAAAGCGACGAGATCGTCAAGGTACGCAGGGAAAGACCGACACGCACACACACTGAGAGATTGCATATGTTGATCTCAGCAACGGCGTGCTCTGTTTGGTGAGTGTGTGGTGGACGTGCCGATTCCCTCTGTGTTTGAGCTGCTGGTGGACGAGATCCTGACGCCCTTTTACCTTTTCCAAATATTCTCTGTCATCATCTGGGTCACCGACGAATACGTACAGGTGAGAATGAGTACAGCCTTCCCCATGACAACAAAGGCCACACACCATTGGCTTGTCTTTTGTGTTTTGTGTTTGTGTGGCGGACGTATCTCAGTATGCGATAGCGATTGCCATCCTGACGATTGTGTCGACCGTGTTAGAGCTCACCGAGACCAGGCGCAACTACGCCAACCTCCGCAAGATTGGCCACCACAACTTCACCGTCAACGCATTCAGAGGACCGATACGCGACAACCACACACACCAAAAGCGGCCCCTCCTGGTGCGCAGCCCTCTGCACACGGAAGGAGAGGCAGGCAACGCCCCTCTTGTGTGCTGTGATGTGCTGTGCTGGCTGCAGGATCGTCAGGTGGAGATAACGACCCAGCAGCTGGTGCCTGGGGATCTGTTCGAGGTTGTTGGTGGCATGACACTGCCGTGCGACGCCATTCTGCTGACCGGATCGGTAGAGGCACCGACACACGACATGTGGCCCTTGTGGATGACGTCTGTCTGCATGTGTCTGTATGTGTGTGTGTCAGTGTCTGATAAACGAGTCGATGCTAACGGGCGAGTCGGTGCCGGTGATGAAGCACTATCTGCCCTTCGCAGAGGGAGCCAACCGGGAAGACAGATTCAAAATCGAACAGGTGACATCAACCATTCACACACGCAACTCTCGCTGATAGTGTCTTCCGTCCGTCGTCCTCTCTCCTCGTCAGGATCGCAAGTGCACCTTGTACGCCGGCACCAAGGTCATCCAGACGCGCTTCTTCGGCCGCGACAAGGTGGTGGCTGTGGTGGCCCGCACCGGCTTCAGCACCACCCAGGGCCGCATTATGAGGAGCCTCCTCTACCCAAGACCCACCCGCTTCAACTTCACGGAAGAGTCGTTCAAGTTTGTAGCCGTGCTGGGGTGTGCGGCTCTGGTCGGATCGGGCATCACACTGTACCTGTCGTTGAAGCAGCAGCTGGCCGTCAAGGAGGTGGTCATCCGGTGCCTCGACCTGTTCACTGACGCCGTCCCGCCCGCACTCCCCGCCGCCATGACCATTGGCACCGAATTCGCTCTGTCTAGGTGAGCACACCAAGCATATGTCACTGCCTGCACCAACCATCTGTGTGTGGTGGTGTGTTGTTGGTTTATGGATCGATAAGGTTGAAGCGGACCCGCGTGACGTGCATCAGCCCGACTCGTGTGAATGTCAGCGGGCAGATCTGCGTGTTGGCCTTCGACAAGACGGGCACGCTCACCGAGGAGGGGCTGGACTTCGTCGGCTGCATCCCCTCCGTCCTCTCAACCACTCACACGCCCACAGCTGCCCAGACACACCAGCCACAGCAGCACCACCTCGCCGTCCCGTCAGCATCAGCCCACTCGTCAAGCGCCGGCAAAGACAGCGACGAGTCGCCCGCATCGTCCGACGCCAATGCCACAGCTCTTGCGCTCAAGGGAATCAACCGCACACACCAATCCCGCGGGACGCCCACAGCCCCCCGTGCGTCATCAGCGAGAGCCCCAGCCCCCCCACCGGCCACCCTCACAGAGCTCTCGCACGACATGGCGTGTTTGCCGCCGCCTCTGCTGCATGCCCTTGCGACGTGCCACTCCCTGACCATGATCGAGGGGGTCGTGACGGGCGACCCCATCGACCTGCTCATGTTCAACGCCACGGGATGGGAGCTGGAGGAACCTGAGGCGGACAACACGGGTGTGTATGACGCCATACCGGCCATAGTGCGGCCGAAGGGCGGGCCGTCGCTCAAGGAGGTCGGAAAGCACAGTGCAGGGCAGGGCAGGGCAGACACGTAGAGGTCGACTTTGATGGATGTTGGTTTGTGTTTGTGGTCGCTGTGGTGTGGTGGTTGCAGGCGTTGGCGGCGAGCGGTGCATCTGATGATGAGTTGCTGGGTGGGCTGCTGGGGGACGACGCCGCGGGGCAGATGCCCATCGAGCTGGGGATACTCAGGAGGTGAGGGACGGAAAGACAGACAGACAGACAGACAGAGAGAAGGGCCTCAGTCACACACGCTTCACACACTGTCTTGTTTGTTGTCCTCCGTCAGGTTTGACTTCTCGTCGGCATTGCAGCGGATGTCGGTCATCGTCAAACACCCACTCGCCAGTGAAATGATGGTACGCCGACTCACAAGCGGGCTGTGTGCCTTCACCAATACATGCATCCTTCTATCCATCTGTCCCCCCCCTCATCCATCCATCAGATCTTCTGCAAGGGCTCGCCCGAGAAGATCTCTGAGTTGTGTGCGCCCTGGACGGTGCCACTCAACTTCGAGGACGTCGTCCACACATACACCAAAAGGGGAATGAGGTGCACAGACAGACAGAGGATGGGCTGAAGGTTGGTTGACATTGTCTGTTTCCTCCCTCCCTCGTCTGTGTGGGTGCAGGGTGCTGGCGATAGGCGGCAGGACAGTCCGGGGCCTCTCCTACATGCAGAGCCAAGTGCTCGCCAGACACCAGGTGCGGCGCGCTGCGCACCCTACACACAACACAATTCACACACACCACACCCGACACATCACTCACCCTGTCCGTGTGTGTCTCCCACCCAGGTGGAGACGGGGTTGTGTTTCCTGGGTCTGTTGGTGTTTGCCAACAAGCTCAAGGAGGACACTTTGGCCGTCATGCAGGAGCTGCGCAAGGCCAACTGCCACTGTCTCATGGCTACCGGAGACAACCCACTCACAGCCGTCGCTGTCGCCAGAGAGTGCGGCCTCATCGACAGGTGCACCCACACACCACACCACATGACCATGCCACCCAAAGACCATTCCTTCCTTCGTCCTCTGATTACAGGCGCACCACTCACGTCATAATGGGCGATGTCTTCATCCCAAAGGAGGAGTCGCGCGGCACTGTCGGCCAGAAGCAGACCCTCCTGTGGACCAAGGTGGAGCACATCCACCACACCGACCCGCACCCATCCCGGCGCCCATCAGCAGCACCACCATCTCGCAACCCCCTTCCCACACACGCGGAGGAGGAGGCTGAAGGCGACAGTCCCGCCAACGGGACGGTGCCGGTCAGCACCCACTCGTCGGTCATCGACAAGACGGCAGCAGGCACCAACTGTGACACCCAAGACGGCACTCCCGTCACCCCCAAGAGGCCTGCGATGAGGGCCAAGCCGACGGACTCGGCCGGCCACCGGTCGCCGAGGCACAAGGACGGGCACTCTGCTGCTGGAAGGCACACGGTGTCGCTCAACATTGTGGACCTTCTCAAGGGAGAGGACCCAAGGTCAGCCAACCACGGAGGAAAGTCTCTGCCCATCTCTCTCTCACTCTCCCTCCCTCACTGTGTCGGTGTGATTGCGTGGTTGACAGAGAGTTCACAGTGGTGATAACGGGCCGCGCCTTTCGTCACCTCAAGTACCACCACGAGACGGAGGTCGGCACATGGTGGCCGCGCCCGCCACCCGACCCCCCAGACGCACCACCCACAACGGCACACGCCCACGGCATCACACCAATGGCGGAACAGCAGGCCATTCTCCGGGCGCGCACTCTCTCGGCATCCGCTGTCTCGCCCTCGCCCGCCACGCACCCCCACAGAGGCCCAGGCCCATCCCTCCAGGCGGCCGCGGCCAACTCGGCCCCATCCTTTGCATCCGACAGCCACCACATTGCTCAGCACCATGCCTTTCGCACGCCCCCCACAGCCTCCCCCCTGCACCTCTCTCATCCGCAGCCCACGGTGCTCCCCCTGCCACCGCCCCTGGACCCTGACGTCAGCACAGCCACTTTCCCATCCAAGGTGCGGCCGGCGAAGCGCAAGCGCGTCAAGAGGAAGAGCGGTCTCTTTGGCGGACGGCGGCGGTCGCAGACGATTGCCTTGGGCCATCCTCCTGAAAGGCAGGCCACCGAGATGAGTACACAGTCGCCCATCGGCGTGAGGAGGAAAGGCGAGCCCGCTGCCGCTGCGGTGACACACAAGTCGTCTGGCCCCGGGCCGGTCCACGGCCTGTCCAACGTGCAGCCGCCCGAGTACGGACCTTTCCTCTACTTCCGAGTTCGGAGGCCGCCAAAGGCACGATCACGTGGGAGGCGGACGAGCCATGTTGCAGGAGGAACGTCTGGTGGTGGGCAGCAAGGCGACTCGCGAGACAGGGAGGCCAGGGGGGCGTGCGAGAGTGCCGCCGATGGCGCCCTTGCCGTCAGGTTTATCGATGGCTACGTGGACGGGGTGCACCAGGTCGCCAAGTCGGCCGAACAGGACCTTCAAAGACCACTTCTGAAGGTACGTGGACAGGTTTGATGTTCGTTCGTGTGGATGGGTATGGCTTCTTGTCTTCTCGCTGTGTTGTTTGATCGCAGAGTGACGCGCTCAGCGACGCTCTGCAGACCCATTGTGCCCTGCCAGCGACGCCCACGATCGCCACCCACCACAACGGCCACCCCGACGAGGAGGCCCCAGCCGTCCTCTCGCCCATTGCCGTGCATACCGACCCACCGGCACCAGCCGCACACCAGCACTCGCCAGCCGAGGACACCTTCCTGAGGATGGACACGCAGACTGACAGACTGGGGGAGCATTCGGGCGGGGTCAGTGCTGATGGTGAGGAGTGGTATGAGATCCCGCTGTTCGAGTATGTGCTGCGCAACTCGACCGTCTTCGCCAGGTGGACGGGGGGTGGGTGGCAAGGTAGATTAGAGAGGGAGGGGGGGACAACGGCATGGATTGATGCCGTGTGTGGATGCGATGTGCCTGTGTGTGTGTGCAGGATGTCGCCCGACGACAAGGAGCAGTTGGTGTATTCGCTGCAGAGTCTGCCCCACCACCCCCTCGTCGCCATGTGCGGCGACGGAGCCAACGACTGCGCCGCTCTTAAGGGAGCCGACATCGGGGTGAGCGGGTCAGTCACGACAACACGGAATGGACGGATGGATGGATGGACACCGGTCGGTCATGCCCATCCTGTGTTGTGTTGTGTTGTGTTGGTGTTGTGCTGTGTGTGTGGTTCATTCAGGTTGCGCTGAGCGACGAGGAGGCGTCGATTGCCGCGCCATTCACATCTGCCGGCAAGACCATCAGATCGGTCGTCGACGTGCTCAAGGAAGGTGAGCGGGTCAGGGAGAGAGGGAGGGAGGGAGGGTGCAGACAAGTGTTTGTATCGTGACACAGCCAGCACATTCCATTCCACGTGTGTATTGATACGTGTGTGTGCAGGTCGTGCGGCGTTGGTGAACTCTTACCAGAACTTCAAGTTCATCGTGCTTTACTCGTTCATCCAGTTCAGCTCGGTCATCATCGTCTACTACTACCAAGACGACCTCACAGACTCACAGGTAGACAGAGACAGACACAAGCGACTGCACTGCATTCCATCCATCCACGTGTGGTATGCTGATGTGCATTAGTTTCTGTATGTGGACTTGATAACGATTCTGCCGCTGATCTGTCTGATGTCCCGCACCGGCACGAGCGGCGACCTGCCGCACAGCCTGCCCCCCGGCAGCCTCGTCTCGCCACCCATCATGACTTCCGTCATCGGACAGGTACTTAGGAAGCGGCCAGGGGAGGGGAGGGTGGCAGATAGATACACACACGGCCTGGCCAGGCCTGGCCTGCCGACACGTGCGTTCGTTCATTGTGTATGGTGTGTGTGTGATGCACATGTTTCACATGCTGCACTGCACAGGGTGTGATCCAGCTGTGTTTCATGCTGGTCGCCACGGCCATGCTTGTCAACCAGCCCTGGTTCCCCACGCAATTCAGAGGTACGTCGATGCTCTGCTGGCTTATGTGTGCGTGTTGTGTTGCCTTGCCATGACGTGTGCTGTATGTCTGTGTGTGCTTTATGTGTGTGTCAGCTGAGGAGGGGAATGGCAAGCACGGTGCGGTTGACACGGTGATATTCTCGATCACCAACCTCCAGTTCATCTACGTCGTCATCGCTCTCTCACACGGACACCCATGGAGGAAAGGTAAGGTGCACAGACAGACAGCAGAATACGCCAACACGCTCGTCACCATGCCACACAGACAGACCATTTCCTTCCGTCTGGTTGCCTGTCTGTCTGTCTGTTGGTCTGGCCCCCCAGGCTTTGTGACGAATCTGCCTTACACGGTGGCCATCGTGGTGCTGCTGTGTCTGGGGGTCAGCTACATCCTCCTGCCAGGCCCCGCCCTCAGCGCCTTCAGCATTTCTCGATGGCTCAAGCTGCGCCCCCTGCCCTACGGCTTCCGGTGTCAGCTGGCCGTCCTGTCCTTGGCCAACTTCTGCGTGACGGCCCTATACGAGCGGCTGTTGATTTCGGTCATCAGCCGGCACACCGACATGCGGCGGCGGGCTGTGGAGAAGATGAGCAACCCGCTGCCATCGGACCCTTCATCGAAAGTGACCGTGGCCAGCCCTTCATAGTCAAAGTGAAGTGTGTGACGGGGTGGGCCTGTCTGTTTGTCTCTCTGCCTGCCTGCCTGCCTGCTCGTGTCTGTTTGCCTGAGTCTTGTGTTTGTTGTGTGTGGGCGGGGACACCACATTAGCTGTGATGCATACATACACCGAAGGGGGCAGCAGCTGCTGTGTGAGCACACGGTGTGTGCGTGACGTGAGTGTGACTTCCGTCCGTCAGGGGACGGAGCTCAGCTGTCTATGATGTGACTGCTGACTTGGCTTGGGGAGACAATCGAATCAGCTTTCATCGACCACACACACATGAATGAGTCCACTCACTCACTCACTGTACAAGACCGAAAAACCGGCCCAGGACGCATCGCATCAGATACCCCCATAAAGATCCATCCGTCCATCCATCCCATCACTCGCTGCTCGCCCCTGTGTGTCCTTGCAGAGCGACGCAAGCAAGATGTCCATCCATCCACGACGGCAGGCAGGCTACATGAGCTTCAGGTGACCCGACACCTCATCGATCAGACCAGCAGGCCCTGAACACACCACACCACACCACACCAGACAACACACACACAACAGCGAATGCACACCGCACACACAGTCCGCCTGCCTGTCTGACTGACTGACCTGGTCCGAGCGCCAGGACCGTCCTCGAGCCCTCTGCTATCTGCGTCCGACCCTGCAGACAGACACACGGAACAAGGAGGCAGACAAGTATGGACGACTGACTGACTGACGCCAACACAGCACTCCACCCAGCCGCCCGCCCACAGAACAACCATTGCTCACTCACCGCGTCACACACAGTACTGATCGATCGCACACACCGCAACAATCAAACGGCACGAGAAAAGGCAGTGAGCACACACAATCCTGTCTGTAGTTTCTCCACTGCCTACTCACTCACTCACTACTCACTGTGTCTGGACTCCTTTTGCGTTAGCCGTCGTCCTGAGCTGGTCCAGCTCCTCTTCATCGTTTGCCTTGAGGCATATCTTGGGCTGCCCGTTGTCCTCCCACGACTCCAGGTAGGGCGAGTTGGTCCGCAACGCCTTCTTGTACGCACCCAACGTCGCGTGCCCGCACTGCGCACCGATCTTGCCCTTACCCATGCCCAAGTCTGACAGAACAGCGGCAGCAATTAAGGGAGAAGAAGATCACCATACATGTGCTCGGCTGCCTGCCTGTGTTGCTGTGTTGCGTGCGATAGATGCGATGGCTGCAGTCAGTGCTGCGTACGTACCGTTTCGCACAATGAGTACCAGTTTGCACTCATGCTCGTCGTCATCGGCATCGTCGTTCTTCTTCCTCCTACCCTGCCGGCTCCTGTCTGCTGCCGCCGGTGCTGCCTTGGAGGCCTTCTTGGCCACGGGGGCAGCCACCTGCTTGCCTCCGAATATCCTCTGGGCGAGTCGCCACATCAGCAGCAGCAAGATCAGACCGAATGATGCGATGACGACATGAAAGTAGTCGAAACTCGCTGCCATTCTCGCGCATCCACATCAGTTCGGGGAAGGCTGTGCGAGCTCGACTTGGGGGCGGCGGGGGCCTCAGGGAGAGACTGCGACGGTGTGTGCCGCAGGAGGGGGAAGATGAGCGAGGCGGAGCTTCAGAAGGCAATTGCGGTCATTCCCAGCAGGTTTTACTGGCTTGAAGTCGCCAGGCAGCCTCGCCAACTCGTGACACCAAGTGCTGTGTACTTCTCGATCGACCAGGTGAGCAGCCAGGGGGGGGCACCAGCAGGCCAGGAGATAGCCACGATTGCAGCAGCCCCTCTGACCAACACGTCGAGGAAAAGCCTAGCTGTTTTGTGTGTCCCCCACTTCATGTGTGCTGTGCTTGGGTGTGTTGTGGGAACTGACTTGCCTGCAGGAGTTCCTGTATGAGCCCTTCTTTGCGGACTTCGGGCCTCTCAACCTTGGGATGGTCTACCGCTACTGCAGACTGCTGGAGTTGTACCTGCAGGAACACGTAAGTCATGAGTGAGTGGCTGCCAAGGAGCAAGCTTCAGGGGCGCCGCCCTTGGGGATGTCTGCGTCGCCATGTATGTATGTATCCCTCTCTGGCTGTGCAGTGTGAGAAGAGCCGCAAAGTGCTGGTGCACTTCACCAACATGGAAGACCCGGCCAAAAGGGCCAACTCGGTCTTCCTTGTTGGCGCCGCCCAGATCATTCTCTTCCAGAAGACAGCTGACGAGGCCTGGAGGCCCTTCCAAGGTGCGAGCGACCCCTAGAGCACCACGCATCGGTCGACTGACTGGGTGGCGCGTGTGTTAGCTGCAGGTTTGAGTCCCCCGTTGGTGCCCTACCGCGACGCAACATACGGCGTCTGCACATACCAATGCACTGTCAGTGAGTCCGTCAGCACCAGGAGAGTACCCGAGTGTCTATGGGCTCTGTTGTGTTGTGTTGTCTTCTCTTGTGACCTTCAGGTTCTGGACTGTTTGAGGGGTCTTGAAAAGGGCATTGAATTGGGATGGTTCAACTATGACACCTTCGACCTCCCGGAATATGAGTACTATGAGAGGGTGGAAAATGGTATGTAGCACTCACTTTACCACACAGCACACACACGCATCCATCGCGACGGTGCCTCTGTGTGTCTGGGTGCATGTATCTGTGCGTGTATCTGTGGTGTCAGGTGACATCAACTGGATACTGCCCGGCAAGTTCCTGGCCTTCTCGGGTCCGCAGTCTGACACCAGTGTGGAGAATGCCATGGGGTTTCGGTATTTCGTGCCGGAGGACTACGTCAAGGTGTTTAAACGTCTCAAGGTGGCCTGCGTCATACGACTCAACAAGAAACAATACGACAGAAGGGTTGGCCTCACACACACACACACACACAGAGGGAGGGAGAGAGAGAGAGAGAGAGAGACGGTGTCTGCGGTCGGTGTCTCACTCAGACCTTTCTGGAGGCGGGCACCAGCCACCATGACCTCTACTTTCTCGATGGCAGCTGCCCCTCAAGGGTACACACGCACACAGAGGGAGACAGACCCAAGCTGCCTCATGCCTTCTCTCTCCTCTCCTCAATGAATGCATCCCTCCATGGCCATCCGGGATGGATGGATGTGCAGGAGATAATTCATCAGTTTCTGCACATAAGCGAGAACGAGCCAGGTGCGATAGCGGTGCACTGCAAGGCGGGACTCGGCCGCACCGGCACTCTCATCGGGTGCTACGCCATGAAACACTACAGGTGCGTGGGTGGACACATCACATCCGACGGACGGACAGACAGCATGTGATTCAATGGACTCATCCATTCACTCAGGTTCCCCGCGGCGGCCTTCATTGGGTGGGCCCGCATCTGCCGGCCCGGAAGTGTCCTGGGACCACAACAACACTTCCTGCGGGTAGGGAGGGAGGGACGGACGGACCACTGCGAAATAAATATGTGGGTGGGGAGGTTGCAAACTCAAACAAAGACATGGGAGCTCGGCTGGGCTGTGTATGCAGGAGATCGAGCCACAGATGTTCCGGCTGGGCGCCGCGCAAATGAGAATACCGTAGGCAGGGCAGGCTGACAGGCACACAAACCACCCCCCTTGAACAGACAGACGGATGCATATTTGGGTCATGTGCGTTGGCCTTTTGTGTGTGTGATGGTTGGTGCCTGTCTGTCTGTCAGCATCGCCCCGGGCCAGCCCATGTCAGAGGGACTCCCCGAGATCGACTCCCCCATCGATGTACGTACGACACGGGGGAGGGAGGGACAGAGAGAGCCAGCATTCCGGCCGGCATCGTGTGCGTATCTGTGTGCACTGTTGGCTGTCTGTCTGGTTGCAGGGTGAAGAGTCTGATTCGGCCGGCCGTCATTCCGAGCTGGGGTCCCTCTCACCCATCGGTCAGCACGGCGATGCCGGACAGGGCGAATTCCTCCTCAGCACCAAACGAAGGTACACACTGGGCGACAGACACACGATCAGTGCACACACATTACTTACAGAGAGACCAGCCCAGCCCAGCAGACAAGAGACACACCACCCCCCTCTCTCTGTCTCTCTGTCTCTGTGTGGTGTTGTCCGTGCCCTGTGTGTAGGCACCAGTCGGCCAGTTCCTCGATGGGCGGCGCCACCAGCAGCACCATGCCCACCGAGAGCCCCGGCAGCAGCAGCAGCGCCTCTGCCTACTCGCCCGCCCACGCACTGCACGCAGTGGCGCTGGCCAACCAGGTGGGGGAGCTGGACAAGGTCATGTCGGAGGCGGACGTGTCGCCAGCTGTCAGAGGACCCACGGCAGCACTCAACGCTCGGAGATCATGCTGACGCGAGCCTTGGTGGATGGATGGATGGACGGACTGGAAAGAACTCTTCCCTTGCTTTCTGTTGGTATGTGTGTACCTACCTACCTTTGCATGCGTCTTTGTAGCGAGGGTGCGTTGCCTGTAGGGAGGGGAGGGGAGTGGGGGAGTGGGGGAGTGAGGGAAGGGGATTGTTGGCTGGTGGATGCGTACGCAACCAAGTAGGTAGGGTGGTGCCCGTGTGCATGTGCATGTGCATGTGCATGTGTGTGTGTATGCGTCGATGTCTGTCTGTACCCATTCTTTCTTCATGTGCGGATCTTACTGACGTGCATGACCTAACGACCAACTAAGGTAAGGTGAGAGGGTGACTGCGCATCTTGTAGGCCTACAACAAGATTGTTGCGTGACACTCGGGCGGGATAAACTGACTGTCGATGCATGAATCATTCATTCAATAAGCCAGGCAGGCACGCAGGCGAGCACGCATTCGTCCGTCCGATCTCACACACATGCAGTCAGTCACGGAGGGTCTCAGGCGAACAGGCATGCCATGCCAACGTAATGAGCATCAGTCATGCATCCGCCCACACCAAAACGGCAGACATATAGCCGCCTGACAGCAACTCGATGCATCAATTCGGGCGGCCGGTGTGCCGTGCCGTGCCGTGCCAAACCATCCATCAGTCAGTCAGTCCTTGAAGCGGGCAGAGGGGCGACACACGCACCCCCACACACACACCCATGCCAGCCAGCCAGCCAGTCACAAAAAGAAAGCTCGATCGGTCAGTCGGTCGGTCGGTCGAGTGTCTTCAACACTGCATGCACAAAGCCATCCAGCCAGCCAGCCATCCATCACTTCATCCTTCCTGGAACTGTCCACCCACCCGCGCATCCCGCCTGCCTCGCACTCCCTCCCTCCCTCCCCGTCCCTGGTGAGCAAACAAACGATAGAGATAGAGATAGATAGATGTACCACCACGCCGCGCCACATCCACGCATCCATGCATGCAGTCAGGGAGGGAGGGCTAGCTATCATACACCACACAACACCACACCACACACGGGGAGTCAGTCAGTCAGTGGTGCAGCCGTAGTACTACACCCACAGTCGCCAGGCAGGCAGCAAGGGAGGCACGATAGATGAGATGATAACAAGGGCCGGCCGCCCTCGTCATTCGTCCATTAGTGTCTTGTTCGGTCGGCTCGGGTGGGTGTGTCATCAGCGATAGCCCCCGCCTCCCCCTCCGCCCACTTGCTGCACCATGGCGTCTATCACGTCACCGTCCTCCAAACCTGAAACACACACACACGTGTCGCCAACACCAACACAGCCAGAAACATGCCGTGAGACACCACGCACACCCCACACCACCCACGTCATGCGCCGCCCTCCTCCTCTACACCCCTCCCTGTCTGTCTGCCCTCTCTGTGCAGGTCTGTCTGTCTGTCTGTCTGTCTGTCACCGAGCTCCTCAGGCGTCTGGTGTGGGTGGACCCGCTCGCCGTCGAAGAGGAACCGGACGCCCTCCTGCGACTGGCCCAGCCGGTTGCAGTAGGCGTTCATGAGCTTCTCCAACTTGGTCGAACGCTTGATCTTAAAGAACACCTCCTGGCCGTCCTGCAACGCCACACACAACATCCACACAACACACAACACAGCACAAACACCCGCGTTAGTCCCCCCTCCCCCCTCCCGCTCCTCTTTCTGCGGCACGACGCGAGGCGTCTCAGCTGCCGTCTGCTCTGTCCGTCTGTCCTTTGTGTGCCCTCGTCCGCGGCTTACCGGTGACTTGACCTTAAGGTTCAGGTGTTCGGTGCCGCCGGCCGCCCCCTCCCCTCCGTTGCCCTGCTCGTCCGCCATCACTCCGCTGTAGCTATCAACTCAAGGTGGTTACCAGCCGATACGGCAATCCAAACACTACACTGAGGCGTATCCTAGGACCCCGAGGCTTCAAAAGCTGCCCTTTCCAGCCTTCGATCCACCACAATTGCGAGCTTTGACTTTGCATGTTGTTGAGCCTGTTGACCGTGTCTATCGCTAGAGGTGCTGGTGCCTTTGGTGGCTGCTTCATCCCTTCAGCGCGTTGGCCCCTTTTCCCTATTCGCCACTCATCTTTATCAGGCGCTGGTGTGGTGTCGATGAGCAGCGGCAAGGAGGGCAAGCGCAAGAACGAGCCCTCGGCGGCGGCTGCCTCGTCTGCAGCCGGCGGCGGCGAGGCATTCAAGCGCGCCCGTCCGGAGGACGTCAAGTTTGAGGTGAGGGTGCGTCAGTGACAATCACACCACCCACCCAGACACACTTGCATGGGCCTTGCTTGCCTGTGTGATGCATCGGCGTGTGCAGGAGAAGAGGTGCCGCGAGTTGAATGAGGTGAAGGTGTCGAGTGCGGGTGACGGTGCGGTGCTCTACTGGATGTCCAGGGACCAACGAGTGCAGGTAGACGTGATACCTGGGAGGGACTCAATGCATTACCAGGCAGACAGGGGGAAGGCCGGAGGGCGGGAGGGAGGGAGGGAGATCTGTGCACTGACCGACACATTGCAATCTGTGTGTGTGTGTGTGTGCTCGTGCAGGACAACTGGGCGTTGATCAAGGCGCAGCGGCTGGCGATTGAGCGCAACACAGCGCTCTATGTGAGCTTCTGCCTGGTACCCAGGTTCCTCGAGGCCGCCTATCGCCAATACGCATTCATGGTCAGCCAGAGCCGGGAACCCCTCACTGCCACCCTCACACTCCATCCCTACTGTGTATGGGTGTGTGCGTGTGTGTGGGTCAGATTAAGGGTCTGAAGGAGGTAGAGAGTGAGTTGCGGGACCTGAACATTCCCTTCCATCTGCTCATCGGCTTCGCCAAGGACGCCCTGCCCCCGTTCATCCAGCAGCACCGCATCTCCGTTGTCGTCACGGACTTCTCGCCCGTCCGGTCAGCACACAACCACGGCACACTAGCCGAGCAAGGAACAACACAGGAAGCCTTTTATGTTCTGTGTTTGTCCTTTCCCCGCCTGCAGTGTGCCGATGCAGTGGTACCGGGATGTGGCTGCGTCGCTGGAGCAGTCGGGTGTGCCGCTGATCCAGGTGGATGCGCACAACGTGGTGCCCCTCTGGGTGACCTCCAGCAAGCAGGAGTACGGCGCACGCACCATCCGGGGCAAAATCCAGGGCGTCCTCAGCCACTACCTCACCCAGTTCCCGGCTGTCAAGGGGCACCCCATCGCACCACCCGAGGGCGCCTTCGCCGAGCCGTTCGACCTGCAGGCCACGCTGGACTCGCTCGAGGTGGGCGCGTGCACGCGGGATGATTGACGACCGGATGGATGTGTTACGCATGTGGTGTGTGGGTGTGTGGGTGTGTGCAGGTAGATCGTGAAGTGGGTGAGGTGGACTGGGCCACTCCGGGCACTTCTGCTGGACTGGCCATGCTAGAGGACTTCTGCAGGTGGGTCACGCAGGAGAAATGTTTGAGGAGGAAGAGCATGCCTGTGTGTGTATGTGTTGTATATTCAGGAATCGTCTCAAGATGTTTGCCGACAGCCGCAACGACCCGACCAAGAACTCCCTGAGCAACCTGTCGCCATGGATACACTTCGGACAGATCTCTGTCCAAAGGTACGACACAGACAGAGACACATGCTGCATTGTTACCCACTGCCCGCTTGTTTGCGGCCTGGCCGTGTGTGTGTGTGCCAACCAGGTGTGTGTTGGATGTGCAGGCGTATGTGCGAGCCAACCCGAGCCCCGCCCTCTCCAAGGGCAAGGAGGCATACGTAGAGGAGGCTGTCGTGCGCAGAGAGGTACACACAGCACAACACAACACAAATGCGGCAACACAATGGCAACCGAGAGACAAGTGTTGACGTGTGTTGTCTTGTGTGTGTGTGTGTGTGTATGGGTCAGTTGTCGGACAATTTCTGCTTCTACAACCCGAACTACGACAGCATAGAGGGTGCAGCGGACTGGGCCAAGCAGAGCCTGGAGCTGCACAAGAAGGACAAACGCGAATACATCTACACGTACGCGCGTCAACCGGAAGCTGGAGGGCGCCATGTCTAACCTGTCCTTTTGTCTGTGTGTGTGTCAGCCGTGATGAGTTTGCTGCGGGCAAGACGCACGACGATTTGTGGAATGCGGCTCAGCTGCAGATGGTGCAGGAGGGCAAAATGCACGGATTCCTGCGCATGTACTGGTGAGCGACCCAAGGACCGACCTGTCATGCAGCGATGGATGGATGGCACTCACACTCGCCGTGTGCGAACCTGATGTATTTCTCTCCCTCTCTCTGGGTGTGTGTGATGCGATGTGATGTGATAGGGCCAAGAAGATCTTGGAGTGGTCCCCCTCCCCCGAGGAGGCGCTGGCCACGGCCATCTACCTCAACGACAAATACGAACTAGACGGACGGTACACACACACACTGCTATCCTTCCATCCATCCTCGTCTGTGTCTCCATTTATTCCGTCTGTCTCTTTGGTCAGTGACCCCAACGGCTACGTTGGCTGCATGTGGAGCATCGCAGGCATTCACGACCAGGTAGGCCAGGCAGGCAGGCCACCACACACTTTCAAATGCAGCACACAGCAGCCCATGGCCCACCTGGCTGTGCTGTGCATGGTTGTGTCTTCTTTTCAGGGTTGGGCAGAGCGTTCGGTGTTCGGCAAGATCCGCTTCATGAACTATGCCGGCTGCCAGAGGAAGTTCAAGGTCGACGACTTCGTCAGAAAGTGAGTAGGGAGACAGCCAGGCACAGACTGCTGACGTGTGATGCCATGTGGTCTGTCTGTGTGTGTGTGTGTGCGTGTGAAGGTATCCAAAGGCGGCTGCCAATGCCCGCGAGGCCAACGCCAAGAAGCCCGGCGCGCTCAACTTCCCGAAAGCCAAATGAGCGTGTGGGAGGGAAGGGCCCCGTAGCTGTCTGTCTGTCTATCCTCGGGTGACGCTGGTTGGGTGCGGTGCAGTGAGATATGCCTGCCTGCCTGCTTGTCTGTTCGCCTTCTCGAAGAGAACGGTGGCGTGCACGTCTGTCTGCCTGTCTGTCTGTCTGTCTGTATCTATGCACTGTACGGTTCTGTCTGGTTCGTGTATGTATGTATGTATTTATTTCTATCGCTGTCGGTTGTATACTGATTTCTGTCCATGAGCCTGAGGAGCCAGCTAGCTACTTGTACAAGGGGCTGACTGTTCGAGTGACTGGTCCATCGGCGCTGTCAGGATCTGATCATATCTCCTTGGTGGATGCAGCGGAATTCGACAATCCAGCGGGCGAATTCTGCGCCATCTGCTGTGGTGATCAGATCAGACCCTGACGGTGCTGTGCGAAGAACAAGGAACGTCTGTTCAATTGGGGACGACGCTGCCCCCAGAGAATCGAATTCTTTCTCCCCTTGGTTCCTTCCCTTCTTTGCGGAATCATATCACGTCACGTCGATGACGGAAGCGTCAGGGAGGGCATCGCGCAACAGGACTGAAGGCTCACAACCGGCCTCCAGACGACAACACGGATCCCCCACACCCAGCCAGGCGGCGTGTGAACGGGTGACTGTGACAAAGAAGGGGAAAGAATTCCAGCGAGCTCTCAGCCGTATGGAGCATCGCCTGTCCAGCAGCCCTTCACCGGGACCCTCTCTCTCCCGAGAGGACAACACACCCGTCCGGGATCCCTCGGCCCCACTCAGCTGTGCGATGGACACGACAACACCCACGCACTCACCCTCTTTGCTGCGGGGGTCCCCCTCGTCCATCGTCACGTCCAAGGGGCGCAGCATGAGCACCACTCGGCTTGTGGGTCTGCAGCAGCTCAAGGCCCAGAAGACCATGGACAGGCTGGAGGACAGGTCCACACAGCTCGAGAAAGAGCAGCTCATGAGGCACCACGCACTGCAGAGGAGGTGTCGACAGCTGGCTGACGAGACACATGAGCTCAGCGCCATTGTGGACCGCGTTGCGTCGTTGCGACTTTTCTCGCTCCAGGTGCTCGAGAGGCAGCACGAGAAGAGGTACGGGAAGTTCTGGGCCCCTTATCAGACCCACAAAGACAACAGGAGACGAGAAGCATATCCTTCTGCAGAGGAGAGCCAGGGCTTGCCGGAAGAGACCCCTCCAATACGGGTACGATGAAATTGGTCCTCAAGGCCTCCATGCCTTGATAGTTTTTCTGTGCGCTGTGTGTGTGCAGCCGGCCGCGCGGCAGGCACCTGAGCCTCTGCAACCCGCCGAGCCCCCTCCGTCTGAAGCCCCCGAACACTACCCATTGCCCGTACTACCTGTGATTATTCGCGAGGGCATCCAGTCCATATGTGGCCACGACGCGTGCCGGGGCATCAGGAACCGGCTCGAGATGCGGCAAGTGAAGGAGGCCAGGGGTGGCGGGTCACCGAGACACAAGAGGAGAAGACCCAAGTCGAGGAAGAAGGCGCGTGTTGTGTTGCCGCCTCTGCCAAAGAGGGCGGTCAGCAGGCGAGAGGGGCTGGAGCAGACGGCTGATGAGACGCCGTCGACGCATCTGTCCGTGTCGGGCCCGGGTGACTGGCTGGTGTCCAAGCGGCTTGATGGTTTTTCGGGTGACGCATCACGGAGGATTGGTGAGTCCCTGGCTACGCTCTCGAGATTGTTCGACTGAGCTTATCAATCGGTGACCGTGCATCATGTATTTACGCATGTTGTATGGAGCAGTGGGTACATCAATGGGGGAGCTGTGGCGCCTTGTCTATCTCATTTGTCCTCTTTTTGCTTTGTCTTGGTCCATACATACGTACATGCGCACGTACGCACGTAGGCCAAAGGGTGCATTTGTTTGTTTGGGACATCTCCTCTGATCTGATCTGATCTGGCCTCAGTCAGTATGGGATTCTTCTTGTATGTATCCGTGTGCATGTCTCATCCATCAATCCATCAATCCATCCGCCAACCAATAACACATGGGTACCGTCACAAAGCACACATCCGTCCACTCCCTCGCTCGCCAACAGACAGATGCATACACATGCACACACACACCAACCACCGGTGTACATTCTGTCTCTCCTTTCTCTCGTCTCTCCCTCCCTTCCTTCGCCTCTGCCGTATTTTTCTATCCCTCGCTGGCTAGTGCGTGAATGTGTGCACGCCAGTCTTCTCAAATTCTGCCTCTCCCTCCCCCACATTTCTTGTGAAGGTGAAGCCCATCCCACTGTCAGGCGAGTCGCCGGGCGACTGCCGGGACTGTGGTGACATTCGGGACTGGGGCGTGAGGCTGACTGAAATGTCGGCGGGCTTGCCCCCAAGGGAGGCATCGGGGAGGTCCAGGAACTGTGCCCGCCTCCCTGTCTGGTCTGGGCTGCGGGACCCGCTGCCGTAGCCGTGCACCTTCTGCTGCCGCTCGTTGTGGGCACGCATGGCCGACGGGCTGATCACAGACAGACAGACAGACAGATGAAGGGTCAGGAAAGCATGAGACAGAAAGGCGATGGAGTAGAGCCGGCGACGGGTGGATGAATTATACTACCTCAGCGCGAATGACAGGCCCACGACGTTGGTGTAGACCTGACTTCGCATGAAGATGTCCGCTGACTCTGCGTGACGTACACATCCACCGCACCACACATGAAATGAGCGCACAAGGAGAGAAGGAGAAGATGTCTGTGTGTGTGCTCATTCCTTACTTGCTTCCGGCAGGTAGATTTCCTTTGCGAGGTCCAGGGACTGGATAATGTCCATCTGCTCATCGGTGGTGGCCTCGTCCTTCTCCAATCTATCGGGGAACCCGCCGTACGTCCGATACCGATTCAACAAATCCTCAAGCGCCTCACGTGCCTCCTTCATCTGCATGAACCCACCAACCAACCAACAGCAATCAATTGCCACACGTATACTCTACCTCTGTGTGTGTGGGAGTCTCCCTGCGTATATGTTCGCATTGTTCACCTCTTCGACTTCCATCCCCTCTGCCTCGTATATGTAGAGGTGTGCCTTAGCCCGGTAGAGTTTGTCCCACGCCTCCCTCATGCGTTCGAGGACCTCCTGGAAGGCCGTGCAGTTGGTTAGGTACGTCACGGACAGGTCGAACTGCTTCTCTGCAGGCGGGACGGTGCAGATGCACGAGCTGAGGCACGTGGGGATCCAGTCGGGGAAGTGGCGGTCGTACACCGTGTTGTGCGGCACCGTGCTCAGCACGTCGTTGATCTCTGATGTGGCCAGACGCTCCTTCTTTCCGCGGAACGCCGCAAATGACGCCAGAAAACGAGACGTCCGCCAGTGCTCCTGCGCAAAACGAGCCAACAACAGGTTCCGGAGTGATTCATCTTTATTTGTATGAGCTGAGCTGGAATGCGTGTGGTCGATTCTGTATGACCTACCTGTGTGTCCACTTTGAGAGGATCGCAGTCGACAACGCAGTTTTCGCTCTGCATCATCTGTTGGGTGAGGTCCAGGATGGAATACTTGCGGTAGGCCGCCTTCTGCATCGATGAGAGGGGGGCAGTGCCTATACCACAGACAGACACGCGAAACATGTGTGCGGGTGAGACATGAGTGCGCCTCCCTCCCCTCCGGTGTGCATACATACATGTGATTAGGAAGTGCGTCTTGGGGAAGGGCACGAGGTTGGTGCACATCTTGCGCAGGTCGGCGTCGAGGATGCCAGGAAACCGCAGGTTGCAGGTGATGCCGCTCATGACGCGGGCCACCAGGTCGTCCATGTGCTGGAAGCGGGGCACGTTGATGTTGAGGGTCCGCTGGCAGATATTGCTCAACGCGTGATTGTCAAAGGCAAACACCTGGCCAGTCAACGCAAACTGACAGACAGATAGACCGTTGGGTGTTTGCTTGCCTGGTCGCAGCACTCAATGAGGTCTTTGAACCCCAGCACAGCGTTGTACGGCTCGACGAGTATGTCCGACGCTAGTTCGCTGGTGAAGAGTGTGAATGTCTGCAGGATGGGCCCGAGGAGGCTCGAGTTCCTGTTGAAGAAGTCCCGCATGGAGTTGAGCATCAGACTCGTCAGACCCGAACCCGTCCCGCCCGCCAGTGAGTGGGCAAACTGCACACCCTGCAGACAGTCGCAACCCTCCACCATGCGACGCACCTTCACACGCACACACACAGATAGAGGCGTGATGCGGCCGTCCTCTCTTGTTTGCTGCCTCACTCCTTCGGTCATTGCGTCGCATATGTCAGGCCCCGATGTGTGGAAGGCCCTGGCGTAGCAGTTGCCGCTGCCCTCGTCAGTGTAAAACATATTCTCTGCACAAAAACACACACACGCGTACCTCTATCCAAGCAGCCGCTCCGCTCACCAGGTCTGTAGAGTCTGCCGAGGTCTGTGGTCATCAGATTGTCAATGAACATCTTGTCAAGGTCAACAAGGATCGACCGAGGCACATACCTTCACACATACAATATGCACCCAACCAACACAACATGACACACCACACCAGTGAGAGGTCCCGTCCGCCGTATGCGCTCTTCCGTCGCTCCCTGTTCCGTGACTTGCCTGCCGCTGCTGGCTTCGTCAAAGAATACGCCCACTTGCTGCAGGCGATATATATCGGCCTCGTTGCCGCAGAATTTGCCGTGGAGCGTCCCAACTGTCTTCTCGAAATTCTGGTAGTAGATGTGGTGCTCCTCTACCAGGTCGCGCCAAAACTCGTGAGAGATGTTGTTGCCTG
>CDMY01000149.1:51701-62565 GCA_001179505.1 Vitrella brassicaformis
ACAGACAGACAGAGACACCATCCCAAATCCGCAGGACTGACGCTTACCCGCACGGCCGACTTGCACCTGCACCCACCCAAGCATCCATCGGCACACCCGCCATACCTCCAGCCCCGCCTGTGTGTGCTGTGCTGTGCCGTGCCATGTTGTGCTTTGGTGGGTTGACTCACGTGTATGATTTCTCGGTTGTTAGATGAGAAAGGTATGCCCTTGCTGGCCTGAAGTTCCCTGGGCGAGAGTGTCTTGCGTGCCCCGGGCGAGCCATCCCCGACAAATGCGGTGCTAGTGGTGGTCATGTCGCCAGTCTGCAGCCCCTCGCCCCTCTTGGCAGCTACCACAGCAGCGGCGAAGGGGTCCACGCGCTTCTTGCCCGGCTTGGTCGAGAGGTCAACGAACAGCCCCCCCGGCGCCGCGGCCTCATCTCGGTAGCCTCTCACTCTGGCAGGGCTGCTTGTGCGTGGCTCGAGGTTGCCTGGCGTGGCCTTGCCCGCTGCAGGGGTGGCATCGGTCAGCTGCAGTGGGGTCTTGGGCAGCTGGAGCGTTGAAGAGTCGGGAGCGTTGGAGAACTGGACAGTGGCGTCGGTCTTGTCGAATGGCGTCGGGGGAGGCTTGTCTGCCGTCTGGTACTCCAGCTGCGACACGTCGATGGGTCCGCCGGGAGGCTTGCTGTCCACGGCCTTGGTAGTATGCATGACCCCAGCGACCGACAAAAGAACCAACGATCACCACTGACAGTGCAGGAGCATTGCGCGATCCACGACGATGAACCGGCCGTTCCGCGACGAGGGAAGACCTGCGTTGATCATAAGACGCAGTCTCACGATGGGGGCTGCATGCACGCCCCCAGGGTAGTAGCTCGCAAACTGGAGTTTCGATGGGTGCGAGGACCTGCCATCCGATAGCGGTGTGGTCGATTGCCATCTCACTCATTCCGAGGAGTGGGTGATACAGACAGGAGGAGGACGCGCGCTACCAGCCATGATGAGGCTGCCGCAAGGGAGAAGCGACCACAAGGTGGGCGTGCCATCGCAGCCATGTGTGTCCACAGCTTACCCACCCACCCACTGGCTGGCTTTGTGTTGGTGGCTTGGCAGCACGGAGCGCACAGCTCGGCGGCGCCTCGGATACGCACCATGGAGGCACTGGTGAGGGAGAGAGTCACAGGGGAGGGATCAGAGAGGGAGCGAGGGAAGGTAGACGCAGACAGACAGACAAACAGACGGGCAAGGTGGGCAAGGCACCAAGCGTCGCATCATCATCGCTTGTGTTGGTGTATGTGTGTCTGTCTGTCTGTCCGTCTGTGGTGTGTTGTGTCTGTGTCTGTGGTGTGATCCATCCGTCCGTTTGTCCGTCCGTCGTCAGCGTCAGAATGACGACCCGACATCTCGTACGTATGCCAAGTGGCAGTCGATGATGGACCGGGACATCAGCTTCTTCATGTCCAAACACCACTCAACTTTCATCCGACGATTCAAACGGTCAGTCAGTCAGTCAGTCAGTCACGGGATGGGTGGGTGGACGGACGGAGCAGCCACACGCACCACCCGCCACATGCTTTGCTCTCTGTGTGCGTGTGCGTACGTCGGTCGGTATGACTGCATTCAGAGGTGTGCCACAGGCGTTTCGTTGGGAGGTGTGGAAGGCTGCGACGGACTACACGGCCAAGTACCAGAAGGACGTGTACGCCACCCTCCACAACGAGACCAACAAATACACCTCACTCATCACCATCGACACACCAAGGTCGGTCAGTCAGCCAGGGAATGGGGCAGGGAGGGTAACACTCGATATCCATGTGTGTATGCATTTGTGTGGCTGCCGGTCGTCCTGCAGGACCTTCCCCGAGTTGAAAGAGTTCGATGCAC
Organism: Vitrella brassicaformis; assembly: GCA_001179505.1. Classification (NCBI taxonomy): domain Eukaryota; family Vitrellaceae; genus Vitrella; species Vitrella brassicaformis. Next base: position 53,567 of record CDMY01000149.1, read on the forward strand.
GGTCGCAGCGAACACTATTCAGAATACTGGTGAGTGAGTGAGTGAGTGGGAAAAGAACTGACTGCTGGCTGGCCAAACGGGTCCCTCAGTCTCGCTCCCTCCTCCATGTGTCACATGGTGTGTGTACGGTCAGAATGCGTATGCGAATCATATGCCTGAAGTGGGCTACTGCCAGGGCATGAACTTCATCGCAGGTACTTACTTGCCACACACACACACACACACTGCACCTTTGTGACCACGGTTGCTTGACGTATCCACGTTGTTTTGCTCATGCATGGTAAACCTACAGGTTTTTTGTTGATAGTGAGTGATTTTCGTGAGGAGGAGGCGTTTTGGGTGTTTGTGTGTCTGATGGACTTCTACGACCTCAACTTCTTCTTCCGAGAGAAATTCCCACTACTCAGACGATACCTCAAGGGTATGTGTGCACACACGGCCGACCACACTCCTCACCCATTTACCGCTGTGTATGTGTTGATGTGCGTGTGTGCAGCATTTGAGAGTCTGGCTGAGCTGCACATCCCCGACATCCACCAGCACTTCCTCAATGAAGGCCTCCTGCCAGCCGTCTACCTACACCAATGGTACCCATCCATCGTCTTACGCACCCAATCGGGGTATACACACATCGTGACTGACTGACGGATGTCGCTCTGGGGGTGCGGTGCAGGTTTCTGACCTTGTTCATCAATTGCTTGCCGATGTGCACTGTGCTGGTGCTGTGGGACTACATCATATGCGAGGGGCTGCCCGCCATACTCAACATATCACTCGCACTTCTCAAGGTCAGTCAACCACACTACACAACCTGGTCGACTGACTGACTGACTGGTTGGCTGCAGGTGTTGCGGAATGCGCTGGTGACATTGCGGTTTGAGGAGATCGTTCGGTTCCTCAAGTCGATGCGGGCGGGGGGCGACTGCGATGAGGTCATGATCGGCAGGCTGCTCGTGCGACAAGCCGAGAAGATCGAAATCCAACAGACCCTGTACGAGGTAGGTAGATGACAGGAGGCAGGCCGTCATGGTGCATCCATGGGTCTGTCCTCGTACTGACTGATTGGGTCATTGGTTCTCATGCAATGCATTGCAGCATTTGGTGCATTTCGACGAGGCTGAGTTGCTGCGTCAGGCCCAAGAGGAGGATGAGGAGAGCTTGGCGTCGGCCATCAGCAGCCGGCGTGAGGGCTCGACTACCACGGCCAACGTCTCGGCCACCCCCTCATCCACCAGCCCCCCGGCGTCCCTCCACCCCTCGCCCAGCGCCCCATCTATATCGATAGCCATAGCGCCCCCGCCCCCCCTGCCGCCACACATGACGAGCGAGACGGACATCAAGGCAAGGGCCAGGGCTGGCAGCAGGCCACTCGTCGACCTCGGCAGCAGGCAAAGCATACGAGTCGAATTCACGCCTTCAGCCGGTGAGTGAGCACACGGCATGCACTGTACGGCAGGCAGGGTTGTGTCACCGTGTGTGTTGTTCTCACCGTGTGTGCCATGCATTCAGAGGCGACTGAGTTGGATCCAGCGCTGCTTTTCATTGCAGACGAAAAGGGTGACACACGCACACCAACACCAACACGAGACGATTGATGCCCATGTTGTGCAGTGCACCAGCCAGCCCCCTGTTCTGTCTGCTATGTGGACAGATTCCAACCGCGACAGTGACGATGAAGGATCGTCCGGCCCGTCATCTTCCCGCAGGCGCCCCTCCCCCTCACGCAGCATCGCCGACAACACACACACGTCGGCCGCTCGCGCCCCCTCCATGCCCCCTCCCTCCCGGGCACGGGACGACTCCCACCATGCGCCCAGCGACGCCAGCTCAGACCCTGTCTCATTGCCCAACTCACCAGCACTCGAGGTCTTTGTCCACAAGGGGCTGGCCAAAGGGGACCACCACACACGTACGTAAGGCAGAGGCCAAGTGCGTTTCATTCAAATGAGTGAGGAGTCGGATCACAGGCCTGCCTGCCTGCCTTTCGTCTGTTGTGTGTTGTGTCAGTTGATGCTGGGTCTCCTGGTGCGGTGGACCTACCCAGCGACTCGTCCGGGGCGTATGACGCCTCTGGGGTGCCTTGGGGAGGCGGGATTGAGCACTGGCTGCACTGGGGCAAGAACAGGATATCCAGCTACATGGAGGATGTGCAGCAGAGGCTGCAACCGGCACAGGCTGCTGATGGATCATCCCTGGGCGATAGTGCACCGGCTGCCCTGTCCACCCGCACTCCTGCTCCTGGCAGGCCCGGTGACGCACAGCGGCAGCAGCAGCAGCAGCAGCGGCAGTGGCATGAGCGAGAGGCGACATCTGCACCGGAGGGCGGACATGAATTGGACGGGATGGGGCAGGTCAGCCAAGGGACAGAAAGGAAAGAAAGACGCCACGCCCACAAATGGCCGTCCGTCCGGCAAGTGGTGTGTGGATTGGATTGGCGACCTTGCAGGCGGCAGATGGCGTATCTCACCACAGGCATCAGTGGACTCATGGCGGCAGCCCGAGGTAGTCCTTTAACACATCTTGTCTGATGTCCATGTGTGTATGAATGTGGGCTTGTGTGTGGTGCATGCAGGCACCAGTGGCGGCGCGTCAATCTGCGGGGCGCAACATCTGACGACTTCAGAAACGAAAACGTAATAGGTACACATACACATACACATACATGCAACATACACATCCGGACACCCAGCCGGCATTGTATGTGGCCCTGTTTCTCTCTTTCTGTGTGGCTGCTGGTTGGAGCAGGCGACTCGTCGGTGGTAGATGCAGACGGCAACAGCAGCAACGGGCCCCAAGAGTCGCCCTACCAATTCGTCTTCACGCCGTCGTTGGTGTTTGGGGCTGAGGGGTCCGCCACTCTCTCGAATCTCTTCAGCTCCCTTACCCAGCCTGGCGGAAGCAAACAAGACGGCAGTGATGGGCTGGTGGTGGAGATGCAGCCAGCTGAGACGACTGACAAGCGGATCATCCTGCGCACCACCGACCAGCTGCCCTCCTTCACACCCGAGAGCGTGTCGGCATCCGGGCAGTCGAGGGCGTCCAGCATCGAGGAGCCACACATGACCAAGTGACAGGTGGTGAGGCTGGCTGGCTGGCTATTCTGGAGTATCCTTCCCTCTCTACCTTCACCCATCTTTGCCACTTTTTACACCCGCTGCTGTTTTTGCGTGCTGTGCGGTTTTGTGGCATGTCGGTCGGTCGGTGCGGTTCCCTCGATCGGCCACCGGCACACAGCCCTGCCTGTTGATGCATAGATGGATGGGTGGTGTTTGTACAGTCAGTCCACATTCGTGTGTGTGTGTGTGTGTGTGTGCGTCTGTGCGACCACCGTGTAAGTGTCGTGTGTGACGTCTGACGGTTCCATGTGCATACACAATACATACATCCATATAGGCGTTTGACTTGTGTCTCTCATCATCACTCGTTCGCTCGGCATGCATCCATCCATCGTTGTCATGAAGTCACGTACGTACAAGGCTCTACACTTTACACAAGAACGACTCAAAAAGAAAACAGCCGCCGCATCCCCTCGCCCACAGTGACTGTGCGCATCCGTCGTCTGTCTGTCTGGTGTCACCCATCCATCACTCATTCATTCCTCAACGTCAAAGTCCGAGGCAACATACTGCGTGGCGACCTGAAAGCTCGTGACGAACTTGCCTTCCGTGTCCATGCGGCTGTCTGCCGAGAGGTAATCCGACAGCCACTGACCAATGGCGTGTGGATGCCTGCAACGGAAGGAAAACGCAGCAGAGAAGCAAATGGGACAGGTGCTCGTACGTGAACCTTCGTGGGAATGATCTGATCTGTAGGTACCTGAGCCTGGCCCTCGCGAGAATGAAGACAAAGAGCGGCAGCTCATCATCCATCGCCTCGACCTCGTACCGACCTCGAGAACCCTGCGAGCGACATACACCACACAAGCGACATACCGCTCCCTCTCCACGTTTGCGTGCATTGGTCGTGTCCCTCCCTCCGTCCCCGCATCCCCAGCATCCATCCATCGTCATCCATAATGACCTACCTCGAGTACGGCAGCTCTCATATCAACAAAGGTGAGGAGCAGTAGGTACAGGGCCTCTGTTGGCGCCAGCCCCGGCTCCTCCAGGCCCGACAGGTGCTGGATAGCTCGACTGTAAATGCTCGACGCCGAACGCTGCGTCGATGTGTCGTCGCTCGTGGGCGAGGGGGAGCTTCTTGTGTCTTGCGTGGACATCAATGGAGCCTCTCCCGCACGGCCACTCGCTGACGACGATGTCGCACCGAGGGAAGAGCCGCCGACGACACTCCACTTGTCGTCGGAGGGTACCGTGGGCGGGCCAGCTGCCGCGGGAGGAGCCGCCTCCCCTCCTGCTGTGCGTTGGGGGGACGTTGGGGCATGTTGGTCATCAATCGAGTCCAGTGTGATCAGGTTGCGGGTAGGCGTAGCTGCTCTCCTCGCAGCAGGCGACCCGATGAGCTCCATCACACCTGGCAATGACAGACAATCAGGAGCCAACCAACAGCCACACAATGCATGCAGCACGTGATGTTGCATCTGTTTGTCACGCCCTCCCTGTTTACCGACCTTTTCGCGGCGATATGGCGTCTTCAAGGTTGAGGAGGTCGAGCCCCCGGCCAGTGGTGGCGCCACCCAGCCGCTCGCTCTTGCTGCTCCCAGTTGGCGACCCACCATGCGATTTGCCCAGCACCGAAGGCTCGAGCTGCCCCGAGAGCGATTGTACGAGCAGGGGAGGGGGAGGTGAAGGGACAGCGGGGGGAGGAAGGGCAGGCGGAGATGACGGCGGCACCTGGGCCGCTGGCGCCGGCGATGTACCTTGGGGCTTCGGCTTGAACATGTAGAACTTCTTGCGGATCTCGAGAGCTCGGCACAGACGCTCGTCAGAGATGTTCTCCAGCCGTTGACATTTGCCCCAGAACCTGATCACGCAGGCACATGTCAGCAGACAAGGCAGACACAACAGTGCGGTCGGTCGGCAGTGCTGGCACGTGACGTGCATTTGTTTGGTGCTTACAGGTTGTCCTTCTCAGCGTATTTCGCGTGGTAGTAAGTGCGGATAGTCACGCCAATGGTGGAGAACAGATAACGCTCGACAGCCAGCTGAGAGACGGACAGGACAGGCATCGTCCACACGAGTGCACTTCCCGTCTCCTGCTCTCTGCCGTCTGATCCTTACCGGACATCGCGGAAGGAGGTCAGTGGTGAGGTGGGTTGTAAGGTCGTCCGATCCCGACGCAGCCATCGATGCAAAGTTGTTGCGGATGTGCCGGACAGTCGCAGCGATGTATCCGCGGACCTTTCGCATCGGTGAGGCGTGCTCCCCGCCTCCGATGACCATGTCAGGCCCCCCTCCATGGTGCTTCGCTTCTTCTGCCTCCAGCTCCCTGGTTTGGCGTGCCAGGTCCTCCTCCATCTCTTGCATGAACGATCGCAGCGACTGGCCTACATGTATAATTGATTTATACACAGGCAGACAGACCAATGACTTGCAGAATCCGTTGGCCCTCAGTCGGCACAAAGATGAGTTACCTAGCAAATACGTGTCGTTCGCCAACACCTTGCAGAAGTGATAGTACGCAGCGGCCTACAAAGCCACACACCACTCCGCATTAGCTGATGACCTCAGACAAATGTGTGCATTGCTTGGTCGTCTGGTCTCTGTGCGCATACGTCCAGTTTGAGGGGTCGTGAGACAGTGCTGATGGTACTGCTGATGTGGTGAAGGGCCTCCTCTGAGGGCGACCCATCGCTGCCTGCTGAGCCGTTTGTGGCTGTTGCTGCGTACGGCAGGGGGAGCTCCCTTGCGGTAAGGGGCGGCGATGGACTGCCTGGGTCTCGCCCCCGATGGTGTGATGCCGCACGGTGGTGGAATGCCGCATGGCTGTCAGCCCGAGTCTTGGCCGTGAAGCCGAAGCCAGCTGCCCCCATCTCATCCTCGTGGTCGTCGTCGCCGCTGAGATGCAGCCTCTGATAGAAGCTGGCCACCAGGACCTTGCCGACGGGCCATGACGGCAGCGAAGACCCGCAATCTTCACACCTCCCCTGACGCCACGCAGCAACGTTCGTGCCGTAATTGGGGGACTGGGCCGTCCGAAAGGCGGAATGGGCCTGGCCGAACTGAGACGATGAGGGAGCCGCCAAGTAGCCGGGTGATTTGGGGGTAAGGGAGGGGGTGCGGGAACGGACGGGCAGATCCTTGGGGCTCAACGAAGCCGACCGCTGACCGATGCTTGCATTGTCCTGAACAGACGACAATAGAGCAAGGGATGGATGGCCCTGACGACCCTGTCGTGTGCATCTGTGTGTTGGGACCATTACCGGCGATGTCGGCATCGATCGGCTCGGGATGAAATGGATAGCATGGGCTGGCAGCGTGGAGCTGAACGTGATGTCCAGCAGATCGAACAGGGGCAGCAAATCAGCGTTGCGACCCTGAAGCACGCGCGCGCGCACACACACACAAAGAGAGAGAGAGAGAGAGTCTACAGGACGCCGAGACGATTGCACGTGAACGCCTGACTACGCACCCGTATTGCGATGACTCTCATGTTCCTGAACCGCCGTCCACTGGTCACCTCACAGAGAACCACTGCCCCCCACTGCCCCTCTGCATTTGCAGGATGGAATGGCAGCGTCGCGTACTCATACGGTAGACGCGGCGGGGATCGCGAGAACGACTCCGGGGTCGCATGCTTGCCGTACACGTACGGCGAAAGGGCATGGGGGAGCCCTCGCCCTTGCCTGCTCAGCCGTCTTGACTGCATCGCGGCATCACCGACCGCCTCTCGCTGCACGAGCCATCGCCACGCCCACCCCCACCCTTGGAGCGCCTCGCCACCGACCAGGTGTGGTGGACTGCTGGACGAGTAGGCTCCAGACGACAATGAATCAGACGGATGGCCGTCCCTCTCTGCGTCCGGGTCCCACTCTAGTTGGGTTGGCGAGCCCCGTGGCCGAGTGACCGTATCGCAAGCCGTTGAAGCCAAAGAGCTGATGTCCGCCGCGTGTTCGATCGCGTCGTCACTCAACGGCAGCGATGTCGTCACACGGCCATCAGCTGTCATTGCGGTATCCCTGATGGACGGGCTTGGCGTCCCCAGTGCTGTGTCTTGTGTGAGCGCGCCAGGGTGGGAGTAGCCGCCACCCTTGGTCGACGCCGTACTGGAAAACCGTGACGCAGCACCTGAAAGAGGGAAAACAGAGAAGCACCCAATCTCCCTCGGCGGCGGGCAGACGGAGAATGACAGAGACCGTGTACCTTGGATGGCTGCTACGATGGGCCTCAAGCAGTAAACCAGGCATTTGGAGGCTCCCGCGGCGAGGAGGTCTCCTCGTCTCGAATGCGTAGGCGCCCTGACGGCAACGCAGGAGTGAGGTGAAGTCCGCATCACCTGATAGTGGAGCGACTCCGCCACGGTCCTGAATGGAAACAGGCACAGACGCTGCCACATCACTGCCTGACAGGGTCTTCCCACCTTCTCACCTGAAAGTGTTGAGTATGCTTGCGACCTTCACCTTGACTGGAAAGGTGACGCGGTACTCGAGGGCCGTCTCCTCAAAGTCCTCACAGGCAAGTCGACGTGCGGGCACTGGCCTCCTCTTCCTGCCTTCGCTGAGCGCCCAGTCTGCTTCGCCAACATCGTCATCACTGCTCCTCTCATCGCTTCCAGGAGGCGCAGTGCGTGCACTGTGAGGACGGGGCTTCGACGTCGTCTCATCAAAAGCACTGACAGGGGAGGACAGCGCCATTTCGTTGCAAAGGGTTGCTTGCGACCGTCGAGACGCGAGCTTGAAAAAGACCAACCGCCTCTCTCTCGTTCTTCCTTCTTCAACGCTCCACGTAAGCCACACGATGTGTATTGCACCGCACTGCACGGTGAATTTGCGGCGACATCACGTCAGCTGCAGACAGGCGTGGTCAGCAGGAAGTGACGGTTGGACTGTTGCTTGGCGCACGTGTGGAAGGAGTAAAGCGCAGTGAAAGAATCTTAGAAAGCAGCGGGTGTGAGAAGATAGGAATCTGAGCAGTGAAGGCTATATGAATGAAACTTTGAAGAACAACGACAATAGTTTCTCGCTCAAATGTTTCTGTTTTCTTTGCTTGTCCTCTCCTTTAGTCGTCGACTTCTTTGGTCTGCAAAAGAAGTTGGTTTGCCCAAGAACAGGCAAGGCGAAGAATAAAAGAGCACGGTGATTGCTTCAACAATTGTGTGACGTGCAGAGGAGTAATCACACAAAATGGCGGACGACCTCGACGTATTGCTGCCTCAGCCCGAGAATCCGTACGGCCAGTGCTATTTCGTCGAGTGCCGTGGCGGCAGCGACAAGAAGGCGGACGGCCACCGCGGCGACACGATCCCGATCGCCAACGAGCTCATCAAGCAGAACTGGGCGTGCCAGACCATCTTCTACAGTGACGCCGAGTACAAGGAGGTCGAGTCGGCCCTCTCGAAGGCCGACGCGTACATCTGCCGCGTCAATCCGGGCACCTATGAGGGCGTGACCAACTCGAAGCTCTTCGGCCTCCTCAGGGACGTGGCGGCCAAGGGCGTTGTCGCCATGTCGCACCCGGACGTCATGCAAAAGGTATGTAGGTGAATGAATAATACTTAAGTGCTTACGGAATTAGGTAGGGGATGCGTGAGTGAATGTATGTAGTTATGTGTGGGTGTATGACTGCTGGCTGCACTCACTCACTGCAGATGGGGGCCAAGGACGCGCTGGTCAAGATCCGCGATCTGTCTTGCGGTCTTCCGGACACCTACGCTTACTACGACATCCCCTCTTTCAAGGCCCAGTTCCCCAAGTCCATCGCCGAGCATCCAAGAGTCCTCAAGGTGACTGAATGACTCACTCGTCGACTGACTGAACCACTGGCTGTCTCATCCACCCTTGACACACATCGCATCCATCGATGGCTGTCTTATGTATGCATGTCTCTGTGTCTCTGGCTGGCTGGCTGGGTGACGTGTGTGGTGTGTGGTGTGTGGTGTGTGGT
>CDMY01000149.1:62865-76681 GCA_001179505.1 Vitrella brassicaformis
CGTGTGTGGTGTGTGGTGTGTGGTTTGTTTGCAGCAAAACCGTGGTAGCCAGGGCGAGGGCATTTGGGTGTGCAAGCTGAAGGAAGGGCACAGCGGTCCGGTGACGGGAAGGACGATGCTGGATCTGCAGGAGGCGGTGGACAACCACAAGGAGGAGCGGACAGTGGACGACTTCATGACCTTCTGTGAGCAGTACATCGTGGGTGAGGACGGGCAGCTGATCGACCAGCGGTTTTTGCCGCGGATCGTGGAGGGAGAGGTGCGGGTCAACATGATATACGACACGCCGACCGAGATTGTGCACAAGAAGCCCAAGGCCGGAGGCATCAGTGCCACCTTGAAGAGCGGTGCTCAATACATCAGCTACAAGCCCGACGACCCCTTGTTCGCCCCCCTCATGAAGAACTTCCTCCACAATGACTTGCCGCGCATCATGAGCGTCCTGGGCATGGAGAAGGAGCCCATCCCGCTCATCTGGACCGCCGACTTCATCCTCGGCGACAAGACCAGCGACGGACTCGACTCATACGTCGTCGGCGAGTTCAACTGCAGCTGTGTCGGCATCACACAGCAGATGCACCTCGCACCTAGCGTCGCTAAGGGAGCCATCCGAATCATCCGAGAGCAAAAGGTGAAGAGCGGTCAGTTAGCTGCACCTCCATCTGTGCCAACGGCTCGCCCTGGGAGCCCCCTCTCACCCAAACACTTCAATGGCATGGGCGATTGGTTTTGGCAGGGAGTCAAGGCGGAAACCCAGAGCATCGGCAAATAACAAATGAATGACCGCCACCCCACGCCAGGCCCCTCCCGAATGAGACACACCGACCATTCGTGGGGGACCGACACTGTCGTGTGGGTTGCAATGCACCGTCGCACTGGTCTTTGACTGACAGACTGAGGCCGTCCGTCACTTTGTATGTAGGGGGGAGGGTATGAATTGGTCGACATGCATTGATTGCGCTTGGTCTGTCGTGGCTGCACCCCGGTTGCACCATGCGAGGCGTTTTCCCGTGCATTCGCATCATTTTTGGGGGCGAGTTTTGTGGGGACGTTCACCGTTCTCTGGGCCTACTGGGCTCGACTGTGGACTGGGGAATGAAGTGGGGGGCAGGGACTGCACGACGCAACGGACGTCAGCTCACGTGATATCAAGCATCCGTTGAGACGAGACACGTACAGACACGTAGCATCGTATCGGTCCATGCTGTCGTACTCAACGTCAACTCAACACGAGGCAAAAATTCACACTCCACTCACTCTTCTCGCATCTCTGTACAGTTAGTTGCCTATGTGCTCCTCGCGGGAACGAAAGACATGTCAACTCAAATGGGGCCGGCGCTCGTGGTCCTAGCACTTCATTCACCAGTCACAGACCACTGACTCTCGATTTAATCGGCCATCTGTACACCCACTGACCTCCCTCCCTCCCTCATCGTCATCTGCTCAAGGCTCACTCCATGACCTCGCCCTCCCCTTCGTCGTTAGGACCCATTTCTCCCGCCGTCAGCAGGCTGAGCCCCTCCATGCCCAGAGCAGCAAAACCCAGGTCGATCCCGGGGGCCTCGGGAATGTCCGAGAACATCTGGATCACACGGTGCAGGGCGTCGATGAAGCAGTCGATTTCTTGCCGAGTGTTGTAGACATAGAGCGAGGCCCGAATGCTGCCGGCGGCGCCCAGCAGGCGATGCAGTGGCTGAGTGCAGTGGTGGCCAGCCCTCACTGCAATGCCCTCTTGGTCCAGGAAGGTCGACAGGTCGGACGCGTGGATGTTGTCGTGATTGAAGGCCACAAGTGCAGCCCGCGAGTGGCCTTGTGCGATGGGGTCAGGGCCGTACAGCCTCAAGTCAGGGATGTCACCAAGGCGACGGTACAAGTAACTCGACACGTCCTTCTCGTACTCGGCAATCTGACCGACGACACAGCCATAGATAGATATTTACTGATATATTGGGTAATTGATTTCTCGTCGAGTGCGTACGTTGTCCATTCCCAGTTTGTTGAGGTAGTCCACAGCAGCGCCCAGGGCGACCGCCTGGGCAATGGGTGGCGTCCCAGCCTCGAAGCGAGACGGAGGGTCCAGGTACGTCGAGTGATCGAAATACACGTCCTGATGTGATGCATACATCCATACATCCATCCATCCATTCATCCATTCAGCCCAATCAGCGAAGGACAGATGCGATGCAGGTCTGTTTGTTTGATACGCTGGCGTGGGCACGTGCTCCCTGACCTCAATCATCTCGCCTCCCCCCATCCAAGGCGGCATGCTCTCGAGCACTTCATATTTGCCATACAGCACACCAATCCCAGTGGGCCCCATCATCTTGTGACCAGACGCCACCAGCCAGTCGCAATCCAGGGCATTCACGTCGATCTGATGAATCAACAGCACAACGCGACATGGATAGACGGCATCAAGCGGGGCAACGCTCTTCCGGCCTAGCTAGCCTGATTGCCGAAGTGTGCCCATGCCTCTCTCTGTGTGTGTATGATAGTGTCTGTCTTTAGTGAGTGAGTACCTTCTTGTGGGGCACTGCCTGACAGGCATCGACGAGAACCTTGGCCCCAACAGCATGGCTCTGGCGGACGATCTCTGCGATAGGGTTGCTGCAGCCGAGAGTGTTGCTGACAGCCACTATACCCACCATCTTGGTCCTGGGCGACAAGAGCGACTCGAACGAAGACATGTCCAAACACTCGTTCTCGTCCATCTGAACCCATGCAGCACAGAACCGCACAATATATATGGTGACAGATCGATCGTGTGGGAGAGCCATCCATCCATCCATCCACGACGGCAGAAAGGCCCCCTCCATTTGTGCTGACCTGTATGTATTTGATAGTAGCTCCCTTCCTCTTGGCGAGGAGCTGCCATGGGACGATGTTGCTGTGATGCTCCATCACACTAAGAATGATCTCGTCGCCCTCACCGATGTTCGCCTCACTGAGCGGCACCAGCAGAAGGAAGGAAGACATCACGGTGACCATGTGCACTCCCCCCCTCCCTGCCTGTCTCTCTCTGTCTGTCTGTCTGCGGTCATTCCTTCATGTGGTTACCCACCCCCATGTTTGGGCGACAAGGTTAATCCCCTCGGTTGCACCTGACGTAAAGACTATCTCCTCTCGCCGCCGGGCGTTGAGAAAAGCAGCCACACTGGACCGAGCTGACTCGAACGCCTGACAACCCGACACCCCATTCTCTCTGCAATCCCTGTCATCCATTGGCCTCCCCGACGAATACAAAGTCGGTCGATACAGACGTAAGGTACATACCTCAGTCGCCCTCAGGGCCAGTGTGTGCGCGCCTCGATGCACGTTCGAATGTTGGTGCTGGTAATACCTCTCAATGGCCTGAGTGGATGGACAACAAACACAACGTTTATCACAAAACATGTCCTTTCGTCCTTTGCCGCCAATCAATGCGGTGAAGCCTTTTCTTTCTTCCTACCTCTAGGACAGGCTTCGGCATGTGAGATGATGCTGCATTGTCGAAGTACACCAACGGCTTGCCGTCGATACGCTCATCCAATATCTACACGACAGTACCAGGGAGAAGCAGCGAGAGATGACTGACAGCAATGACCACCCTTGTCGTCTTCCCTCTCTGTGTGCTGTGCCTTGATTTGATTGATCCGTCCGTTCTCACCGGAAAGTCTGAGCGCAGGGGACTGCCGAGAGTGGTAGATGTGGGCGCTGCTGCAACAAGACCTGCCAGTGGTGATGCATGGCAGGGCGTGTGGGACCGACTCCGCCACCTCCTCAACACATGGTTCGCTCGCAAGACGCGGGATGGGGAACCGACGAAGGCAGCACCGGCAGCCGAGATCAACAACCCACAGAAAAGGGCTGTAGAGGTAGGAACCACCACAGTGGTCTGCATCACGGTCATCAGGCTTCGTGAAGATTCTTCAATCTAAGCTCGCACACGAGGACGATCGGTGGTGCCTGAGAGCTGATTGTTCATCGGCATCGTTTGCAATGAATTCGTCGCTACACGCACACACATGAAAAAGCTTCCTCAGCACTGCAGTCATCACAGTTCACACGTATGTACAAGACAAGTTGAGAGGTATCAATAGCAGCCTCCCCTTGTCCCCCCTCCCCTCCCTCCCCCCCCCCACCTCCCTCCGCACCCTCTCATAAGAGAGAGATGCCTTTATGGAGCACAAAATGCAAAATCATGCGTCACTACGTAAGAGCCAAAAATCATGCCGCCTGACTGACTTACACATTCACGCAGTCATACACGTACACCGACCCCCTACACCCAACACACGAGGGACACCCCTGGTGCGTGTGTGGATGGCAAGCAGACTCAGCTACTTGCTTCCTTGCTGGCTACTCACTGCAACCACCGCTAGCTGTCTTTTAGAGCCTACCTGCCCACATACACATGTATGTCATGGATGGCATCCATCCATCCATCGTGTGCGCCAACTGCACCACGACATCGCTGAAGCACCGGCCTCGCACCCACCCAACACGCAGACAGACAGACAGACAGCCAGCCAGCCAGAAGTGCCCCACGGACAGGAAGTGCATTTGTACTTGACTTGATGGGTGCGTGAGTGCGTGCCGTTCTGTACATCAATCACACCACACAAGACACTACACCCATTCCCAACCCCCCCTGCAAAAGAAAGCAAGCAACGCAGTCAGTCGAAACCCCCCGGTGCCCTCGACTTGCTCTCTCGCTTTGATGCCTCTGCCTCCATTGCACTCTGTCCGTCATCATAGAGTAAATGGCATATCGACACCCACCCACCCACCCACCACTTCTCCCGGCAGCACTGCCCCGCTCGGCAGCACTCACTGCCACAACCCATCCCACACAGTCAGTCACACTCACACGGACAAGCAAAACTGGATGGATGGATGCGTGGATCGATCACAATAATGCCGATGGAGGCAATGCAGGCGAGGGGGGCGAGAAAGCAACAGAGAGAATGAATGGAGAGAGAGGCAAGCAGAGACAAAAACTCAAAGTGAGGGCAGGACGGTTCTGGCGATACATAGAAGAGTGGGTAAGAGGGCCCGGCCCGCATGCAGGGATGCCAAAATCATCAGGACGTTACTTACAGACAGACATGTCAGTCAGATGCTACAGACATACACACTGCATGCAGGGGGGGGACTTGACATATGCAGGCAGCTAGATGGTACCATCCATACGGACGTCATTCAGTCTTGGCTGTCCTCGGCGGCCTCACTGGCCTGCTGTTTCCTCTTGCTGGGCCGCAACTGGATGTTGCTGGGCAGGTTCAGGTTCAGGCGAGGTTCAGGGCCGCCGGGCTCTGTCGCCTTCCTCTCGTCCCGCGGAGTGTTTTGTTTGTCCTCGATGTCAGCCATGATCTGTTGGGCCTCTGAAACTAGCTTGCTCCTCTCCCAAGGCCACAGAGGGCGACCCGGACCCTGCAGAGTAAGTGAACCAACCAACACGACCGATGTGGCATGGCAACAACATCCATGTCCCACAGCAATACGTACGTACGTACGTACATACGTACCTGCGAGGCGTCTTGTCCCCTCGCCCTTGCCTCCCTTTCCCGCCGGTTCTTCTGCTGCACAGACACCACAAACAGGTATCAGGGGCATGAAGCATGCAGCGGTCACTCACGCTTGTGAGTGAGGCCAGTGCACTCAATGTCACCTGTTTCTTGTACATCGACTCGGCCGCTTGGAATACTGCCACACACACAGACGTAGCAACCAAGAGATGCAATGCAGTGAGTGTACCGACTGTGTCTGTCGTGTGCAATGTCTGTCTGTCTGTCCTTGTCTGGCATGTGTCTGCCTGCGTATGTATCTATGGTGCCTGCCCGTCACGGCCCGCATGGTATGGTTATGCTTACCATCGACCTGGAATCCCCCCCAGCCACTCCCCTGGAATATGCCAACCTCCACCCGGTCCTTGGATCTCGTCGCCTCCTCCAAGAAAGGGAGCAGGTACCCAGGTACCCTACACACACACACACACACACACACACGTACAGCAACGAGCGTAACTGCAGTCAGTCAACGGGGGGAAATGCAGTCATTGCAGCCAGCCAGGCTATGACGGACCAGTAGATGCAGTCGACTGGGCATGTGTCGATGGCATTTTGGATGTCGTCGCGCGATGCCCCGTCCTGATTGTACGCTCTCGCCCTGCCCCAAAGCTCCTCCATCTTGAAGACACCCGGCGCCCAGCCGTTGCAATTGGTACACCCTGCACAGACAGACAGACAGACCGCACACAAACGGCGCCACACCAAGTTTGTGAATTTGCTTCCCCCCCTCCTTGTTCGTTTCTGCATGAGGGTGACTGATGTACCAATACAGGTGAACTCGTCAACAAAGACGACGTTGTCCCTGATGGCATTCATTCATTCATTGCCGAGTGTGGGGCCGACAGACAGACACAAGACAACCACGGATGGGATGGATGGACATACCATACATGGATTCACTGACTGGCATCTCTATCTGCTAAGTATTGATTGCATTTGACCATGGACAGACAATGAATGTGTATGTGCGTACCTCTTCTCGAGGGCGTATTTTGCGTCCTCCCAGATGCCTCTGACACAAGGAGGAAGCCACGACCAAAGGGCACGTATACCGTCCATCCGTCCATCCATCCACTCACTCGTTACATTCAGGGACTCGTTCGCACCAAGTGCCTGTCGTCTGTCTGTCTGTCTGTCTGCGTGCCTTGGTTCCCTCCCTCCCTACCTTTTGTCTGGATGTGAGAGGATGCTGTGTGCGACGCGAGCACGAGTCAACCTGCAGCACAGCACAGCACGTGCCGCAAACACACGCAGGCGCCTGTTGTGGTCTTTGCTGTGTGTGTGTGAAGCTTCATCTGTCTCTCCTCGGTTCGGTACCCACCTACCTTTGCCTGTTGTCGAATGAGTCGGGCAACTCACTCAGCCGCCACTTGAGGTCGGCCCACGCGCGCTCGACGTCGCTCTGCGGTGCGTCGATGGGCAGTCCAAGCTCCCCATAGAGATCCATAGACAACTCCTCGCGAGTGGGTGACCACGGGGGCAGCATGTCAGCAGAGTCAGCAGAGGGAGGGAGAGGAGGACGAGACGAGTCAGACACTGCAAGCACAACCCATACAACCACACACGCCACGACCCACTCACTCACCCACTCCCTCCCACGCCAACAGCAGCCTGTGGATGGATGCCTGCCTATTTATCTCTGTGTGCGCCGTACGTACAGTACGCACCGTCAATGGAGGTAAGGGGTGATCGCTGGGAGTCGGCTCCTTGCAGCAGGCTGTGGCATCCCCTCCTCTTGACGTCCCACCTTGTCGGGCTCAGGAAGGAGGCCAGGCCGGTGCTCCTACCCCGCCGATGTGCTGCCTGCAAACAGCAACGGGAACGCACCGCCACAGGCATTCCCGCACTCCAAGGTCTCCTCAGCATAACACACTTACCGTCTTGATGCACAGCAAAACCAACAGCACACACGCCGCAACAGGCAGGATCCTCCCCTCCATCCTTCAGCTGTGAGATCTGATCTGCAAGCACCAGACATCACATCAGCAAAAGCAAGCCAGATTTCCCTCGTTTGGATGGGAGTGGTCCCTGCAAGCTCTGACGTCCATCCCTCGCTCACCTCCTGCCCTCGCCCCGGCGAAAACACTCCCAAATGCAAGCTCGCACCTGACATTCGTTCGTCGTTCAAGCCCCGTTACGTGAGAGGGAGAAGGTAAGACGATTAAAGGTTCCTGCTGATGCGATGTCTGGCGCTCTCAGATCTCCGGCCTCCGGTGAAAGATCCAGAGCTGTAGGATGTTCTCTTGGTTTGGTGGGACGAAGGGGGAGGGGGAGTCCCCGCTGCCAACCGCGCCCCCGCCAGCATCGAGCGAGTCGTCCCGTCTGCAGTCGCCGAGTGAAGGTGATGTGTTCGACGAAACGGAGGACCTGCAGTACCGCGGCACAACGCCGTTCAGCGGGGGCCCCCGAGAATCCGGAGGCTACCACATGGCCTACAAGGACAGACCCAGACTCCAGAGCCAGGTGCAGTCCATTGTGTGTGCGCATCTCCTACCATTCCCGTGTCATTCATTGATTCATTGATGTCTGTCTGTGCATGTGTGTGTCAGAGTCCTTACACTCACGACGTCATTTGGCAGCGGACCAAGAACCGCATTCCCTACTTCGAGATCCGAGAGGTTCTCGGTGAGTGAGCCGTCACGAGAAGCTTGTGCGTCGGCTACGACATGGCAACTGACGCTGACAAGACTTGCTTGATGGGTCCCTTGGTTGCGTTCT
Organism: Vitrella brassicaformis; assembly: GCA_001179505.1. Lineage (NCBI taxonomy): Eukaryota > Vitrellaceae > Vitrella > Vitrella brassicaformis. The sequence goes on from CDMY01000149.1 coordinate 71,133, forward strand.
GTCTGTGTGCAGATCTAGAGTGCAAGGAGAAGGAGGCCGCCACTAAGATCTTCGCTAAGGAAGTGCGAGATATCTGCAGGTAGGCAGGCAGGCAGGCAAAAGGCGAGAGCGGCGCATTTGGCGTTCGTTATTCGGTTTGCTTGTTCTTTCTGATTGGTAGGGCCGAGATAGACGAGTACATCGATTGCATGATCGATCGGCATTGGACTGTTCTGGCTTGCAAGCCGCTAGCCATCGACATGCGGAACTGCGTCCGGAAGTACGAGACGCCAGAGGTGGGATCGACGGACGGACGGACCAACACTCACTTGTGTCGGTGAATGCCTGTTCGTTGGCTTGTTGGTGTGCGTGTAAATGAGTGCAGTACATGCCTCGTCGCATCGATGAGATCATGCGCGAGAGGGAGAAACAGGGTAAGTAAGGAACCAACCAACAGAGAGAAGCCAGCGCCTTGGCTTGGACACTGACTGACTGACTGACTGATGTGTGTGTGCTTGGTGTGCGTGTGCAGGTGAGGATATCATCAAGCGGCAGGATCGCATGAAATACAATCGATACTTCAACGAGTGAGGAACCATCCAACCCACCACACTCGTGCCTTCAGTCAGGGTCGTACGAGCACACGAGGTGCTGGTATCCTTCGGTCGGTTGCTGTTCGTGCCTCTTATTTGTAGTTCGAATGGCGATGGCTGGTTGCCTCCTCGCCCCGGCAAACCCGAGACGGAGAGGATGCCATGGAAAAACCGCAACCAAGAGCCCACAGTCAGACTCACTCACTCACTCACTCTTGATTCAGTCAGTGCACTCTGATACGCACGGCTCTGATGAGTGGTGTCTATGTGCGGGTGCGCTGGCCAGGTTTACAGGGACAGGTCGCCCTCCGACGAAGATTTGATGCACAACAGGTGCCCGCCAAGACGAGACAGACACGAAAACCAAAGGGCGCTTCTGTGCTGGCATGTCCGTTCAGATATCATCACTCGCCCCTGGAGCCATCGTAGGTAGTGTCGGCAGGTGTCACTCACCTAGCAAGTCGACCGTGTGTGTTTTTTCTCGGTATGCGAGAAAGCCAGACTTGTTGCTAGTACCTACTTGTTACCTACTTGTGTGCCCAAGGGGAACAAGTTGATTGCAATGCATTCAAGTTGGACTGTACAGACAGACACAGCAAACGCGCACTCATGTGAAACAAATAACGACCAGTGCAAGCTGCAAACACACGTGTGCAGTGCAGGGACCCGTGTGCACGGTCAGATCAGCATACTATGCATACCCACGGTGCTGTTCGGGGCTTGGCTTGTATGCCAAAGATAGGTTAACAAGTTGCGTGGAGGCAATTTGGATTGGACAAGACAGAATGTAATGAATGTATGTCTCTCGCGACCATATACTTACCCCCCTCTGCATGTGCAGATCTGTTTTCCGACTGGCGGCCCGAGAAAACACCCGCCGACGATCACGAGACCGTCAGAAAGCTAGTCCAGTCCCTTGAGCGGATCCACGGCATCCTGGACGACAAAGAGAAAGGTGAGGAGGGTCATGGCATCCATGAGGTCAATCTCGCCAATGGATGGACGGACGGTCGGTGTACTTATGTATGTATGTATGTATGTGCGGAGGACATGGTGGACCTGGCAAGGCTGCAGCCTGAGTCGAGCGCCGACGCGTTGTTGCCGCACCTCCAGCCACTCATCGGTCACACAGAATGCACAGGTCCGCCAATGCAAATAAATGTACAGAGACTCTGAGTGAGTTCAGTGTCCCGCTCTCTCTCTCTCTCTCCCTGGCCGTCTGTACAGGCCTTGTGCTGAGGTCTTGCCTTCTGCACAGCCGGGTGATCGGATTTGGGGCGATCATGACCGTCGTCGCGAGGTGCCTCCACCGCGACCCGCCGCCTTACAACCCCCATGGCGGTCGGTTGGGAGCGCGGAGAGCCACCGAGTTACGGAATCAAGGCGTTGAGAAGATCGGGACATATGACCCAACAGAGGCAAGGAATTGAATGAATGGCACACGCGGGACAATGAATGTGTCAGTCATGTGGTTGTTTTGTCCTGTCTTATCTGCCTGCCTATATCAGGACTTGAATAGCCTGCCGCTTTCTATGGGCACGGACTACTGGGCTTCAAACACCTACGGCTAGATACGAGGTGCGGAAGCTGAGGTTCCCCCCATTCCGAAGAGTATCGCAGACGGTCCAGCCCTGAGGCCAGGCAGCTGCGACAGCGTCGAGCAGCCGGCGACTTCCGCCTCCCGGTCGATCCATGCCTCCACAAGGAGCCCTCAGTGGCCGACTGTGCATCGGGGAAGGTGAGCAGGTCGGGGGAATGGTACATTACGCATGTTATGCGTGTTGTGCATATTGTTTCTGCAGACACGTCGATGGAGGGCGTCGATGAGCGATTCTATGGGATGTACGGAGGCGATCATGGCATTCCGCTGACACTTGAGAGGTGCAAAGAATACACCCAGCCCAGCGCAAGACGTTTCTCTCACGCAGCAGCCGAAGTGTGTGTTTGGGTGTTCGGTCAGGGCGGTGGCGATGTTGTATGCGGTGTTCCAGCTGGTGTTTGTGGACGACAGGCAGGCAGGCTGCTGAGGTCATCCGACTCGGTCAGTGGATCAACAGGGGGATCCGAGAGAGTGAATGGGCAAGATGATGTGTGATGCTTTGGTCCGTTTTATCCAGCTGCGGGTGTTTGGTGCGCTGGCGGATGCAGAGACGGCCTTCCTGTACGGCCTGTCCCCCCCCTGCACACGGTGATTCTCCCCTTTTCGTTCACCGAGGCATGGAGATTTCCGCTCTTGCTGAGGAGCTGGTATCCATGAACCTTCGCCACTTGATCGACCGCTGCGCCCACATCCTGCTGCAGCAGGCACAGCTGGAGTACCAAGCTTTGTTCAGGGACGACAGTGTGTGCTCTTGTCCGGAGGGAGGGGGAGAGGGAGGGGACGATAAATATACATCTGGACTGAGTGGCTTGTTGTGAATATGGTCGAAAACTGGTCGAGAATGTAAACACAGCGACCGTTGGCCGTTGGAAGACAAGAATAAACCACTGAGCCAGAATAGATGTGGCTGCATCTTGCATCAACTGTACCTCTCCTCTCCCCTTCGCTCTTCTCCACGCTCGTGACGGCAGACGAGAGCAGTCGGCTTGACATTTCCAGCTCGCTGGCGTCGCGGCTCGAGGCTGTTAATCTCTCCTCTTCCACCGTCTCCGAACAGCCAGCAAGTATGTATGTATGCTACACACGGACAGAAAGTAGACAAGGACGCCACAGCTAGAGATGACAGGCACCTCAGGCGCATCCGCTCTGAATGTCTTACGCTGCAGCCACCCCGCCCGTGTCCCTCAATTTCGAGGCAGACGACCATGATGAAGGCGACTTGGCAATGGAACTACACACAAAGCAAGGGAAGCCTTTGGCATCGCCCACACTGGACTGGGGCAGGGAGACGGAGGCGCCCCACCTCCTCGACGGCGACATGATCCTCGGTGAGCCGGCTGCCCTGGATTGTTGCAATCTGACGACCACGAAGACGCCGCCGTTGACTCGTCAAGCCTCAAACCACTCAGGCACGACGGTTGCCGAGAGCTTCCCGAGAGCGGCGGTGCCTCAAAGCAAGGCAATGCGTGGCGACAGGGAGAGCGAGACGAGCACTCCCTTCATCCTCTGGCTTACAGTCGGGTCATTCATCGTGGTGGTCTCGCTGCTGCCTTTTTGTGGCATCTACTGCATCGCTCATGTGTGCAAGAACCTTTCACGGCCTCCCATATACGGCATTGCTGGTGGGACAGACCGACGCAGCAGGTGGGAGGGCGACGCAGCCGCTGCTGCCGATCGAAACGCTGACGTGATATCGATCAAGCCTTGAAGAGACCTAGAGCAAACGATGCGTGCGTGTTGGTTGGCTGGTTGGCTGGTTGGTTGGCTGGTTTGGTGTGCTAGATGCTTTCTCCGTCACTTTCCTCACTACAGTAGCATTTTTGTCACATTTTGGCATTGGCCCCTAGTGCAGCAGGGCAGCGGTGTGAGGTGGGTTGGGCAAATGCATCAGTGAGACATTTACTTGCATGCTTCAACCTTCACAAGGGGATGCATTCGTTTCGACGCCTTGCACGCGTTAAGAGGAAGAGAAAACGTGAGTTACTTGGTCCATTGGTGTCCTGGTGTGGGTGTGTGGGTGTGTGTGCTTGATCCATCCATCCCTCTATCCATGAGCTAGAAGGGATATGGATGGCATCAGAAGAGTGATCCCGTCTCGAGTCCGCCGCCCCCGCCCCGCGCGCCCTTTTGGTACTTGGGCAGGATGCTCTCATAGTTGCTCTTGCGGGCCGCCGGGATGATCGGCGGGGCGTAGCGCCACGTGTGGCCCAACGGAGTCGTGTAGTGCTGCACAAACACAGCACAGCCAGACGGAAAGACAGACAGTGTCAAAGAAGGAGGGAGAGAGGGAGGCACCACAGCGACACACGGCAACAAAGACGGGTGGATGGGTGAGGGGATCAGGAAAGAGCCCGAGGGCGGCCAGCGCGTGTGTTGTCTTGTGCGAGTCTGACTGACCTGGTAGCCGGCCGGCAGGTCATGAGACAGCACCTTCTCACCTGACACACACACACACACACACACGTACCCCCAGGACGGCCAGAGGTAGGTAGGGAGGGAGGGACAGGCAGTGAGTCGATCAGTGGAAGACAAGACACTCGACTGTGCTGTGTCCGGCAGTGTGTTGTGGGTGTTGTGTTGTGTTGTGCTGTGTTGTGTTGTGTGCGGTGGGTGTCTGAGGTGCTCACTCACCCGAGTCGAGCTTGGTCCGCTTGTGGAACTCCCTGAACCTGACGGGGCAACGCACCAGACAGACAGACAGACAGTGATGTACATCCAGACAGGCGCACGACCCAAGGGGTCAGCCGTCCATAAGGGTGGCCTCATTGCTGCCTGCGCCTTTTACTGCATTGACTGACTCACTTGTCTGAATCAAGGGTGGCACCTGCACACCCACAAACACACCATTGCAATGGAATAGAAACAAGAGACGAGCTAACTGACTGTCTCCCCCTCCCCCTCCCCGGCTGACTGACTTTGTGGGATGAAGTTGGTCGTTGTGTCTTTCTTGCTTGCGTAGCTGTCGTACGCCTGCCGCCTGGCGGGGAAACGCAAATACTTGGGAGTCACCTAAACACACACACACACGTGTGCGCGTGCCAGGCAGGCCCCAGCTGTGCTGTGCCTGTCTCTCTGTGGCATGTGCCCCCCCTCCCCTGCCCCTCCCCTCCCCCTCCCCGGTCGGCCGACCCATGGGGCGAAGCATGACGGCCGGGAGGGCACCTTGGCCTGCGACGGCTGGTACTTCCACAGATTCTCAAAGAACAAATCGAAACTGAACAACACACAAACACAGCGGCTGCCTCATGTTCCTGGCCCCCATGGCCAACGACTTTCATACACTTATTCATTGCTCACCCTGCGTCCCTGTGGATGCGTCCGTTGGTCTTCTCAAACTCGGTGGCCTCTTTGGCCGTCTCTCTGAAGCTGGCTACGTC
>CDMY01000149.1:78918-107374 GCA_001179505.1 Vitrella brassicaformis
ACAACACACAAACACAGCGGCTGCCTCATGTTCCTGGCCCCCATGGCCAACGACTTTCATACACTTATTCATTGCTCACCCTGCGTCCCTGTGGATGCGTCCGTTGGTCTTCTCAAACTCGGTGGCCTCTTTGGCCGTCTCTCTGAAGCTGGCTACGTCCACGGGGCCCACCTGTACGCTCGTGCGGGCGGTGACGGGCCGCCGGGAGGCCAGCAGGTTGGCCGTGTGGGTGATCCTCCCAGCAGCTGTCGCTCCCTCTGGTGTGCCCGTGACCGATCTGGGGTTGGATGGGTGCAGTGTGGGGTAGAATGGGGCCGTCCGGTCGCCCTCTGAGTTGAGGGCCCGCATGTAGAAGGACGCCAGGGGCTCGGACTCGATGGCCTCGATGGGGTCCATCCGACCCACTCGCGTCAATGTCGTCATGTCGCGGTACGTCGTGCGGTAACCATGCTGCTGGCTCCACGACGGGAGGCCGGGGTAGAATGACGGCTGTCCACTCACTTCATTCGCAGAGGTGTCAGCCGCACCAGCCGACTCGCCCTTGGGGCCCTTGGCGAGGGACAAAGAGAGCTTCTCGACGCCGCTGCCGCTGAGGAAGCTGCCCCGCCCACCCGCACCGCCATCCCTGAACGCCAATCCAATCCATTGACACACCCCGACCGTGACACGTTCACGCACATTCTCCTTTGCATGATGTTGCAAGGCGTGCCTGGTTCGGGGGACGGCTGTTCTGCACGACATCTCACGGTAGGAGGTGCGGTAGGCGTGCTGCTTCGTCCAGGGCATCCGGCCCTCATACAAAGCCACATTCGTCCCGCCTAACCACACACGCAATTGAAACAGCGTCGACATGACCGAGTTGTGCCGTCATATGCACCGCGTCCGTATCGACTGACCGAGTGGGCGGCCGACGGATGAGTAGCGGCTGACAAAAGGGGGGCAGGCAGCGCTCGTGTGAGGCCGGTGAGATGAGGAGGCCTCCACCATAGCGAACTGGAGGGAAGGCAGAGGTCTCGACGTGGCCCCCCAAAAGCTTGGCCCCGCGACTCCCGGCCAGCTTCACGGATCGACAACTGGAAGAGGAATGAACGAATCTCCGTAGATGCGACAAGATGAACCGCACTCGCTCTTTGCTACCAGTACTGCTATGCGCGACTGTTCTTGGAAAATCGGTGGCAGCAATCTCCGGCTCCCCTCACGGTAAGGAGTCTCGTTCATCCATTTGGCTGTACCTATTGGAATGGCTGCAGCTTTTCCAACACGGCCACACAACAGGGAGAGGCCCACCTTCATCTTGTCCAATGGCGCCGGCCTTGCTCCTTTCCTATCAGGGCTATCTGCCCTCCCACCCACAGGGAAGCATGTTATTGCAGCAGCTGTCGCAAGATGCAGCTCTCTACTACTGTTCTATCCCATCGGTGAGCGAATAAGGGCAGAGCCACGCCGTCTCTCAGCAGTGTGCTTCGGCAGACACGATCAAGTGTCGGACTCAGGCCATTAAAGTGGGACCAACGCCTTCGCAGAGGGCCGGCTCGCTGTATCGTGGCGCTGTCACAAACATTATCGTGAGCGATCGTGGAATCACAGGCCGCTGTTCCGTATGCATGTCCGGCGAGCTGCTTTTTAGGTTGGGGAAGTGCCGTACATCATGATCACGTTTGCTTTATTCCGAATCTTCAGTACTACTTTGGCGGGCTGGCTGCCATGTAAGTCGTCGAATGAAAATGAATCCGCTGGCAATCCCAGACCTACTCATCTTGACAGGTCTGCCGCCTGCTTTGGTCTCTTTCTTTGCGGCGCTGATCGGAGAAACGTTCGGGTAACAACAACGCCGTGATGATAAATACAGCAGACATGCGACCGTCACATGTGTTGTGGATCTTCCCACAGGTGTTTGTGGTAAAGATGAATGATCACACAGTCGCATACCCCTGTACGGCCGCACCTTTTGCCAGGCTGGTACCAAACGAGATCGTCAAACAGCGGATCCAGAGTGGAAGGCAGCCGTCAATCTTCGATGCCGTGCGTAGTATTTCCACTCAAGGAGGCTTCTATCGAGGCTTCATCAGGTGTGTGTATGCGAGAGATGGACGGGACGGAACAAAACTGGTAACATATCTAAGGCCGTCTGATGTGCAGCCATATCGCGAGAGATTCGACATTCAGGTGATTCAAACTTCAAAGACTCTTGCGACCTCACTTCATCCAGTCACAGGTTGATTGTTGAGCTGTCAGGGGCCTGCAGCTCTCTTCGTATGGAGCAATTCGGAGGATTGCTGCTGGGTGAGCAGCACTTCAGCTGAGGTGATCATTTGATCATTTGGCGATTCCACCAGGAACCTGGCGAAAAATCCACTCTTTTTAGGGATGCTCGCTGGATCTCTGGCAGGCGCCGCGACAAATCCTTTGGATGTCGCGAAGGTAGACGAGGAGAAAAGCGAGTGGTTGCATAGGGAGACGCGTGATTTTGTGCTCAGACTCGAATAATGACTGGGACCGTCGAGGCCTCTTTCGATACAGAGAGTCAGTCAGGACCATCCCGCATCTTCCGTGTGTTGAAGACGACATATGACGAAGAAGGATGGACTGGACTATTTCGGGGCGTTATGCCGCGTGTCCTGTACATAGGACCCGCTTCGGCATTTTTCTTTCTCGTGTACGAGTGGATTCTTCATGCTCTTGGTTCATAGGTCGATTTAAGCTTGGACTTGTTACATTTAGGCGAATCTGTCGGTTTTGAGAAAAAGAAACCCACTCAAAGAGAAACTGGCGGAGTGAAAACCGCTGGAACTTCAGTAAGCCGACGACCCCTGTTCGACTTATACCAAGCCTGATGTCTTGAGGTCACAAAGCAGCTCTTGCCTTGTTTGTCATTATCCCTCGTGTTTGTCGTTGAGCAAGGTCGACTTCGACGATTCTACTGCTTGTCGGAGTCGACCCTTTTTTCTTTTTGATTCACATCACTCTGGATGGTCGTATCGCAACGTAGATCTATTTTCCCAAGAGCTGCACTCTCTGCACTTCCTCGGAGGGATTAGGCTCGTTCGTGTGAGCAATCGTTACAGTTTCATCCAAAAACACACTTCGTGGGGCCAGGCATCACGCTTCATCAGGCTACTTTCTTTGAAGCGTGAATCGGCCGTGAATTATGGATGATGCGTCATCGCCCTTGTCTGTCACGCGCAGCTGTCCGAATTGCACACCTTTCGCATTCCATCTATTCGCCGAATAATGTTTAGCGTGAGAAGAGTCTGCCTCCCCTGCTTCATTGTTGTGTGGGCTTCGAATGCGTGTCTAATTGTTGTTCTGTTACCGACGCGTCTCTCTTCGGTCTTGGATTCATGCCTGCGTAAGAAAGACAGGCTCGTTGTCGGCCGGCAGGACCTCGGTGCTCAAACCTTTTTTTTGTACCTTCTTGTCATCAGGGCTAATCGCCTGACACTTCGTTGTCCTCAAATCGACGACATCAACGTCAAAAAACCAATGGAACTTACGCCGTGACCGCCGCTGCGATTGCTTGGCTGAAATATCACGAGTAGTCCCGTGAGCGTGGTTTTCTGTCGTTTCTTCCCTTTGGGCCTCTCTCCGCTTGTCGTTTCGCTCTGGGCGTCTCTCTGCGTGTCGCCTCATTCTTTCTCTGATTCAGAGCAGCTTTAAGAGTAGGAACAGATCGTCCCGCTTCACACCGTGCTGTGAGACATCGTGTTACGGTACTCGGTTTGCGGATCGTTGAACCGACAGGAAAACGTCGCGAGTTCCTGCCGCTGTGGGATTGTTGTCGCGTATGTTTGTGCGATGGCAGTGGTAGATGTCTCTCATACAAAACGAGACACACACAGACAGTTTGACAAAAGACTCTCCATATAGCAGCAATTGATCAACGTCACCAACGAACGTGATCACCGCGGTGTACAGCAAATCGCCGTAACCATATTGTACATCTCTGCCCTTTCGTCAGCACTGCACCCCGGGCTGCATGGGTGTACTTTCCTGGTTCATTCTAACGCATCACGGAAGTATGTCGTCTCAGTGCCAACGTTCCCCATTTTATCGACAGTAGAAAGTCATGTGTCGCAATCTGTCTCCTAGCGGCGTGTCCCTAGCGGCGTAGGGTCTCTGCGAATAGATCTTTGAGCGCGGTGGAGTGCGGTCCGCATATCTATTGTTGACAATCGTACCCTAAGTGGGTTCACTGAAAAGTCACTTGTTGGACATTGAGCTCAGAGGGGGCATTAGGCAAATGCGAAACCCTAAACAGCACAGCGCACAAATAGCGCAGGTAGGCTGATGCGGTCTCAGCTCGTCTAGGCACATGTGTGTGTTCGCTCGCTGCATCAAAGACAGACAGCCGCACACCACAAAGATGTCTTACAGAACAAATGTGTTTGACTTACCCATTGCATGCCAACGCCACTGTGTATTTATTGACAAGGCACAGAGCGACGCAATGACAAAAGCGAGGGACGACTGGGACACTCACAGAGGTACTGTGAGGCGAGAGCCACTAACTAGAAGATGGGAAGATTGAGAACAGCCACGTGTGCACGGACATCACGACTCGTGAGGACTGTACACCCTCACATGGCCGTGAATATCCGCATGGCCTGCAGTCTCTCTTGTGATTCGAGAAACTGACACAGAGCAGTTCTCTTGCAGGGCTGTTCTATCTGACTCAGCAAGCTGGCATGCATGTTTGCCACGTCATGTGCTTCTAATGCCTCGCTCATCTATACGGTCAAGAGGGGGAGACAGAGAAGCCAAAACAGGCAAGCAAACCCACCATCAGTGACCGTGGAGGCAAGAAAAAGAGCAGAAAAGGCACACACGAAAGGCGCCGAGAAAAGGTAAGCAATAGAAATGAAGGCGCTATCGACCGTCAGGTAAGTAGCTGATGTCTGTGAAAGCAGAGCGACCCAAGAATGGCCAGCTCAGGCTGCAGACACGTCAGCAGTGTAGTCTTCAGGATGCTTGCGTGGCGCTTCGTCACAAGCCCTGAAGCCAACAAAAGAAACAAACACAAACATGCTTACGTGTGTGTGTATCTTCTGCCGCAGCCGAGTCTGCACCGAGAAAAGGACAGACAGACACGAAAGGCAGATAGATGAGGCAGACAGCCAGAACAACAATGAAAGGCACACTTAGATGTTCATGATGTGCATGTGAGTGCCGTGCCAAGCCGCGTGGAGTTGCGGAGGTGGTAGCAAGAGCACATGATGCCTCCCATTTCTCCAAGTGTCATCCGCATGGCTTGACGAGCTGCTGTAAGCTGACAAACAGCCGAACGAAGCACCTCGCCTGTTTCTTTCTCGATGATCTCGCTGACCGCCAACTCGTTGGCACGAAGCGGAGGGGAGTTAGAGCGGAGACCGAATTACACGGGCGAGATGGGACCCAAGTGACCTTTTGTTTTCTCAGTTCAACCGTGATCGACGATTTTGTCTGCCCGACGCCCTCCGTCTGAGAAAGACGAAGACCTCCTGAAGTGTCAGCCCGATTCGCGGACCAACCAGGGCGTGGTGTGTCGGTGGCGTGTAGCGAGAAGAGAAGGCGATGGCAGATCAAAACGAGGGTCCACCGATGAAACGGCAGAAGGCTGCGGAGACTCTAATAGCTCGAGCGGGTGGGAGGGGACAGGACGATGCAACGGGTCAGACTAAACATGGGGAAGGACGTGTGTGTGGTTTGTGTTCAGGAAAGGAGGCTCGTCCGAAGCTCGAACTCTGTGCTGCAGACCTCGTGAGTGTGGAAAAGCTCACGGACAAAGGTGCCCAGCGTGAGTCGACAAAGGTGCCCACCCTCAACCAACAGCAGCCTGCGAAGAATGTCCCGAAAGACTACGTCGGTTTCAAGGACCTGGAGACGATGGTGGATGGCAAAATCATGGAGGGATACCAGTTGATGGACACACCGCACGAGCGCGTGGGCCCAGCAGTGCTTACAAGATTCGCGAGAGGCGGCAAGACACGGACACTTCAAGAGATCGGCAAGATGCTTCAGGAACGGCAGATTCCTACTCTCTTCATCACCTTCAACGATCTCACTGCGATCGACAATGATGAGCGTCAGAACATCACCGCACTGCAGTCCGTCTTGATGCGCATTGCATGGGGGGCAGCGACAGAAGCTACTGTTCAAAAGGTGATAGAAAATGCGAAAAAAGCCGGCACTTCCCCAACCGCGCGCAACTGGACCGTGAGCAACTTCGACTTCTCCGAATGGATCCAAGCCGCTTGTATACGGTCGGTCAATCACAGATTTGAAAGACCGCTGATATTGACTCATCTCTCTCTTCTTGTTTGTCTTTATGTGGTGTACGTTGATTGTAGCAAAGACGAGGTCGAGGCGTGGCTTCAGGATCAGCCACTCATCCTCCTTATCGACGAGTTCAATCAGCTGCTGACGAAGGACCTTTTGGACGAGCTGAAGATGGCTGACGAAAACACACTAGCGAGGGAGTCAGACCAGGCTGAAGAAGTTGCTGCTTTCATCTCGAAGTCATTCCTCAAAGCCGAGCTGTCGTTTTTTGGTGTTTTCCAGCCATGTCGTGACGGTGGGAGATGGGCTTGAGGACTATTGGGGACGAAGCAGAAGCGGCCGACTTGCTAAGAAATTGCGAATCCCAGTGATCAAGCAGCTCGAGGACGCACGTCTTATCACCTTATGTGCTGACGGAGGACACATCTGCTGGACGGGGCGAGCACCAGCACTGTTATTCCAGCTATTTCGTAACAGTCCTAAGTGCGAAGCCCCAAGACCGTCTGACGTCACGCGCCACTTCTCCGCAGCTCCCACCATCAGTGCCGACACTGTCAGAGCTCTAGTGCAGTCAGCACTTAAGGGGGATGCGACTCGGGACTATCTTCTTGCTCTCGGTGCCATGCTGGCGGACGTTGACGTGTTTGATTCCAAATGCGTCTGGCCCCCTTGCTATTTGGGTGAAGCTTGCAACAAGGCGTCAGACTCCAAAGGCGTCAAGACGACCCTCGGCATGGAATTTGCCTCCGGCATTGGAGAAGTCGACGCGTTGCTCAAACAACTACTAGGGGACACTTCTGGAAAACAATGGGAGGGTGTCAGCGCTGCGGCGGTCCTCCTTCGACTGCTGGACAGCCACATAGCGCTCACCTACCTTCATGGACCGCCTCTGCAGCTGCCGGAAAATTCGGAACGCCTCGTGCCAGACCCGGTCGTCACTGGATGCGCGTTTGGATCGTTTGTGCGTGTTCCTTCTAAGTCAAACCTGAAGGAGCTCCTCTTGTGGTGGCTAAACGAGAGACAGCCCGAGACGAGAGAGGGGCAGAGGTTTCTCTCGTATCTGGTCAAACCAACTAACACGCAGTTCGAGGGTTGGGACTTCTTCGTCTTCATCACCATGGACGGGCGCCTGCGTGACGTCTGGGGCTACCAGTGCAAGCAGGACAATACGAAACCGACGACCGCCACGACAAGCACGATTAAGAAGAGCCTGAAAAACGTCAAGGGCGACGAGCAGCTGAAGGCATTAGGCATTGCGGGCGCCAGAGTGTGGTTGCAAGGTGTATGGCCATCAGACGGATAAGATGGATGAAAAAAATCGAAGACTGGCCACTGTACTACCCTTGCAATGCCACGCTCAGGGAGTTTCTGGGCGCCTCACTGAGTGAAGCGTGCCCGTCGGAGTTGTTGGATGTGAAAAAGAACTAGAGAGGGCAAGCGATGCTGAACGTTCCTGATGTTGGTAATCCAGACATTAATTCCTTCACCCATGAAAAGCAAGCCGTGAACCATGCATGAGTCCGCTACTCGAATTAAGATTGCGTCAACCCTTCCCTTTCTCCACTCGAAGAAGCTGCGCTCGAACCACCGCCCTGCGCGCAGCATCCTGTCTTCCGCGGTCCTCGTGCCGCATCGGACAGGTTCACTCTCCCTCGGCCTGTGCTGTCTGATTCGCTGGCCCCAGCACCACCGCCAGAAAGCTGCAACGACTTCGTTTGCACTGCATTCTTCCTTCTGTGAAAACACAGCAACAAGACGTTGCTGAAAGACATGCTGTGTGCGGCTATCCCTCACCTGAGGTCAACAAGTTTGGCCGCAGCCGACAAGAAGGCATTGTCGACGTTGGACGCAGTCTGTCATGTTATTGCATTTGCCAAGAAGTGTGCAACGTTGTACGTTGTCGTTGAATGATTGGAAAACTTCGCCCACCTTGGCAGATGTATTCACGAAGATCGCGCCGATGCGGTCCGCACACGCCTGCAGAACAGGGGATAACGACGTTATACTTGTCACAGAGCTGCGTAATCCTACCGGTGTGTGGAACTTCCTAACCTTTGCTTCTTCCTCAGACACTTGGATCTGGTCCTTCAAGTCATACTTGTTGCCAACGAGGAGTTTCACCTGGGCAGAAGACGCATCGATGTCTTGTGTTTGCAAATCAGACGAGACAGCACATGAAAAGGAATCGAGTACCGTTGACGGGCCGCAGTCGTGATGCTCCTGAATCTGCAATACAGCTCCCCATTTGATCGTGTGCCCACCATTTTCCTCCCCAATAGGCCTGCCCGAAGTACCTGGTTCAGCCATTGGTCCACGTGGTCAAAGGATTCTCTGCTGGTGGCATCGTAGACGAGAACAAAGCCATCTGCGTTGCGGTAGTAATTGCCTGTGACGACGCTGAACCTTTCTTGGCCTGCAGTGTCCCACTGCGAAGACAACCAAATCCGACAGTCCAATCAACCAGCGCAGCTGCCTACCAGCTGCAGCTTGACGAGTTTGCCCTTGATCATGGTGACGACTGTCTTGAAGTCGACGCCAATCGTTGACACGTGGAAGTCCGAATACACGTCCTAGGGGAAGGGGTGATGAGCAGGATGGCGAAGAACAAGCGTGACAAGCCTGTGCCCACGGCCTTTCTCAGAATGCGTATGACCTGGACAAAACGGGTGAGAAGACAGCTCTTCCCAACGCCAGAGTCCCCCACTGTCACGAGTTTGAACTTGAAATCACCGTCACCCTAAAGAAACAAAAGGTTGGTGCGAAGAAGAGCACTTTCACTTTCATCATCGTGTTTGAACATACCGCGCCGTCTCGAATCTGCAAACAATCGACAGAAAAAAGGGAAGGGGCGGTGACCTACTTGTAGGAAATGCTGGAAATCGCGTCTGTACCTGGAGTACATTGAGAAAGAACAGTTTCCTCGAGATTCGCTGTCCTGGACCACCTCCGTCGTCGCCTGCAGCAGCTCACGTCAGACAGAGGTTGGCGGCACTTCTCTTCCGAACCTAGTGCATCTCCTTTCTGTTTTGTAGCCTCAGTCTTTTCCCTCGATCCACCGAAGACGATGAGCTTGTCATGCAACACTGTACTGCAGTGGGACTTCACATTGATTTGCCCTGAAAAGTGGACAACCATCACTTATCAGGTGGTTACTAGTGGCGACGCCTGGCGACTGACCTTCGTACAATGGTCTGCTCCATTTGCTTTTCGCAGAATCGTATATGTACAAATCAGAAACTTCCGCTATCGTCTTGAATATGTACCATGCAATAGAGGAATGGAGGGGGATGGGGGCCCTTTGTGACGACTATGATTCTTACTTGGCCCGCAAATATGAAGACTCTGTCGCCTATTAAGTCCATTGAATGGAAGGACCTCGACAAGGGGGCCGTGTTTGCAACTTCTACTCGACTCCTGAGGGTATTGGTCACCGAGTTTTTTCTCGAGTTTCTGCTCACGATGACTCGCTGCTCTGCTTTCTTCTAAGCTGCTTGCCCTTACCAAACGTACTCGCCCTGCGTCGCCAGATCCAGAGAGAACAAGGCACCGTCGTCCTCAGCTCCTCTGCGTGGTGACCACACAAACACAACACTGTCTGTATGATCGTGGTTTGTCCATTTCCATTGCTCTCTACCCGAACAGCAGAAGTTTGTCTTGGAAGCAGACGGTTTTGTGACCGTACCTAACACGAAGTAGGCAATCTCGCAACGAGAGAAGAGCCATGCGCTTGGGTATACCGCGCCGAGGGGACTTCCCCAGTTTGGCTTGGTTGCTGCCATGCTGACTTCCCGAGGTCCAGTATCCAAAGCTCATTTGATGCCTGGTAAAAGCAAAACGGCCGTTGAAGCAAGCAGCACCCTGACACCTTCTCACCTGGGTAAGGTTGGCGTCCGTGGCACCTCCGAAAACGACTAGCTGGTTCTTGAAGACTGCAACACATGCAACGGCTACTGGTGTACTTGATTGAAAACGGTCCAAAAAGTCGCCGCACCTGAGGCGGAGTGAAAGGCTCTTGCTGGCGGCATTGGTCCAGTGATCTCCGGCTGCGTCCACACGAGGGTGCTTGTTTGCAGCAGGAACAGATCGCTGACAGTTCATACATGGGCCATCCACATGGACAGTAAGTGGAGAAACGAAATGAGCCCGCTCTACCTGGATGGTGACCCCTGATGGGCCCATGGGCGAAGGCGCGTTGAAGCCGAGCCAGCAGTCGGAGCCATAAACGGTGGAGGAGGGAAGCTCTTCTGCAGTTGCTCGTCTAGCATTATCTCTGAGTCCTTCATTCAAACAAGACACACAGCCCACTCTTTACAGCTTAAGAGACCGACTGGCGCAGCGAGTGGTGCATACCTCTTCTGCGAGCCCTCCAAAAAGAACCAGGGACTGAGTATCGGGGTGAGCTTGCAGAGAGTGGCCATAGCGTGGCGTCGGCTTGCTGAAGCCTCCAACATTCAGCTCCTTCCATGATGCCTTCTCTGTGAGGCCACTCACACCCACAAAGAGCAAGTACGCAGCCCTCTTGCTGGACAGTCTGCGCTCACCGATCTCCATCACATGCAAATCACCATAGGCGGCCTTCTCATCGGCGCCTCCGTGAAGGTAGAGGCGTGTCCCCACGGTCACAATCTTGTGCAAATACAAAACATGCCACAAGTGCAGTGCAGACGAGTTTGGCCCGCCTTTCTGCATCGCTGTACCTGGCTGGCAACCCTAGCAGTCGGAATATCTCCATGCTGGCGAAGGTCACAGACGGAGAGGACCAGGTTTCTGACGTTCTGGGTCTCGTCCGCCATCTCGCTGGGTCGCTGTTGTCACAGGGCGAGATGCGCCTGCTGACGCCACTGAGCAAACACGATCACCTGCAAACGGAAACAGGAGGGTTGTGCCATACGCTTCTTGCCCGCTCCTTCCCTCACCTTTTCACTTGCTCATCCGCTACTTGCTTCATCAGCCGATCTACGCAAAACACCTAAAACCCTGAGCCCTAACTCTAACCCCAGCGTAACTCTAACCCCAGCGTAACTCTAACCCCAGCGAAACACTGATTTGCTGTGTGCTGAAACGGCGAGGGGGATGGCGGATCTTCTGATAAAGCCCGAGCATGGAGCGGCTGGTACACTCTCCGAGAGCCGGAAGAAGAAGCTGGAGCGCAACCGGGTTCTGGCGACGCAGAAGAATACCGCCATCGCCGAACTGAAGAAGGTAGATACCAACGCTACGAACACAGGCGAGTGTGTGATCATCTCTCTTTGATTGCGCTTGCTACCGTCAGAGGAACCGCGAAACTCGAGAGGCGCTCAAGATCCGGACTCTCCAGTACGAGGAGGAGTACCAGACTGAGCAGGAGAACGCACTCGCCCTTCGCAGGTCGGTCGACATCAAGATGGCACCAGATTGCCGCACTTGATCTGGCCGTTTCTTCCAGGGAATCTCGTGCCGAGGGGGGCTTCTACAAGGAGCCGGATGCGCAGCTCATATTCGCCATTCGCATCAAGGGGTGAGTCGCGCAGGCAGGCAGCCTGCCGTTTCCTGCGTTCCATGTTTGATTCTGGATCCTTCAGTATCAACAAGCTGGCTCCGAAGCCTCGCAAGGTCCTTCAGCTGTTCCGCCTCCTGCAAATCCACAACGGAGTGTTCATCAAAGTGAACAAGGCCACCACCGAGATGCTCAAGCTGATCGCTCCCTTCGGTCAGACGTGCCAGCTGGGCAGAGAACTACACCTGGTGACGGTTATTGAATGCTGTCCCTTGATTGGCCTGATTGCGCACAGTTACGTACGGCTATCCGTCTCTGAAGACGGTGCGGGAGCTGATCTACAAACGGGGATACGGAAAGGTCAACAAGCACCGCATCCCCCTCCAGGATAATCAGATCATTTCTGAAGCCCTTGGCAAGGTGAGGCTGGAAATTATCCAACGCATCCTCTGCTCTCGCGGTATGTGTATGATTACCGTGTACGTGTGGCTGACCAGTATGGCATCCATGGTGTGGAGGACCTCGTGCACGAGATCTACACTGTCGGCCCCCATTTCAAGGAGGCGAACAACTTCCTCTGGTAAGTCAGTCACCTCACTCACTTGCCTTGCAAAGATCTCCGATCGATGAGTCAGCCAGTGCCATGTCCTTTATGGTGCTGTCTGTGCCTTCCCTGCTCTAACATAACAGGCCGTTCAAGTTGAATTCGCCGAGGGGAGGTTTCGTCGCCAAACGCCACGGCTTCACCGAGCCTCGTGGCGGCGACTGGGGCAACAGGTCAGACTGACACGACAGAGTGCCTGTTTGCTGTGCGGAAATACTTCCCTCTACTGCCATGATTCTGTCTATGTTCAATGCAGGGAGCTTCTCATCAACAGCCTGCTGACCAAGATGATCTGAGTCGGCCGTGTGGGTTGGTCACATGATTTGACCATGCCGCTCGCAGAGGGGTTTACATGAACTCGTGATGGACATGTATGTGTCTCCATGAATCGGTTCGGACTTGTGTCTCATTCATCACTCACGGCAGGCCAATTCTATCATCCCATTCGACAGATCCTTGACTGAAAAGCCGAGAGTCTCGATTTCCGTCCTGTAGTAATCATGACATGCACCACACGTTCTCTCAGTGCTGAGGATCACACTGAACCCATACCTGAGCTTGTCAGCTGCTTGGTAGTCTTTGACTGATTTCGCCTTAGCCCTCTCCTCGACAAGGAGCAATATCTCAGCTGGAAAACCTGCAGGCGGTGCAGGTTTTCCGACACACGCGGATGGTTTTGTCTGCTCTGCTCTCTTTGCCCATCCCATTCTCTCCCCCTCCGCCCTCACCTTCCAGCATCTCAGGCAGGTCCACTCTGGGGTCGAGACGTATTGTCTCGCTTGTCTCCCCTTCGGAGGTGCCGTCCTCTGGGGCCCCACCCCACTCCACTGGATCGTACCACAGGCCAAAGACGCTGTCCATCCGGTCCAGGGCGCTGCTCACACCCTTGAGACCTTCGCCAAGCAGAGCGCCTTGACATTCCTGCAGCGCCCTCTCACAGGTAGCGATGAGTTTGAACATGGCTGCAAAGGCCCTGCACACAGGAAGCATGAAGTCCATTGATTCCTCTCTGCCCCGTGCGTGCAGCTCTGAGCAGTCTACACGTACCTGGGTGTGTTCAAGTCGTCAAGCAGATGGGCCTCGAAATCGTTGACGCACTCGCTGCTCGCATTTATGAGCTGAGCGTTCCAGTCGCCACTGGGCAGGTCCTGGAGGTGTGGGGCCTCCTGCGCCGCCGCTGCCTTGAGCCGCCTCCTGAAGGCGTCAAGACGCCGCACGCTATTCCTGGCCGATTGCAACGCAGCTGCAGAGAAGTTCAGCGGTCTCCTGTAGGCACACACGGACATGTCTGTGAAGCCACACGTGTCCAGGTATGTCGCCCCGGAGTGTGTTGACATGTCGCGCATGTACCTGTAGTTAGATCCGACGACAAGGAATCGGAATGCCCGTACATCGTCTTTGGTGGGACAGCACTGTCTGAGTGTGAGGAAGTTTCTCTTGGACTTGGACATTTTCTCCTGGTTGATGTTGACAAAGCCATTGTGCACCCAGTAGCGGCAAAAGGGCTGGCCACTCGCACCTTCAGACTGGGCGATCTCGTTCTCGTGATGCGGGAAGATCAAATCGATCCCACCTAATCAATGACACAAAGGGAGAGAGGGAGGGAGGGAGGGAGGGACAATGAGTCAGGTAATAAGAGCAGGGAGCGAGGGGAGGGGACTTGGCGCTGGTGTGGATGTGGCGTGCACGCGCTAGGCACCTACCGGCATGGATGTCGATGGTGTCCCCCAGGAGCGCTTTTGCCATGGCACTGCACTCAATGTGCCAACCAGGACGACCACGGCCCCACGGGCTCTGAACGAGCAGACAACGGACCACGCATAAGGGCAACACAACAGATCGTCACCAATCACTCCCATCCATCGTTCGCGTCTTTGTCTTCGAGGTCACTCACTGGCTGGTTGTTTACTTACATTCCACCAGACGTCTCCGTCCTCCTCTTTGTATGCCTTCCACAGGGCGAAATCCTCCGCCTCCACTTTGCCAGTCCCGGCAGCATCAGCATGGTCCGACGCGACCTCCTCAGACTCCTCAGACGCTGACCCATCCCTCTCCCCACCACCCGCACGGATGCCGCTCAGAAACCGACGGTCGGTCAGCACACCATATCTGTCCATCAAAGCAAGCAAGCCACCCACCCACAAAAGCCGACAGATAGATCCATTTATTGGATGGGTGTGTGAGTCAATCGGCGAGTGTACGTACGAACCTCTCGCATTTCGACACGTTGAAGTAGACCGAGGCGGCGGGCAGCTCGATTGCCCCCTGCTGGCGTGGCTGCTCCTGTGCTGTGTATGCTAGACCGTTGTCGATGAGGGTCTGGATCATCGCCTGCATCTGAGGGATGTAGTCACTTGCGCGGGGGTAGTGGGTCGCAGGCAGAACATTCAACGCCTGACGCCGCCCGCCACAGAGAGACAGACACGACACGACACGACACGACACGACATACACGACACAACGAAGGAGCTGAGCTGCCTACCCCCGGCGTCGGCCCACCCGTGCTTGACTTACTGTGATCGGCAGATGCCTGCCTGCTTACCTTGATGTCCTGGAAGAACAATTGCGTGTATGTGTTGGTGAGCTCGGTCCGCGACACGCCCTCATCGCGCATTCTCTGAATGATCTTGTCATCGACGTCCGTCAAATTACACACGTGCACTACAGTATACCTGCAGGTAAACGGCCGCACGTCCATCCATTCATTCATTCATTCATTCATTCATTCAGCCAACAAAGGGAGGGAGGTCAGGCCCGTATGTATGCGTTGTGTGTGTAGTCATTCATTCACGTTGTGGGCTGGGCTATCTACCTATCTGCCTACCCAAGGTAGATGAGGAAACGCTTGAGCAGGTCATAGGTGAGGAAGGCGCGGAAGTTGCCAATGTGGGCCGCGTCGTAGACTGTCGGGCCACACGAGTAGAAGCGAACTACCCGCTCACTGTCCAGCGGTGCAGCGCTTGACGAGGGCATGCCGGCATCGAACGACCGCTTTGTCCGCTCGCCCGTGTCAAACAGCCGGAAGCGACGGTCCGCACTGCCAATGGATGAACCTGACACTGTTGAAAGGCCGCCTCGCGAAGATGATGGGTGTTGAGGACCTCTGAAGCTGATGAGCTGCGGGTGACTGGAAGCCCAACCCATTAGTAGTGGAGTGAAGGCATTTGCCGCACAGCAAACGCTGAAGAACGCGAGTGCGGTGACGGACGGCGAATGACGTGTGGCATTCATTCATCTCATTGCCTGCACACAGACCCAAGGAACTCAGGAAAGAAAAGGATTCATGAATTCGAAGATCACCTCCTGCGATTGAAGATCCAGGTCATTCTGCGATGTGAGAGCGCTGTGCTCAGCGGGGAATCCCTCAACAGTCAATAGATTCGACTGCGAGCTCAGATAAAGGGATCATCATCTGAGCTCGCAGTGGAATCTATGCAGAGTCCGTGAAGCCGCATCATTCATCAATCTATGCAGAATTCGGTTGCAGCGGGGTGGTCCGCCGTGCCTGGGGCACTTGTGCAGATATGGATCTTTCCATTGTTGATGGTGCTGCACTCATGTGACGCAGGTGGGAGCAGTGCAGCAGAGATGGGGTGGATACACTCAGGGCATCCAGCGGAAGGATGGCAGGCTCCCTGTCGCTTGTGGGTTGCAGCTTCTTTCAGGCGGTCATCAGCCGGTGCATTCATGCGGCCACCGTCGCTCTTTCCCGAGCAAGTCCACAAGAGGCCTTTCAGGCGGAGAGGCCAGCCATATGGGCGCTCGAGTGTGGTCAACCTGGAGGCAGATAAGGCAGACGACAGATCCCCGCGGCCGGCGGAGAAGAAGGACGAGGCGATGGTTGGAGCCAAGGAGGATGACGAGGATGTGAGTGAGACTGTGTCGCTGCTCGCTGCACTCGGTAGGTGCCGTCATCATGTGATATCGTCATAGATAGAAAGCACACACACCTAAAGGAAAGAGCTCCATGCATGTGTGCACTGAACGGGTGTGTCGATGTGTGTCCCTCTGTGACTGACTGACTGACTGCCTGACGTATGGGAGCAGGGAAACCAGACAGGTAGGTGGGGCGCCAGGACCAAAGGAAGACGGCTCAGCCACGTACCTATCCCACGATTGGTCGCTTGCCTCCCTCGTCTGTTGTGGTTGCTTTGCTTGATGTGTTTGTTGTGCTTAGTGAGGAGAGTTTGTTGGCGTCGTTGCAGGAGGACATTGACTTTCTGAGGGGATTACAGGAGCGTGGCGAGGAGGCGGCTCCCGACCTGGAGGGTCTGGTGCCTGAGGCCGTGGACATGGACCAGGAGCTGGGGCAGGACGAGGAGCAGCCTGAAGTCATCGACCTGTCGCTACTCGATGATGACACCGAGGCTGAGCTACGGGAGGAATTCAAAGCACTTGCTGGCAAGGACCAGCTCATGACACTCGACCAGTTCTCGCAACTCCAGGAGTTCCAGGACCTCATCCAGGCAGGTCGGTAGGTGGGTGGCTGGGTGGCTGGGTCAGCAGCATGCAAGGAAGGATCGGACGTGCCTGAGGCTAGATGAGATGAGCGTGTCGCTCCTGTCGACACTCTGTCTGTCGGGTGTTCTCTCTGCATTACGTAATGGTGCCTGCAGGTGACCTTCGGCAGAGTGAGGTCAGCCAGGCTTGGGAGCGGACAGAAAAGATATCAGGCACTGACAAGGTGGGCTCACTCTCTCCCAACCTCAAGTTTGTTGAGGCAGGCCTTTGTCTTCATTGCTTTCTTGCCTTGTTGCTGCATACCTGTGGTGTGAGTAGGTTGACGTCATGGGGTTCCTCGAGGCGTGGATGCGCGTCGATAATCTGTTCGAAACCATCCAGGAGGAGGACGAGGAGGGCGAAATGGTCGAAAGCCTCGTCAAGAAGAAAGGTGCGGACGCATGTATGTGTATATAATCGCATCTGCGTACATGTATCGCCTCACAGCTGTAGTACCGACCATGAAAGCTCATGAATGGAATGCTCCTGCTCAGACGTGCGGGCCGGCGACATGCAAATCATCGGTAGGTTTTAGTGGAGCGGAACAAAGCACACCCCTTGTGCTTTCCTTCCTGCCCGAGCTGATTGATGCGTGAATGGCCGGAGTGCGTTTGTGTACGTTGGCTTTGTGTTTGCGGTTGATGCGTGCCGTGCATGCAGATGCGGACAAGGTGAGTGACGAGTGGGAGCTGGATTTCTACAGCCGCCCTATCAAGGGTGCTGACGGCAAGAAAATATGGGAGGTGCTCATCACGGATAAGACCGGCAACTTCAAGTACGCCGAAGTCGTCCCAACCAGACAAGTAGGGCTGGCTGGCTGGCTGGCTTGTCGGGCCACCCACCGCACATACCACTTCCATGCAGTCGATCGATGCGTCCATCCGATGCTCTGTGTGCCATGCCCCTACGTACTCATCATCCATGTGTCTGTCTGTGGTGCCATATATGCATTCATTGATGCATGCAGGTCAACAGCCGTGCCTTGAAGGAGCTATTCGAGCGAGTTGCGGATGATGCGCCCACCCGACCGAAGGTGGTCCGCTTCTTCAGGTGGGCGACGTGTCGGGGGCAGGGAGGGAGGGAGGGGTGCACTCACTGTCCAGTCAGCTGTATGACATGAATCCTGTATGTATGTATGTGTGTATGTGTATGTGTGTGTGTGTGCCTTTCTTTGGTCGACCTTGTAGGGCTCAGATGCAGAGCATGATCAAGATCGGACTCTCGGTACCTACCGTATGCACAGCCCACACATTGCACGCAGCATGGATGGCACGTACGCATCACATAGATCGCACACATCCTGCCTGCAGTGCCTCCTCGTCCTCTCCGCTTCTTTGTCCGTATACATTACGAACAGGCAGTGAGCGGGATTGACGTCCGTCCCAGCCGCGCCACTTACAGGCTGTACGACTGGCTCGACGAGAGGGAGAAAAAGGTAAGCAAGAAGGGAGAGAGGAGGCAATGGGTTGGGCTGGTGGGGAGGCAGGCAGGCAGGCAGGCGGGGAGGGAGGGACGGACTGAGAAAGGGCGACACACAGGCTTGACCCCTTCACGGATGTGTGCTGGCTGGCTGCCTGTCGGCGTGCCATGCAGGTGTACCCCTCCATGGCCGGCTACGACGCGTCACTGATTTCTCAGTTCTTCCCGCTGGACTTCGAGCCCGAGAGACTGCCGGACGAAATCATGTCAGCTCCGACACAAGAAAAGAACCCCCCGCACGATGATGTCTGGTTGCTCCGTCGCTTATTAGGTGCGAAAAGTTTGCCTTCGCGCAAATGCCGCTGTCCGAAATCGCAGATGAGACGAGATTCATGGTATGAGCGCGCAGTCGGATGCACCGCACCGCACCCTGCCATTCAGCTGCCCCTGGCGCGTGCATCCATTCATCCCTCTTTCTGTTTGCTGTGTGTCAGGGTAATATAGCGACGAAGCTGTGTCCCTTGCCAACGGCCCTAGAAGAAGGGTCAGCCGATGCCAGCGACATCATGGTGAGGGGTGTCACACTTCTTCAGCAAGTCAGCAAGGGGAGCAGAGCAGTAGGATGCGGCCGATCTTGCCTGCTCGATCTGCTGGCTGCAGATTCCGGGTATCGTCATGTTCGCCAGCCGCAGGGCGCAGGTAGGTAGACAAGAAGATGAGCGATCGATTCACTTCGCTCGCTCGCTTCCTGGCTGATAGAAACCACTTTGGGATCTGTTCCGCGCATCCTGGCTAATGCATGTATTGTGTGTGGGTGTACGTCAGGTAGTGGCTTCGCTGATGATGGGCAAGGAGATAGGTTTCCTCAAGGCCTACGTCACGAAGCGGCAGCTGTGCCTGGAGGCCGGCCTCGATGACAGCTTCTTGCTCTGCGGCCTCGACGATGAGCTCAGAAGACAGGCGGCTGACTTCGAGAGACGTCAGGGACACGAAAAGCAAAATCAAATTCATATGGATAGACCTGCCATGCCAAACGGGTGTCGAAACTCATCTTTCTTACTCGTGTGTATTTCTTGTCGCAGAAAAGCTGGCTGCGTTGGGTCTGCATTTCTTTGCCATCCAGGCATCAGAAGAGAAAGAGGTGAGTGACCCCGATAGCCACAGCACGTATGGTGGACACGTGTGTATGTGTATGTAATTAATGTGTGGTCGCGTCAGCCTGTGGCGTTTTGGTTGCTTCGTGAGAACATCCAGGACGACGACCTGCTGATAAGTGACGACGACGACGAAACGCTGCCGTTCGAGGGGCTCAAGTCCCCTGCTCGCATACCAGACAGTGATGCACTCACCTTTGGAAAGCAAGAAGCGTGACGAGGCAGACGATAGGGCTGTACCAGAGGGCTGATTGTGTGACTTAGGACGTGTGTCCACTAACTATGTTCACTTGCAATATGTATGTGTATGTGTTATCATTGATTACGCACATATTAATAAATAAATTCACATAGATGAAAAGAGTCGTCTGACGTCAGCATTGATTGATACTCAACAACCACACTTCCACCCCACCACTCCCTAGTGTTGCTGGGCAGCTGCGTGAGAGTGCAGTGTTCCATAGTGAGGGTCTCACTCACTCACTCACTCAGCCAGTCAGTCAGTCAGTCAGTCAGTGTGTAACACCGTCTGTCCGACTGACTAGAGCCAGAGGAGGAAGGCAGCTACAGCTGCAGTACCGAGCACAGCTATCTGCATGCGACCTATCTCTGGATTGGCCCCAGATATCTCCAGCGCGTCCAGCTGCTGAGATTTGGACACGGCAGACGAGGCCGATGACGAACACGACGCCACTGCGCACGTCACCTGATTGATACCATGCATAGATCGATTGATGGATAGATACCACACCCACGCACGATGAGAAGGAGTGAGACATGAGATGCATGTGATTAGTCAGTCGACCCCCATGCCTCCTGACTGACTGACTAGCTGCTGTGCTGTGCTGTGCTGTGTTTGTTGTGCTGTGGTTGCTGCCTTACGGCGAAGTCGCCTGGTGTGAATGGGTGTGGTGAATCAGCCCGGGCCGATTGTGGTGCTGCAGATGAACTACATGGCCATCCCTGATCCATCAAAGGGCAACCAAGGCCAGGAAGTACATCGTCCATCCATCAACACATGACATGCATGAGTGGGTGAAGTGAGTGAGTGTATCAATCAGTCAGTCAATCAATCCGATGTGTGAGGTAGGCTATAGGTAGGTACCTGGACGAAAATGGGTCCAATGGTAGCGTTGAGGGAGACGAGTGCACACCCCTGTAGCCGCACCTCCTTTGCACCCACCGGGACCTCATGCCGGATCTTCTGCTGGAACTCAGACATACTCTCGATGTGCGCCATCCAAGTCACAGTGCTGCTCGATGACACCACAGACTTGGGCTGACAGACAACAAACAGGTGTGGAATTTGTCAGTCAAGGGAACCAACCACAGCACATCCATACAAGGTGGCCTCCTGTGCAAGCGTACGTACGCTGTGTCTGTTGTGTCGCCGATCGGATCGTCTGTGGTGCTTGGAGCTGCCGCTGTCTGGTGAGGGCAGGAAGTCCTCCTGTTCCTGTGTTGGGTCCACCGAGAGGACAGTGGCGACGGCCTCACTGCTGTTGCCGAACGGTGTGTCCTGGGGTGGACCCTGCTGATGGGGCTGCCCCTGCGATGGCCGCATGCACTCACACAGCACATCCTGCATGTGGCCAACACACCAACCAAACACGCAGCAGAAATGAACAGCTAGCTGCACCAATCAGGGTGTAGGAAGGTATGAGTGCCTCCATGCTGGGGCAGGCAGCGGATGGCCGGCTTGCTTGCTGACCTTGCTGAATGATGACGGAATGCCATCGTCATCGTCCTTCTCCTCTTCCTTTTTCTTTCCCTCCTCCTCGCTGTCGTGGTCCCTGCCGACTTTGAGTGTCATGCGATGTCGCCTCCACCTCTTGCGCTTGCGGCCATCGTCCGGACCTTCCTCCTCCTCATCGGTGAGGCCACACTCGGCCTGGCCGCTGCCATCGATAGGCGCCCTCGTGCACACAAAGTGCCCTCCGTCGATTGTCTTGAGTGTGGTGCACTTGTCAGTCTTGGTGGTCTCGGTGGCCGGGGCGCAGCACTCCATGTACTCGTCGGTGCACGTAGCCACGCCGCCTATGTCGGTCGACAGACCACCCACAAGCGAAAGGAATCCTGAGGGAGTCACAGTCGCAACACACAACACAAAACGTGACCAACAGGAACAGCGCAGCGCAGCCAAGGTGTCATTCAGTGAGGGACCACTGACAGACTCACCGCGTGCCACTGGTGCGATGGCCTGGAATGCTTGGCTCGCTGTCCCTGCCAGACCGCTCAAGCCACTGAGGCCGCCCCCACCCCCACCTCCACCCCCACCCCCATTGGCCAGACCGCCCGCTCCGAGACCCCCGAAGAAATCTCGGTCCCGACCACCACCCTAATGAGTTGATTCATGCATGGGACCAATCAGGAAGCCATCGTGTATGCACCTGGCCTGCCTGCCTAGTGGAGCCCCTGGCCTACCTCGTTGTTCCTCCTGCGTCTTCCCGAGAGGGGCCCTCCACCGCCGAGGGGCCCCCCACCGCCCCGTCCCCTCCTCTCCGAAGATGAAGACGACGAAGACTCGCCATACGGCGATGCACCTCGAGCTGCACTCCGCCCTTGCTGCGCCTCAGCCTGACACCACACATCCACGCACACAAGTGCACACATGCTCTCGCCGCTTCTTTGGCAGGCAGAGGGTTTCGTAGGCATCATTCATTCAGGTGCTCACCGAGTCTGGGAATACGATTCGTTGTCCCGATGGGAGTGTGAAAGAACCGCTATTGTTGTCTGTTGACGTCTGGGGAGACTGGGCAGTGGCAGGCGGGGCCCCGGGGATCGCAGGAGCGGGAGAGCCACCGCTGCCACTAGTCCAACCCCCACCGGGCGTGGGTGGATGGACAACCCCACCAACGGGGGCTGAGGGCGAGGCACCCCCACCAACAGGGTACTGGGGAGCAGTAGCAGCAGGGGGGGACTGGGGGGCAGCAGCAGGAGGAGGGCGGGCTGCTGCTGCAGGGCTGCTACTCCCACTCTCTCCCCCGGACTCGTATTGCAGCGCATTGGTGTCGTCCGCATTGTTGCCTCGCGGCCGACGATCCACTGGCTGCAGCGCCTCCGGGGCGGCCGGCCGGCCACTGCCTCTGTCGTCACTTGCAGCAGCTCTGCTGGTCTCGCCGCCGCTGTTGGTGCGCGTCGGGGGCGGGGGTGGGTCCTCGTCATCCACAGCCTGGCTGCTGCTCATCAGCGTGGGGCCCGCTGTGTCGAGCGCCTTAGTAAGGGCGTGCTGGGAATCGAGGAGACCACCCGTGCGACACCTATAATCCGGGTATTCGTACGCACCACAACCCCACATGCGCGGACGCTTTCTTGCAGCCGGGTGGTTGCGTGTTATGTGTGTGTGGGGTTCGCTTACTTGCCCTTGAGTTTGGCCATGGGTCTTGCCGTGTCGAGTATGAGGTCCCTCAGCTCTGCCGATGAGAGTTTGGGGTTCACGCCCTTGAGCATGGCTGCAGTGCCCGCCGCAAAGGGCGATGCCATCGACGTGCCGGACTGAAGACGATAAACACCACTCCGCCAACTAGAAATGATCTCCGTCCCTGTGACAGATGCAATACACACACCCATATCCACCCATTCCCCCGGCTGTGCAGGAAGCCATTGGTCATGCAATCCTTTGTGTACCTGGTGCGGCCACATCGACATTGGTTCCCCAGTTAGAGAAGGCTGACAAGTCGCCCTCCCGGGTCACACTCGTCACGCTCAAGATGTTGGACAGCTCGTAGGCAGCTGATGCGACCGAGACACATGAATGATACAGCAGACATCCGCAGCTCCTCATCTATTCCTGGTGTGTTGGCTTATGGACCTCTCCCACATACCTGGGTAGTAGGGTGCCGTCAGGGAGGATTGTCCAGTGTTCCCAGCGGATGTGACGAGCAGGCAGTCCTTCCGCTGGGCGGCCCTCACGGCCTCATAAAGCGCACGCAGGTTCTTCGTACCTGGTGCACGGCGCCAACCAACAAGCAGTGTGTGTACTGGACACCGGGAGTGGCTTGATCATGTGCTCACCTCCCCAGCTGTTGTTGGTGATTTTGACGCCCATCCTCAGGGCGTAGTCGAGGGCCCGGACCGCATCGGACACGTGGCCCAAACCATCCTTGTCCTGATGGTGGATTCATGAATCGAGAAACGAGACACAATGCAGAGAGAATCGAGAATCGTCTGTACGACGTCCCTATCCCATCGCCGACGCAAGTGCTTGCTTACAAGGAACTTGAGTGCCATGACTTTAGCGTTTGGCGAGATGCCAGCGACACCTTCGTGGTTATTCCAGTTGGCTGCGATGGAACCTGCCGAGTGAGTCCCGTGGCCGTTCTCGTCACGCACATCCGGATTCTCATCAAAGAAGTTCCACTGCATCCACCATGTGACACGTGCAATACAAGCACTCAGTTGATTGGATCGCAGAGGCCAGCTTGCCAATTCTTGCTTACGCCGTAGTAGTCATCCACAAAACCTGACGCGAAACAGAAGGACCAGTCGCATACATCACGAAGAATGAGTTGACTATGACATGGATGTCTGCATCGCATCACTCACCGTTGCGATCGTCATCGATTCCGTTCCCTGGGATCTCGTCGGGACTGCCAGTGACAGGGAGCACAGCGGACGCCACAAGTGTGGTGCGCAGATGTGTGTGTAGGTCGGGTCGGGTGGCTCACTTGGTCCAGATGCGATGTTGCAGGTCAGGATGGTCTACGTCGACTCCCGTGTCGATGATGGCCACTATCACCTCCTCTCTGTTGGCCTCGTTCTCGTTGGCCACACGCCACCGCTCAAATATCTCCCACGCATTGGTCGCACGAATGTCCACGCCCTCGGGGTTGGCGAGACCCCACTGGCGATCGAAATATGTGTCGTCGGGACGAATGCCTGCACCAAGCAGACAAGGAAGGAACGATGATTGACCGATTGGTCGTCTGCAAAGATCCATGGCGCCGCTTGTGGTGTTTGTTTGCTACCGGTGGTGGCTTGGAGGGCCTGGAGCATGCCCGATTGAGAGGGGTGCGTCCTGTAAGGCAGATGAATGGGTGAGCTGGGCGCAGCGGTGCCGTTGGTTTCTCCAGATAGAGTGGACGGCAGGATGGGCCCGGACGCACCAGACGGCAGCCCGATCGACACCTCATCTGAGCCATCATCGTCTTCTTCGTCATCCTGCTCGTCATCAAGCCCTCCGTCACCAAGAATTGACACCTGCATATCATATGCGAGGACGGCCATCACACAGTGCAGTGCACGGAGTCCCTCCCTCTGCATTCGTGGGATGTGATGTCGTCTCTCCGTACCAGTTCGTCTTCTTCGGCGAAGTATCCCTGGGCGGAGAGGAGCTCCACCAGGTCTCCTAAATCCTGCCCTTCAGCCAAGTCCACTATCTCAAGATCTGCACAACACACACACCAGGACATCCCAGGCAGGTGCAAACGATCACCGCATCGACCGAGTCGACCTGTGTGCCCCCTGTCTGTTGCTGCCGCACTAACCAAGTGTATCGAGTGCTGTGATTTTGGCCACTCCCATATCTGCCAGCAATTCCCTCGGCTCATGCTGCAGTCGCCGCCGTTCGCGACCATGACCTCCAAGCTCGCCCTCTGGCGAGTGCCGGTAGCCCACAATCAGCTTCTTTGGCGGTCCAGGGGAGGCACTCCTCGAAGCTGCCAGTGAGTTCAGTGGGAACACAAACGGAGAGGAATCGATCACAGGCTGTGGTCATTCAGATGGTTTCCTCACCTTTGGGGGGTCGCTGCGCAGCGGGGCCGCCGGCCTCATCCACCGACACTGCAGTAGAAGGCACCCGTACACACATCAAAGTGCCTCTCCCTCCCTGTGCGGCGTGTGTGTTTCACCTGGCTGTGAGAGAGCGAGCTCGAGGAGCAGTAGTGTGTTCAGCAGCAGCACAGCCAGCATTCCGTACGTATCAACTGTACACAGCCGTGCGATGAAAGACAGATGCGATCAACAACACATACACAGACAGACAGACAAAAAAGCTTCCAGCTGCACACTAGCCTATCGACATGACTGAAAAAGGCGGAATGAGCAAACAACAGGCCCTCCGGGATGAAATCAAGCCCTGCGAGAAAGATGCGAGATGATCGCTTGTGGCCAAGGGTTTCGCATCCTCGCCGAAGCATCCTCGCCGTCCAAGATCCTTGCCCTCGCCCATGTTTTTGGCGTGGAGCGTGTCGCTGCTCGTAGCATCTGCCTGGTGTTACTGGTACCTTCTCAGCCGTGGAGCGGTCAGCCGCACCGCACCTCTTTCACACGACTTCCACCGCGTGATCCGCATCAACGATGGCGCGGCGCAGAGGGAGGAGGATGCCGATGGAGATCCTTTGTCCGGCGACTTCATCAGCCTTCAGCCGAAAGCGGCGAAGCGCAAGGGATGGAATGTGATCCACTACCTGCCCGGGTCGGCCTGTGTTGCCCTCTGGCCTAAGGCAAGGAGGGACTCTTCACTCAAGTTCGACCTTCTGGCCACGTTCGAAGTGCTGCCCGCCCTCAGCGGCACGCCGGGCGCTGTGAGCATCCACCTCACGAGTGAGCCCGGGCACTTTCTGAGGGCGGACACGCAGTCGGCCGGTCGCTACATTAAGGGGCACTTCTACGGGAGCAAGTACAAGGCCTATCGGAGTCTCGCAGATGTCAAGGCTCCGCAGAGGACGAGCAGGCTCCACAAAGTAGGTACATGGCGCATCAATTCTCGAATGTCATCCGTGGAACAGCCCTCACTGTCTTTCTCTTCTCCCTCTGTTTGGCCCTGCCTTCCTTCCTTGATGCAGGAGGCGTCCTTCTTCATGCGGGATGTCGACGCGTCTTCGTCATCGGGGGGCGCAAGTGCGTCGAATGAACTGTCCGACGTTGCCTCGGATGAGTCGCCGTCTGACGACGAAGAGGCTGCCGCATCCGAAGAGGATGCCACGGTGAAGAGTCCGTCGACGCGGCGTGAGGCACGTACTGTGGTGTTTGAATCTGAGGCCCTGCCCGGCCTCTACATCCGCTATGGCAACCAGAATCTCCTCAGTCTGACCGAGGTGACGTCCCGAATCGCAACAGTCTCTGGCTCGCCAACATTGCGGCGTCGTCTGCCGTTCCTTGCCGGTAACGATGAGCTGGCGCGTGTGCCTTTTACCTGGAGGGTATGGCCATCTCGGCTGGTGGTGAGAGGGTACAGTCCCCTGAGTCTCGTCTCACGCTTCAGCCCACACGACACGCCGTCATTGCGTCCCGAGGACCTCCACATCAAGGCCATATACAGCATCTTCTCCCTTCAAGACAAGTCAGCCCATGTGACGCTGTTTGAGAAATTCGTCCATTCGGCCATGTTGACGAGCGTCGCTCTGCCCTCACGGCCCTCGGGCGGACGCGCATCTGTTCCGCCAGTGGATCCTCCGCTTGAGATCCGGGCACGCATGATCCACATGCAGGGCGACGGGACAGCCAAATCCGAGTCGTGGTAAGGCAAAACACGTCCACGATGAGCAGACAGCCACGTGCACTCACAAGACGTCCTCTTCTGAGTACCGAAGGTCTGCCCCTCGCCTACCTGGTTCAGGTTTCATGCGATAGCCAGCCAATCGAGGTACTGGGTGGATGTTGTTCGCGAGAACTTCCACTTCAACAGGAGCGAAGACTCGCATTCCAACGCCACTCAGGCCACATGTGTCATCGGCTGTGATGTCGACATCCAATTCTACCCGGGATGGCAGACAAAGGTCAAGGAGTGCCTGCAGCAGCACGACATATGCTTCCAAGTGAGCGCACCAGCAGACAGACATCCAGACACAAGAGCCGGCGAAGCACCCACAGCATTTCGATTGACCCTGTTTCCTCCGAGCAGCGCGAGGCGCCCATCAACACAGGCTTTTTCGCCATGCGGTGTAACGAGCGGACACTGCACTGGTGGACCAGCGTGCGGGACCATCTCGTCAAAGACCGGAAGGGCCGCTTCAACAAGGTGCGTCGAAAAGGTATTGGCAACACACATGCGACCTGTACAGGTGCCGTATGTTTTCTGTGTCTCCTTGCAGTGGACTCGCTATGTGTTGACGAGCGCTGAGGACCTCAAGATGAGATGGTCGACATTCAGCCACCAAGCTATCCTGCGAGGACGGTCTGCTGCAATCAACCACAAATCGACTCCAATGGTACGCACGATCTTCTGTTGTATGGCCCATTTCGCGTACAGGAGTGCATATTTGCTGCCTGTCGCGTATCAGATCCATCATGCCATCGGCATCAAGTCGCCTGATGCAAAGCTTCATTCGCTGCGGAAAATCAGGGAGAGATACCTCGCCACATCCACGTAAGGACACAAACCACTGACATGACATGTCCACTTTTTTCTGTCTGTCTTGCATCGTGTCTCCCATAGCAACCGATTTGCACGATTTGAACGTGCAAGTGGCGGGCTAAGGGGGGCCCTGCGTGCGCTTGGCGCGACAGATGGCGGCGGACAGCCTTCAAGTCCATTTGTGGTTCGTCATCTCGCACAGGACACATGCAGCATTTCCTTGCGGACAGGACCGGCCAGCCTTTCAGATAGAGCTTATGAGTCAAACGAGTCTTCCAGTGGCAGTGTCGCACTGCAGTGCGTTCAACGGACACATACATAAATGATTGAATCGTCCACGTGCACATACTGTAGGCCGACGGCGATCGTCAGGGCGCCCCCCACGTCGGGCCCCGTCGAGACCTCTGCCTTCCCTCCAGTTCGCTATGGTGGAGGCCTCCTCATCTCAGCGGCCTCACACGAGCGCTCCCTGCCCCCCTTTTGTCAGCCGCTACTCATCCGTCGGCCGCCCACTCGGTCAGTCGACACGGACGCGGTGCATATGACGGCACAACTCGGTCATCGCGACGCTGTTTCCATTGTGTGTGTGGTTAGGCGGGACGAATGTGGCTTTGTATGAGGGCCGGATGCCCTGGACGAAGCAGCACGCCTACCGCACCTCCTACCGTGAGATGTCGTGCAGAACAGCCGTCCCCCGAACCAGGCACGCCTTGCAACATCATGCAAAGGAGAATGTGCGTGAACGTGTCACG
>CDMY01000149.1:110402-139092 GCA_001179505.1 Vitrella brassicaformis
CCAACCCATATGCATGTAATACATGGACGTACGTATTTATGTACCTCTGTTCGAGTGATGCAATGGTGTGTGCCTGGTGCCGTGTGGTCTCCTCCAGGTGCCCACGCACCCGGCGCAGCTCTGCTCCCTCCTGCTCAGTGATGTCCAAAGTCGACCGCACCTCGTCCAAGGACGACTGTGCACTGGACACATTCAAACATTCATGATAGGGCTGTCTCTCTCAGACCATGTGTGTATGTGTGTGTGTGTGTGTGTACTTTTTGAGGCAGAGATCTTTTCTTCGTATGATTGCAGTCATCTCCTCTAGCTGCCGATGGGCCTCCAGCAGCTCCACCGACTCACTGAAGGCATGAACAGGGCATAGCGGTGCTCGCGCGAGCGTCCTGTGTCGATATGTGGATACCTGGCAGCATGGGTTTGTTTGTCCTCCTGTGCCCGACGAACAGCCTCCTGCACACACACACACGGACAACACACACACACACATGAAGACCAATAATCTGGCAAGGCGCCCTGCGAGTCGGGTCCTTCTGTCTAGCTACCTACCTACCTTGAGTGTTGCGATGTCTTGCTGCAGCTTTTCTACGGCTCTCTGATGGCGGGCAGCCTGCATCTCGACCATCTTGTCAGTCTCCGCCGCCTGCACACACAACGCAACATCACACGCACACACACATAAGCGTACCGACACCCCACCCCCACCCCACCCCACCCCACCCTCCTCATATATATGAGTATCCTCCTACATCCCACCCACCCACCCACCTGTATCTCTGCGGCCTCGCGTCTCTCCTTTTCGCGTTTGAGGTCCATCTTGGCGCGCCAACTGTCACGGGAGAGGGCCTCCACAATGCCGGTCACGTCCAGGCCCTCATACACACGGCTGGGGAACGAATACACAGAGGCCCTGTCCGCTCCCCGTGGTGCTGGGGGACTCTTGGCTACTGCTGCTGCGGCGGCCGATCGCTTGGGCGACAGGCGGGTGCTACACGACTCCTTCGATACACGCTCAGCCTGACCACACACCTCACACACACGTGCATATCGCCTGGCCTCACTCGTGGCCCGTGGTCCCTCACCAGGTCTATGATTCGATGGGTGCTCCAGAGTGCCTCCTTGATGGCACACTGTGTGTCGGATCCCAGCAGGGCGGCCGACACATACTGGAGGGTGGGTGGGTGATGAAACACCTCGAGCAATGCGAGGGCGTCAGGCGTGGCGGGGGGCGTTTGGGCCATGGCTGTCTCCACGGCCAGCACCAGAAGGCTGAGGGCTACGGAAGATGCGCCGCTCGCAGATGCGGACTTGACTAAAAAAGGGCGGGCGAGACACGACTCATCCATCCATCCATCCGTCGTGTATGCCCTTCCCTCGCTACTACTTACTCTCATCGGTAAAGGCGCATTTGCCGAGTATCTGGATGGTGTGTTGGATAAAGTCCCCCCAGGCCAGCATGTCGAAGAGCAGCCGTGCGATAGCCACCCTGGCACCCATGTCCCGGTGAGGCCCCCCCTCACCCACACCCGCGACGTCGACCTCCATGTCGTTGTCCCGGAGGGTGTCGTCTGCCGGTTGTGGTGTGGGTGAGGCCCGCTGACCGTCGGGGGGCGACTCGAGGGACGGGTAGAGGACCCTCTTGGGAGGGGATGACGACCGCCCACCTGTATCATGGATATTACATACATGCCATGGACATCGAGATACACACTGGATGGCCACGGGTGGGCTGGCGCTTGCCTTTTGGTTTGGGTTTGGTTGGGGTCTGTTTGGGCTTTGGTTTGGTGTCATTTTGTGGCACATGGATGCCCGCTGCACGAGCCGCACTCGTGATGAACGACTGACGCGAATCATCACTGATCGACAGACAGACAGACAGACAGAGAGACAGAGAGACAGATAGACAGCAGCACACATAACAATGAACACGAAGTGGGAGAAACAGCTTGTCCTGCTCTGCTGTGTGAGTTACGTACGTGAGTGAGAGAGGATCGAACCCTCGCGGACCTCCACGGGCCAGGGCCTGCACGGAGCAACGGACCGGAGGACCGACACATGCTCATCAAACACGCTCAGTGACATGACCTGCACGTCCTCTCAGGCACCCATGTCGTATCCCTCAACCCACCCCCCACCTGTATGAGTCTGCATGACTCCACAGCCACCTCAGGATGGGGCGACAGGCAGCTGTCCATCAGCGACACCAGGCGAACAGACTCAACACGACCGTTGCCACGACTGAGGCCCTTCAACGAGATACTGACAGAAGATGACCTAAGAAAGAAAGAAGGATGGATGTCAAGCCGGCCTCTGTGCCGTGTCGTTGTATACGTACTTGTGTGCGAGGTCGGCCATGAGTGTCTGGGTGACGGCGAGTGGCTCCCACAGCCGTTTCTCATACTGCCGGACCGCGGTGTCCCACAGCCCGATCAACACGCCCTCGATGCCATCGAGACTCTCTACTCTCTTCAAGAAGTCAGGCCGACTCGCAACGTCACGCAACAACGCACCTGCGCTCCTGCAATAAAGGCAACACAGTGAGCCGCAGATACAATACATAATGTGTCTACGTGAGAATGTCTGGGCTTGTGCAGTGCACCCACCTGTAGAGGAGCAGTTGTTTGCTCTGATCATAGGCAGCAGTCGCCCCCTCCTGCCCTCCCCCGCTCCCTCCCTGACCTCCGCCCTGCGATTCGATGGCACTACCCAGCTCACCATACGTGCCAAACAGCCCCCTGACGTTGGCATCATCGAAGAGGCGAGCACTCAGCTTGGAGTCGCTGGCGAGCGTCAGGATGCAGGCCATGCCGTGGACAACCAGAGCCTTGTGTGCCGCCTTTTCAGCCGTCATGATGGTGCGCATCAGGGCCTGGCACACGTCACGGAGGGGCGGGAGGGTCAGGCCGGTTGGCACCTGGCCACGCCGCACCCAGTCCCGCACAGTGGGGGCGCGATGGGTCGACGCGGACAGCAGCCACAGGCAGGCTAAACACACACACAAATGCAGCATCTGGCAGGTATATGTATGCAGGTGAGCAAGTATTCTTCCTGCCTCCCTTGTGTGCTCACCGGCCAGCTGCGTGTAGCCATCGTCCTTCCCTCCACCGGCCGCTCCCTTGTCGCTTGCATCCTGCTCCCCGCCCTCTTGCTGCTCCCTTGACAGCCGCTCACACAGGGCCAGGATGGTCCGCAGCAACCCATTGACGAGCTCGCCATCCAACACGCTCACCACGGCCTCGGAATTATCAAGACCACTGGCATAAACTGCCAGTATGTTGATGCAGACCAGGGCTGAAGCACAGTGCCGCTTTGCCAACAGGCCGAGCGGCTCATCAGCAATGAACGGCAGGAACCACTGCTTGGCCGTCTTGGCGGCTGTCGATAGGACGTCAGGGCAGGCCGCTAGCAGAGCTCTCCGAGAGGTCGCATCGGCACACAGGGCCGCCAAGCCACTGAGATGCTCGGCCAGGCCTGGCTGCTGGGGATCCTCTGCGCATCGCTGGGCCGCTGCTGTGGCTTTGGTGACGAGCTCCTGGCGCCTCTCATCGCTGATCTGCCACAGATGCAGCGGACGCACGTCGGCGAGCATTACTGAGTCATCTATGGACGAATCCCTTGAAAGACTTCCAACTTCTGTGCAGAGAGATGCTGCGGCGTGTCTGAATCCAGCGTTCAAGGTAATGCGAGAGCAAAAGACGACCGAGGAAGTCGATCGCTTCGTAGCGCGCTTGCAATCTCCCCTCGACGCTGCTGCTGCTCTCCCCTCGACAAAGATCCTCCCCTCAGCGTGCCTTGGAGTTCCCTCTCCCCTTCAGCGCTTGCCCTCTCCGCTCACTCTCCCCATCGCTTCGTGCACCAATGGATTCGACTCCTCTGGATGCAGGCCTGCTTGCGCGTCTGCTTCAGGTGGGTGCATTTGTGAATTCTGGACGCGGGACGGTGGTGTGGTGTGGTTTGATGTGTCAGGCGGGCGTCCTTCCTCGGGAATATCTGGAATTTTCCCTCGAGGATAAGCTCAAAACGCTTGATTCGCTGCAATTCGCAGAGGCCCCCGACAGGAGTTGTGCCGGTATGCGCGTAGGCACGTGTGGACGAAAGACACGACGCGCACCCGGCCACACGACAATGAGCATCTACTCTGCTTGCACGTGTCCGTTTGTGTGTGTGTTTGTGTGTGTATATGTGCAGATGGATCAAGGAAGGAGATCACATCCGGAGATTTAATTCCCGTTGACGAAGTCATGCATCGGACACTCTCCGCCAAAGGCGTGCCTTCCATTGCGCTCTCAAGTGAGGATTCTGACGTCTTTATCGGCCAGCAGGATCTCGAGGAAATGATGAAGGACGTCAAGAAGTGGTATCCCCTGACGATCGGCTCTTCGCGAATCCCTCCCATGGCGCTCACCCGCCACACAGGCGGTGGGAAAACTCGCATGCTCAAGATGCTTGGTACGCGCAGTTGCGAGTATACGTGTCTGTCTACCATGATTAATTACATCATGACAAGTGATTGATCTTGCAGGACAAGCGCTGCGCGACGAGAAGATGAATTGCATCTTCATCACCTTCAATGATGCGACAGCTATGTAGAGCACAGAGGAGGGCTTCCCCCTACTTCAGTCGATTCTGTGGCGGATCGGCTGGGCGGCCGCCACCGACGATGCGCGGCAGCGCTATGGCCGTACCTTCACGGAGTGGGTGAAGAATGTGATTGTACGAGAAGAGACGATTGAACAGTGGCTCAGCGAGACGGGCTGCGTCCTGCTGATAGATGAATTGAACAGTAGGTGGCTGGGTGGGTAACAAGACGGATTGATGGATGCACACATGACATGACGTGTGTGCATGCCTGAATGCCCGTGTTTTGTGTGTGCGTATGTGTGTGTGTATGTGTCAGAGCTGATCCGAGAAGGGGAGCGGCCAGCGAAGCGGGGAGAAGATGTTGCGGGATTCCTTAGGGCCGATTTCATCGACAAGGCGAGCCGCTTTCTCGTCTTCTCCAGTCACAGCACCGGCACGGGCCAGAAGCTGCTGAGATACATGCAGAGTCACCGCGACATTATTCGGCCTCGGCTGCCGGTGTTCAGGTCGAGAGACGAAATGACCGCTCTCACCAAGGAGGCCTCACCTCCCAGTCTCTGCTATCTCGGGCTGACACCCGCACTGGTCCACAGCGCTTACAACTTGATGCACGGACGTGTTACTGCGTGCATACAAGATCGGTTCAGCAGGCTCAAGGCCCCACCTTTCAACAAACACACGGTGCGAGCATTGATCGAGACGGCCGTCAAGGGAGAGGCGGGGGGGGCCGATGAGCTGGGCGAGTGGTTACAGGCGCTTGATGCGTTCGGGCTAGTCGGCTCGCCACCATCGTACACATGGCCCCCATGCTTCTTGGCTGCTGCATGCCACGCGATGTGCGAGGCTGACGCGATTCCGATACGCATTCGGCAGGGCCTGGTGATGATCGGCGACAGCCTGCAGCAGTTGGCGACGGCAGAGGAGGGGTCGGGCAAGCAATGGGAAGGGGTATGTGCGGCGGCGCTCGTGTTGCGGATGATGCAGAGCGAGATGGTGGTCGGCAGCCTCGCCGTCGTCCTCAGTGAGGAGGCTAAACAGCTGCTGCCGGATGCCATTCTCAATGGTTGGTTGGTTGGGTGACACACACACAACACATGTATGTACATGTGTGATGGGCTACAAGCCATGCGATAGATACTGGTGTGTATGTGCTGTTTGTGTGGGTGTTTCAGGATCATGTGCATTCGCAGGCACCTTCTGTCCCACCCACCAGAGCGGGTTCGTACGGCAGCCTGCTGCTTGTGGGTTGGTGGGGCGGAGTGACCCTGCGGACATTCCTCTCCTCCGCCGGATGGTCTTGAAGGAGCTGAGAAGGCAAACCTACAAGGATCAGCGCCTCGACCGGGGCACTGTGGCTCTCTTTGTGAAGCCCGCCGTCAGCAGCTTCCCTGTACATGACCTCTTCATCTTCATATGTGACGACGGCCGAGTGACGGAGATATGGGGGTATCAGTGCAAGACAGGGAGGCAAACACCGACAGACAGGCAGACGAGGGTTTCCAAGAAGGTGACGAAGTCAGTGTGGCTTCGTGGTGAGGCCAACCAACAGACGCACAGGAACTATGGGTGGGTGGTCGCAAGCCAGACAGTCATTGAGCTCCTGTTTGGCCTGACTCTGTCAAAAACGTGCCCTCTCCATTGGCTGGCGGATCAGTGAGTGCATGGGCGGCGGCGGCGACAAGGTGTGTGCCTTGGTATGTATCATCCGCGTGTGTGTGTGTGTTCGGTCCAGTTGTTGCATGCCGTTTGGTTGCATTCTTTTTTGTGGGCATGTCATGTTCATCTCGCGCAACACCACACACGAGCGTCACTCATCGCATCAAGGCAGGCCTTCTTTCTTGTCTTGTCCCGTGTGCGCTGGTTGTGGCTGGCCCGGTTTGCGCGGTCTCCTTTCTGTATTCGTGTGGCATGCGAGTGTGCACACTGGGGGAGGCGCGATGGATGGATTAGCCAGTGAGATATATAGCGATGGATGGCGATCCATCGATTCGTCTGTGTGTGTGTTGCTGACCGGACGACGCATATGTACCGTCCGTCTGCCTTCTTTCTGTCTGTCCATTAGCGTGTCGATTTGCAATACATACATCGATTAACGCAACAGGCATGCTATGCTTAGCAATGCCCAACAGATGTTGGATGGACGGATGGTGGTAAGTACTTTCTTGTTCACAGTGATGTTTGACGTCAACTGATCATCATCCCAGTCCCATCAATGAAAGACGTCAGTCACACTCAACCGAACAAACTGACAACGCACGCATTCCACCCTTCCGGATGGTTTATGCCACCATCATCACATTGCCGGATGGTTTATGCCGCCATGGGGGAGATCTTTGACAACGGCGTGAGTGCAGTTTGCTGCTTGTTGTGATGGGCATGGATGTTGGGGGAGCGCAATTTTTAGGGTGTTTCCTGAAACCGCTGCTGCTGGATGCTGAGCGCGAAATCCGGAGGAAGCTTCGTTTTCGCAAAGATAGGAGAGCCGTAGCTCTGCGGATTCAGACAAGGAGGCAGCAGGTGACTGGGCGTGCGCGTGAGTGATGCCTTTCACCTTCGGGCATCACGTCGTGCACCACGTGCTTCAACGCAACGAGCACAACCGGCTGGGGCGGATGCTCTTCAGATACCTCTGCTTTGCCGCCTCCAAGAAGCTCTGGTGCGAGCGGCAACTCAAATCGACCCTCTACCTCGCTTCACACCCACGGGTAAGGCAAGGCAAGGCCACACAACCAAGGCAAGGCAGCCGGCGCCTTCTCGTCCCTCCCTCACTCACTCTCTGCCTGTCCTGACTGCCTGCGTTTCATTATATCAGCACCTTGGGCTGGCTCTCTTCTACTTCTTCCTTGGCGTCCCGATAACCGACGACACGCGGCAGCACCACCGCAGCAAGACCAGGGACGCAGAGGGGCAGTTCGGGGCTGACGACGGCTTCTCGGCCCTCGCGGCGGGTCTGGCCGACGCCACTGCGGATGAGGGCAGGGAGCCATTCTCAGAGCCGAGTGACGACGAGAATGAGCTTGACGATGACGACTTCAACTTGTCCCTCACCGGCCCCACGTTTCCCCGGCCTCAGCTGGCGTTCGCACCGCAGCCCCCGCACCACCAGAACGGCACCGTGAGTACCATCTCCCCGGACCACACGGCCGCCCCAATGGCGAGTAGTGAGGCGCCCATGAGGGGGAGCAGCTCCCAGAGCGAACAGGACAAGATTTATTTCCTCGAGCAACAGGTGAGGTGTACAGGGGAGGGGCACGATTGCGTATCATGCATAAATTGCCGTCCATCTTGCTTTGTATCTGTGTGTGTGTGTTGGCCAGGTCGCCCTGTTGACCAAGACCCTTGCCGAGATGCGAGCGACCCAGGCGATGAGCAGTCCACCCCCAGCCAGCGCCCCCTCCCAGCCCCCCTTTCCGGCAATGGACGTCGATCAGCCGGCGCAGGGCGATTCAGCCCACTACACCACCCCCACTCCCCTCAAGGGCAGCGCCGCTGATGTGCTGCCCCCGCCCCTCTTCGGCCGCCCCCCACCCTCGGACACACACCAAGAAGACGGCTCTCCCATGGGAAGCCCCTCCGGCGGCGGCTCGCCAATCGTCATGCGGTCCAACCCCCCGAGAAACATCGGCATTGGCAGCCCTGCGACCAATGGTTTTCCTGCGGCGGCAGCAGCGTACAGTGGGAGTGTGCCGGTGGGGGGCAGGGCGGAGAGGGGTGACCCTATCGCGTGGCTGCAACAGTGAGGCAAGGGAGGGCGTGTGGGACGCGGACATGCGTGGGTGGCTGTGGCTGGGGGGATAGATAGTGACGGGCGGGCCGTGAGTGAACGAGATGTGTATGGTATGGGATGACTGTGAGTGAATTCCCTACACGCCATTCACTCGTCTGCCAGCCCACCATCTGTCTCTTTTTCCGTGACTCACACGAGAGATGCGTTGGGGTTATCAGTGCAATGCATGGGTCCGTCCAGCTAGGATGCATGGGAGAGAGGAAGAAAGATATCCATCCGTGCGTAGTGTATTTTTGGCGCTTCAACACACGACGGACAGAGAGAGAAGGAGAGGGAGGAAGAGAGAGGGAGAATGCCATGCAGGCGGGAGCATGCATGCAGCGCCCTTTTTCCTGTCTGCATGCCGGCTGACCATTCCTACTCGCTGTGCACATCCGTCCCATTCTGTCTGCCGTGTTGTCTTTTGAATGGTGTGGTGATGTCAGCGCCCATGCCCTCTGTGTGGGCGAGGCGCGCCGACGTCATCCTGCCATTCACAATACTGACATGGTGGACGGAGGGAGGAGTGCCTGACCGACCGATCAACCGATTGATAACCCGACCACAACTGACTGTTGTGTTTTTCCCCTGGTGCACATGACATCGCGCGCACATACACACACGGCATACACACACGGCATACATACATACATACATACATACATACATAACATGCACACATAAGGTGAGTGGGTACGTCGGCCTACCGCAGCCGTCGCGGGATGGATGGGGTGCGTGGTGTCTGTGTGTCTGTGTGTCGATCAGTCAGTCAAGTGTTTGTACCTACCGTGCCAATGAGTGAGACAGACAGACACCTGAGATATTTCATCTCTCGATGCGTGCCGTGCTGTGCCTTGCCGTGTGCCGTCGGTGTACGTCGATGCCACACTGGCCATTTCTTTGCCCTGTGTCTGTTTGTCTGGTGTTGCAGACGAATTCGTTCTGCATCGATCAGTGTTTTTGACGTCTGCGTGTCGAGAACACGTGCACGCTTCGGTTGGCTTCAATAATCGTGCTCTGCGTCGCTCCCTCCTCCCCACAGCCTAGGGAGC
The DNA here is from genome assembly GCA_001179505.1 of Vitrella brassicaformis. Classification (NCBI taxonomy): domain Eukaryota; family Vitrellaceae; genus Vitrella; species Vitrella brassicaformis. The sequence continues at coordinate 119,799 of CDMY01000149.1, forward strand.
TCTTGCGCGTCAAACAGACATCTAGCTTGAGCTCAATCAGCCTTTCTGATTTGATGTCGAATTATCCATTGGGACATTCTGGGAGCTTCGGCTACCGAGGAGGCCGCAAGCGTGGCGGCTATGGCCACCGAGGCGGCAAGGGAGGCTACTTCTCCCACCCGTTCCACCCATCCCACTCGCACGACGGCTTCCCCACTCACCACCAGCAGCACCACGAGCGGGACAAGTGGGAGGCCCTCGGCAGGGCGCGATTGGGCGATGATCAGCAGGGAGGACCGCAGGCCTCGGCCGCAGCCGAGGCATCGGATCTCCACTTGAACGGACGCGGCACGCAGACGGGACGCGCCGACCAACACGCCGGTCGGTCAGCCAGACAGCGCAGCCAGACAAACGGAACGGACGGCCTATGCCACCCAAATCAGTCGATCTCTGCCTGTGTTGCATGTGGTGTGGTGTGGGATATGATTCATTCATGAATGACATGGTCCATCAGGTGAGGAGAGTGCGTCAGGACCGACAGGCTCCTCTTCTCCCTGGGTGGTCCAGGCCACTGCCCCAGACCACACACAGACAGCTTCAGCGTCGGCGTCGCGTGCCGACCATGGCGACAGCGTGGGTGAGGGCGGCAGTGGGGTTGGTCCACCTGGATCAGGAGACGGGGAGGGAGGGGAGTGGCGCAGCAATGGCAAGGACGACAGATTCGATATGCGGGAGGGACTAGAGTTCCTCAAAAACCGTAAGCATCGCATCCAGGGCCGTCTCGGGGGCTGCCTGGCCTGTGTCTGGTTCATCCATGCTTGTCTGTCTGTCTGTCTGTCTGTCTGTCATATCTGTGTGTGGTTATGTTCTGGGTCTTATGTCAGGTCACGATGAGGTGTTATCGCGCCTGGAGAAGCAGCAGAGAGAGGGCAGACCCACAAAAGATGGTACCCTTGTGGGGGAGAGGGAGTGAGGGAGAGAGGGAGGGGACAATGCGCTCACGAGGCCCCCCATGGATGGGATGGGATGGGATGGGATGGGATGATATGCGTTTACGTCATTTTTCTTTCGTCGCCTGTATGTATGCGTGTGTGTATGTATCAGAGGACGGCTATGTTCACCTGTGGAAGCCCCCGCCGCCCACGGCGCAGCAGCAGCAGCCCATGCGGCCTGCCCAGGACGACTTCCTCCTACAGCTACAACGAGCACTGCAGCGCGTCCAACAGCCCAAGTGAGTGCGACAAACAAAAACAAACAAACAAACAAACAACGGACAATCTCACCACACACACACCCGTGGCGTGTTGTCTGCAGGGAAGGGCACATTCCATCGTCCCCTACGTCCCTCCCCTCCCCCCCACCCCCCCACCCCATCAAGCGGGGCGACGTCATTCGGCCTTCCACAGAGGTGGCGGCGCAAGCGACCGGAGGGCCCGAAGCACCCGCGACTCCCCCACCCATGGAGCAGCAGCAGCAGCAGCAGCAACAGCAGCAACAGCAGCAGCCCATGGTACTGCCGCAGGCGTCCATGCCCCACGGCGCTGCTCCGTTTCCGCTTCACAACCTCGACAAGGGCACATGGGCAGCCCCGCCACCCTCCTGCCCGCCACCTCCTTTCCCTCCCTCAACGCTCCCTCGGCCACCGCCGCCATCGACGACACTCGATGTGGCGCTGACAGACGTCCATGGCGGCCCAGGGCAGCAGAAGGGCCGGGGCAGTGGAGCCGCCGGCAAAACCAAGAAGAGGGGCTCCAAGGGCGGTGCGGCCGCTGGGCCGGTTGCCGCTGCTGGTGTTGGTGGCGCTGGTGCGGCTGAGGGGGAAGGGGACGGCGAGAAGCCTCCTGGGGCTGTCGCTGGAGGTGGTGCGGAGACGTCTGCACCTGCCCCACCGCCCCCTGTGGTGCAGGAGGAGCCTGTGGTGGCCAGCGCGCGTCATCAAGAGGAGCCGACTGAGCAGGAGCCCCAGCAGCCACCGGCCACGGAACAACAACACAAAGAAGAGCCGTCCGATGTGCCGACTGCGCCACCACCTGAGGCGACTGCAAAAGGGGATGTGGCTCAGGAAGGTGAGGCCGACGTGGCGCCTCCCTCGAGCCCATTCTTACCTCTTGACGCCGCCAACATCGAGCCGCTTCCCGTCATCACCCCCGCCACAGCTGATGGGGCGCAGGCGGCTGACGAGGGTGACAAGGATGCGGTTGAGGAGAGGCCGCCATCCTATGTGGCTGACGAGGCCACGGGCGGCGACAAGAATCAAGAAGTGACAGCGGGGGTGGATGTTGGTGGCGAGGGCAAGGAGAGCGGCGAGGCGGCGGCTAGTGCTGCAGAGGCAGAGAAGGAAGAGCCACAGGGTGGAGAGCAGACAGGTCAGTGGGCTGGGCTGGCGACAATATTACATACACTGCACTGCACTGCACAGACAGGCCATCCGAAGACCATCGTTCAACCATGGTGCTGTGCTATTCTAATGTTCAGGTAAAGCACCAGCCATGCCGGAGAAGGCCACCACAGAGGTCACGGACGACACAGCCGCAGCGCCGTCCAGTGCGATCGAGCCCGTCGCATCTCCCCCGCCCCCACCCGCCGACGCAGACACATCCCCACCCAAGGCAGACGACGCCAAGAAGCCCTCCGTCTCTCCCTGCCCGTCGCCCCCGCCCCTCGCCGCCGATGACCGCAAGACATCAGAGGACCGTAAGCTGCAGTCCAGCAAGCGAGGCAGCGGTTCGCCCGACAGCCAGAAGCGCAAAGCCGGCCAGAGTGTGTGGCGCGAGAAGCCCAAGGGAGGCCCTCCTACCGGCAGGGAGGGCGCCCAGCAGCAGCAGCAGCTGACGAATGGCGTGTCGAGCGAGGCGCCCGTTGAGCGCGAGAGGGAGCGGGATCGTGAGAGACGTAGCAAGAAGAAGGACAGCGACGCGCAGGGGCAGCAGCAGCCGCCGCCGCATGAGGAGCGCAAGAGGGCGGAGGGGTCGGAGGGGAGGGACCAGCACATGACCACTGCTGGTGGCGGCGACGATGCACCACTGTCAGGGGAAATAACCGATGAGCAGCAGGTCAGTGTCAGTCGGTGTGTGAAATCCACCCCGCCCCACCACAGAGAGAGCACCACATAAAGCACAACGCGTGTGCTCTGTCTGTGTTGTGCTGCAGAAGGCGTCGGCGCTTCGCATTGTGTCTGGTTTCAAGTCGATAGTAGCGCAGATGACCCCCACGGCCGAGTGCGCCCTGGCGGTGCCGGCATCCATGGCGGCCGAGGACCACACCGACACGACAGCTGACCAGGAGGCCAGCGGCGGCCAGGGGACGGACGGTGCTGCCAGTGGGCCCGGGGGCAGCAACGGAGTGGTGGTCAAGGTCGTCACCGATGAGCAGACCAACACGGACGAGTGAAGGCATGCACACTCACACACACATACCAAGCTATACATACGTGTAGATGGACGACTCAGATATCCATTGGTTGGGGTGTGTGAGTCAGGTGAGGTGAGATGGGCTGAGTTGGGACGGGGGTGGGAGGGGAGGGCGCCTGTGGGTCTGTCGGTGTGTGTGTGTATATAATAGGACGGATAGGGGATAGATAGAGGGAAAGGAGTGGGGCCAGGGAGGGAGGGAGGGAGGGAATGCGCCTGCGGGTGCCTGCATGGAAGCACCCTTTCCATCCGAGTAGTCAGTCAGTCAGTGCCCTGATTTGCGGCCCCAGTGTTGTGTCTAGTTTACATTCTCCGTTGCTGTGGGTCGATGGGTGCTTGGCTGGGGGGATTGCCTGTCTGTCTGTCTTGTCTGTCTGTGTCTCTCGTGTGCATATGCGCCCGCCTGACTGACTGACTGATTGTTGTGGGAAGGAAGTGGCTGAGTGAGTGGACGGAGTATACAGAGCCAGACCGAGAGAGGGGGAGGGGTGAGGGGGGAAGAGAGATACGGTTGATTGCATTCATTGTAGCTGATAATGGTAAGAGTGACCACCAACATCCACACCTGGTACGCCTGCCTGCCTGCCTTTAGTCCATGTTGAAGAGTGAGTGTTCAAGAGAGAGATAGGGAGACGGACGAACGGAGGGAGGGAGGGACGCATGGCATGCGTGTGTGCGGAGCTACCTACGTACAGTCAAGAGACGTCACAAGTTTTGGCGCGGGGGATGGTCAGTCAAAGTGAAGACTGACAACGGCACACAGGTTGATTTCACCCATGATCGATCCACCCATCCATCGTTCGTCGGCCACATCCACCATACACCGTCCCGTCCATCCATCCATCCGTCTGTCACTAGGCCACGAAGAAAGAGTAAGTACATCCGTCAGTCAGTGCCCGCTGCCGATTCAGAAATACAACCATAGCCTGCAGAAAGAGAGAAATAGCGGAGAGCCAATAGATGCATGTATGTATGTAGCCAGGTAGGTAGGAAGTATGCAACCGGACGCAATCAGAGCTTAAAATGAAAGGACAAGGAAGGAAAGTCACCCAATCGTACGGACAGGCAAGGACAACGTACGCTCGCTATGGAGTCATTCATGGATGCGATGCATGTGTGTGAATGGATGTGTGTACGGTAGGTACGTGTGGTGAACACGTCTGTCTGTCTGTCTGTCTGTGCAATGCGACCGGCCACACTGCTCATGGCCCATCGATCGATCTAGGTACGTAGCTGGGAAGAGAGAGGCACGACACACATATAAGAGCACTGCACGGCTACACAAGTGAGTCAGTGAGTGAGCAAGCAAGTACGTACTCAGGGAACCAACCGGCACACGTCTCACTCTCTCCCTCTGTCCGTCGGTCTGTCTTTCCGTCTCTCTGTGCGCAAGTGTCTTGAGTGCGCCACATGGGCTGTGTGCACCCGCCGCCTTCGACGCTCACCAAGCAGCATTCAGTCATACCGCTGGATGGGCGTGGTAGGGGGCGAATATAAACAGGCCCACGTGGCACTCACAGAGGCGAGTATCTACGTATGTGAGGATGAATTGGAGCATGCTGGCTACAACACGCCAGCCAACTGATCTATCTGATCGATCTGTATGTATGCATCGTTGGTACGTACCTACGCCTGCGCCGTGAATCGTCAGGTCAGCTGCCGCCTCGTGCACGCGTGTTCGGAGACATCCTCAATCTGCGACAGACAACAATCACCGCCGACCTCTCAGCGCTGATCCTCGTCTCCGAGCACATGCAGAGGATGCATCCCCACACACACACACACGTCGCAGGCAGCACCACCGGCCCACCACAACCAGGGGTAATACAATACAATCACATGACAGAAAACTAAGGCACAACACCACACAGACAGCAAGACACTCACTCACTCACTCGCACGTCCATCCATCCGGCATCGCATCCCTCTAGAAAAACATCCCATTCTCGCCCCATTCTCGCCCCTGTATCTTGCTTGTATCGTTCTCTCTTTTCCTCCCTCAGCAGCAGCAGCAGATCTTCTTCTTCGGTGCGGCCCTCTTGGCTGGCGGGGGCGGTGGGCCGCCCACCGAGTAGACCTCTGGCGGGTAACTGTAGTAGGTGCTCGTCGGCGGCAGCGACGGCACACCGAAAGGCATCGCATACGAATACGCCCTGCCACACACACACAAGACACACACACACACACATGGAGAGAAAGATGACATGGTGGATGGAAGCACCAACAACTCGTCTCTCACCTACCCGGTGGTGGGAAATGCAGGTGCGTACGAGTGCGCCGCCCCACTCCCAGCACTGCCCGCCGCGGCCGCACTGGTGCCAGCAGCTCCGCCTGCCTCTCCCGCCTCCCCTCCGGCGCCCGTGGCTGAGGAGTCGCCGCCCGCCCCGCCGTGAGGCCCACCGGCGCCACTCGGTGGGTAAGCGTAGAGGGGTGGGGCTGCAAGGAAGGAGGGAAAGGAAGCACCAGAAGAGAGAGTGGCAGGGACGGGGGAACTGGGTTTGGCTGGGTCAACGAGATTAGGTAGATCAGAGTGAGTTAATAGGTAGAGAGAGAGATCAGTGGGTGGGTAGGTTGGTAGGTAAGGAGGGGGGGACAGACGGGGGGCAGGGGTGACATAAATGTGTCTGTGTGTGATGTGATGTGATGTGCCCGGCTGCCGGGGAAGGGCTCACTCGACTCACCTGGGCTAGAAGCCATCAGGTAGAACGCAGACGGGTCACCCATCGGACCCATGACTGAATCGCCACACACACACACACAAGACGAAACACACAACACGAAACACACACAGAGACCGTGACGGGCACCGTCGTTGGTTGGTTGGCACTCCTCTGTTTCCTTACTGTGCTGCGGGTGGTTGGCCATACTCGCGGGTGCAGTCGTCGACACCACCGGGTCAACTGGCACACAATCATCACGACACAGATCCCAAAAACAGCATCAGCCACGCTGTTTGTTACGTTACAGCCTTTCCAGACCCAGGCTCCGTCTCTTGTCAGCTTACTTGTCGAGTATGACGCCCCGGGCCCGTAGGCGGGCGGCATGGTGCTCGTCACCATCGGGAAGGCGGGCATAGGCCCCAGATACCCCGGGGCAGTTGTCGGTCCGGCGGGGTACGCTGCAGACATGGCAGAAGTCGGTGTTAGAAAAGATCTGAAAAGATCTTCAGTCCCAGCTGCTGAGAGGGTTGCAGGAGGGTGTTTGCAGTCGAAACGCAGCCGATTCAGGCGTTACCTCTTTTTTCCAATTGCGAGCTTCAGCTCGCATCCGTGCAGCAGAAGAAACTTGGAAGATCCATCCTTCGTTGTGTGCCTTGTGATCAGCAGCAATGGTGGATGAGTCAAAAGATGCAGTTCATGGCATGAGATCTGTCACAGTGGTGCTCTCGGCTCTGGCAGCAGGGTGGGTTCATCATGCGATGTCCTTCGCCCAACCACGAGCACGTCCACATGCATCGACTCATCGTGGATTTCCGTTTCGTCGGCACTCTCGGGATCGGCCGTTGTCAGTCGTTGGTCTGAGCAGTGAGGAGAGGGAGAGCTGCGATGTCACAGAAGTGGATGGCTTTCCGCCGTGTGAGCCGACGGAAACGTTTGAAGAGAGCAAAACGGACACGACAATGAATGGATGGATGAGGAGGTGTGGATGTGATTTGAATGTGTGCCTGCACTGCAGCTGATGAGTTCCTAAAGCAGTACTGGCAGAAACGGCCGCTGCTGGTCCGCCAGGCCTTCCCCGACTTCAAGTCGCTCCTGTCGCCGGAGGAACTGGCAGGTAATTGCTGGGGACACATGGACACACAGATGGATGCACACATCCTTCTCTCTCACATTATTTGATGGTGTGTGTGCAGGGCTAGCAATGGACGAAGAGGTGGAGAGCCGTGTGGTGTCGCATGAGACGGCGGCCGACGGTACCCGACGGTGGACCAAACGAAACGGCCCCTTCCACGAAGCCTTCTTCACCCAAGAGTTTGCTAACTGTAACACCACTCTGCTCGTGCAAGAGTGCAACCGACACATTCCACCGGTCAGACACAGACAGTCTGGGCTGAAGGAACAGTCATCCATCACACGCCACGCCACGCCTGTTGCCTCGTGTGTGTAGAACTGCAGTTGAGTTCGTTCCTTGACTTCTTCCGGTTCATCCCGTCTTGGCGGATCGATGATCTGATGATCAGCTATGCTCCGAAAGGCGGCGGCGTCGGGCCACACGTCGACTCATATGACGTCTTTCTGCTGCAGGTAGGTACCTTAAGAGAGAAGGGGAAGGGGAAGGAGAGTCCACCACTTAATCAATCTTGCTTCTGTGTCTTTGTGTACGTACGTCCGTACAGGGTGCTGGTCGCCGGCAGTGGAGCATCGAGAGCGGCAAGCTGTCACTGAGGAATGAGGAGGACCGCCTGGTGCCCGACAGCCCCGTCAGGTGAGGGAAACAAGGTCAGTGCGGGCACTGGCTCACTTAGTCATGGTCGGTCCTCAGAGTGGTTGAGGGCTTCACGCCAAGCCACAGCTGGACTCTTGCACCAGGCGACATGCTCTACCTCCCACCAAGGTAAGGAGCCAGCGATTTGATACACGGCCGGGGCAATCCGGTCATTCACTGACTTGTGTGTCGTCAATTGCTTAAGAGTGGTGCACGACGGCGTCTCGCTGGACGATGAGTGTATGACGTACTCGATCGGTTTCAGGTATGCGCCCATCTAGATAACGTGTGTTGGAGTGCGGTGCCAATCACGGCTGCGTGCGTCTTTGTGTGTGTGGACACTCAGGGCCCCCCGTCGGCAGGAGATCGCCATGGCCTACATCGACAGGATGGCTGATTACATCGAGGACGAAAGGCGGAGCCTTAACGATGACTTCTTCACAGACGACCACAGATCGTCGTGAGTGAGAAACCGGGGTCGCTTTATATATCGCTTTATTTGCCTAATCGGTCATCCTTCCACTACCCCTCTCTGCGTGTATGTGTGTGCAGAGCGCAGCGCGACTATGGCGAGATCGATAGTCACGACGAACGTGTGTTCCGCGACATGCTCAGGTGCGCAAGTGACGATGCTTCCCAATACTCATTCCTCTCTCTTTTTTCGCTCACAGTACACGCATCGCATGCACGTGAATGCATGTATCATGTGTGAATCTGTGCGTGTATGCAGGCATGAGCTGGCTGTGGCGATGGACGAGTGCGGGGATGAGCGGCAGCTTGTGTTCATGGGCGAGCACATCACCGCCCCTATGCGTTTCCATCCATCCCTCCCAATGGACATCTACGGGATGGATCAGCGCCACGCCGACGCACTCTTGCACGAGATACTTCTGCACGATGACAACAACAACAACATCAACGCCGGGCTAGAAAAGGACCTTATAGTGGATGGGACCATCAGGGTATCCCCCGCCCTGGCAGCATACGCGCCGCTCTCTGACGATGTGCCCGATCAGCAAAGAGTGCTCAAGTGGGCCGAGGGCGTCAATTTTGCTCATGCCCTCGGCAGCTGTCCACAAAGTGTTGCTTACCTGTTTGCGTACGGCAAGTCGTTCAAGCTACCCTTTGGTGCTGGGGGCGATGTGTTCCTCCCTGTGCTGACCAGCGGGCGGACCGTGGCCTTCAGCCAACTAAGGAGGGCTCTTCCTCCTGGGGCAAGCAATCCCGACGACAAGTGTCAGTGTCGGCAGCTGCTGAGACAGCTACTGATGGAGGGATACATCTATGACCCACACATGGTGCTCGAGCCATCCATAGAGGAGGAAGAGGAGCGAAATGGCAGCCACGAAATAGACTTGGACACGGAACTGCCAGCAAGAAGACCTCGTAAGCAAGCATTAATGCAATGTCACCGATTTATGACTGCTCGTCTGTCTGTCTGTCTGTCTGTCTGTCAGAGTCGTGACATGTGGAAGTCGTCCGTCGAGCAGGAGCGTCTGCGTGCCGACAAGCTCCACTCACGACAAGCTAAAGCACGGCAGCCATTTATGGTGGAGAGACATGGCATCCACCAAGAGAGGGCAGCGATGAAAGAACCAAGAGGTTTTCCTCACTGTGGGGGGGACCTGGGCAAGGCGGGCGGGGACAAGGTGTGATGCTTTGAGCATTGGGACGTCCGTGACTGTGGCCGCTCTGTGTTTCTTTGCGCACTGCACATCCTAGCTGTTTCCTGGCTGTATCATAGTTGAGGAGGTCTGCATGGATGCGGCGGTGAGAAATGTGTGTGCTGGTATAAAGCAAATGCATCATTCACCACACACACACATACACCGTGGTCCACTCGGCCTGACGCGAGCTCAAAAATTGTAAACGCAGTCTAAGGGAGTCGTTCGGTCAATTGATAGATGGGCAACGGTGCTGCGGGGAGATGCGGGGTAGACTTCCAGCCGCAGTATCAGTATTTCCAGCCGAGCCCTCCTCCCAGCCCAGGACGTTCCTCGAGAGACCCATGGAGGTCAAAACACGACCATCAAACCATTGTTTTGCCATCAAACCATCACAAACAGCGGCACGAACACACCCGTGTGGTCCCTGTTTGCTGCTTGGGTGCACAGTTTGGATTTTGAGTGCGTCCGAGGGGAGCTATCGGACGAGAACCTGCTGCAGAGATCTGGACAGGTGCGTGGTGGAAGGAAGGATAGGATGCGTGGGTGGTGGATGCATCCGATATCCCGTTTTGACGCCACTGTGTATGTATGTTTGTTTGTGCAGCAGAAGCAGGTGTGCCGCGTGGGTGAGATCCAGCTGTCTGTAGGGTGGTCATGCGTCAAGGGATACAAACCCAACAACCCCGTGCTGCCCAACCAAGACGACTTCCTCATCGCAAGGCAAGGCAGGGAACGAAAGGCACACACACACACACGGATGGATGGATGGATGGATGGATGGATGGATCCGCATGCATCATGTGCGGATGGATGGACGCAGGATTGGGGAGGATGCTGTCTATGCTGTGTTCGACGGACATGGTCGGTACACAACAAGGGGAGGGAGGGGGCGTCGTGGTCAATGGTCGGGCGTGGGTGGATGGATGGATGGATGGCATGCAGGTGATTTGGGTCACGTCATCTCCCACGCGACCAAGATGTTCTTCTCTAGGGTCCTACACGATCGGTGAGTGAGGAAGGAAGGCAGGGAGGGATATATGACACATCGATGGGCATTCTCTCCTGTTTTCCTCCTCCCCTTTTGGTGCAGTGCTCATCTGTGGCGTCAGGGGTGGCGTCACGGCAAGGAGTATGTCGTCAAGCTCATGGATCAGCTGTTCAGAGAGGTGAGATCGCATGCACACCCATCCATCTATCGACACACCTTGACCGACAACACAACGATTGTTGTGTGTCGTCACGTCATACATGTCTGTCTGTCAGTGTCAGGAGTATTTGGTGACGGCGTATCCGATGGAGACCGAGTGGTCGGGCACCACGGCCACGGTCATCATCCACTACAGGGCGCCAAAGATACTCTGCGTCGCACACGTGGGCGACTCGCGCGCAGTGCTACTCAACCCCAGACGGACACCCGCCGCCGCACATCGTACGTCCGTCTCGTTGGCTTCTTCTCTTCTCACGGGGGCGTGTGGATGTGTGTGTGTTTCATTGTGTGGTCAGCGTATGTAGGGTACATGTTTGGCGGCATGCCACTGCAGCCGTGGGAGGCGCAGGAGCTGACGGCCGACCACAACCCGTCCAACCCAAACGAAAGAAGACGCATACACCACGAGGTGAGCGACACGAGAGAGAGAGACAGAGAGGCCGACGGACGAACGTCCATGTCTCTCTCTGGCCATACACACAGGGCGGGATGGTGACCTTAGACGGCGAACGGCTGGCCATCCACCCGCCGTCGCAGCCCACCCACTGCTCGTCGGGGTCGATGCTGGGCACCCTCTTCCCCAGGTGCCAGTCGTTCGTCGGCAGCCCCACCCTGTCGCTGTCGAGGTCGCTGGGTGACACCAACATGCAGTCCAAGGGCCTCTCGTACCGCCCGGACGTCGCCCTCGTCAACTGCATGGAGGGCAGCATGCTCGTCGTGTGCACCGACGGCGTGTGGACTCACATCAGGACGCCGGTCGGCAGGCACAGGGAAGGAAGGAGACACAGTACAGTGTATGTGCGTGCGCATATCGTTTATGTGTGCAGGAGGCGGCTGAGTTGGTTGCTGCGTATTCGTCTCTGCAGGGTATTCAGGATGCGTCCAACAACATCGTGGGCGTGGCTTGGGAAAGGTCAGCCAGCATGACCAAAGAAAGAGGGGAGGAGGGTTGAGAGGGCTGAGATGGATGGATGGACGGATGGATGTGTGTGTGCGCATGTCGTCAGGTGGCGCATGAACCCCTACGTCGGTGAGTCAGCTGAGCAGCGAGCCAGTCATTCTTTGTGGCATGTATGTCTGTATGCGTCGTGCCCGCTGTGTGTGTGTGTGCAGATGACATCACTTCTATCGTGGCCTACATCACGTGAGGGAGTGGTTGGTTGAGCGAACTGCCTGTGTGGCGTGTGTGAGGGAGTGTGTACGTTTTCACGCTGATGGATGGATGGATGGTGTACACTCATGTGTATAGCGTCACGTCAATGCATTAATGGACCCATGTGTGTTTGTATGTATCACACTATTGAATTACACAGAGTCCACTGTACCCATGGAGCGACCCTGTGGTGTGTGCGCTCTTCTGGTGCGTTGATGTCTGACTGTCCCGCTGCAACGGGATGGCTGTCAACTGACGCTTAGTTGGCAGCCAAACCATTGCAGCACGACCCTCGACGTCAACACAGCGGAAAGCATGACAAGGGCTGCCAACACACACCCACCCACCCACCCACCCATGCACACGCAACGGAAAAACGATTTCATGAAAAACAACCATCCATCATCCGTCGCGCCGTGTTCCTCCCTCCCGCCCTCCCAGCCAGATGATCTGTCTGTGTATACACATATGCACCTACCTACCTACCTACCGTACAACACCGTGGCTCACAAATAGACGGACGGGTCTCTTCTGTCTTCTCAACCAATTGGTCTGTCTGCCTGCAGGGCCCTACTTGCAAAAGCTGCCGATGTGTGTTGGCCCCCCAATGTGTAACTTATGCAGTCATGACGCACAAAAAAGAGCCCTGATCGTCTGTCTACCTAGGCTAACGTCTCACAAATGACTGTCTACCTATCTACCGGCCGGCCGTCAGGCAGTGAGTCAATCGAGGCCGACGGTGTCACACCCCAATGACACCACATGCATCGGCTGCACCGCACCCACCAGCCGCCTCTGACGCAAATCAGACTGCAGCCGCACCAATGGCACCATCCCACCATACCCACACGCACCCTTCAGCGCTGCTGACGGGCCAGACACAGATCGACGCACCGTCATGGGGGCCACAGAATCGTTCGGTGGTGGCCGCATCAGCTCCCTCACTGACTCACGGAAGGTCGCCGACCCGAGAACGATGAGGCAGCTGAATGGGATGGGCTTGGTGATGGTAGGGCTGGGCTGGAGCAGCCGGATGAGCGCCTCGTCGATCAGTGGGCGGCTGAGTGGCGGCGTGTCCATTTCTGTGCGGGTCGGTGGGGGGGTGGGTGAGGAGGGGGGCAGCCGCCAGTATCGGCAGAAGAAAGCGTCTCTGTACCTGCACATGGATGGATGGATGGAGAGACAGCGACACAATGATGCACTGTCAGAGAATGCGTGTGCGACTCTTCGTCTGAGCCTCACCTCTCTTCCATGGCATCGAGTTCGCTTCTGCATGGGATGGTCTCCTGCTCATCGTCACACACGACGATGCCCAGCCGGGGAGGGGGAGGGACATCAGCACCCGGCGAAAAACCCTCCTCCCCTCCTCTCTCGTCCCTTGCCTCATCCAGTCCAAAAGACGACAGCGACAGTGTCGACGCCATCGAGAGCGCGGCTGTTCCTTCGCCGCCGGCGATCTCATCCTCAGCATCCTGGTACTCGCACCACGACCCGAATCCCTCTCCCTCGATGTAGGGCGCCGTCTCGCACACGTCGGGCAGCCCAGGGCCCGCCCACGGCGCACGCCGCCGCCTCGACGACCGAAGGGATATCGGCACCGCTGCCGGCTCGACCTCCTCGGTCGCCGGCCGCCTCGCAGAATGGACTGGCACTGGGGGTGGACAGACAGTCTTCACGACGAAGTCTGGCGGCTCCTGACAGGCGTGATGGAGGAGACTCTGCCGCGCGATGCCTGTCGAGGGGCTGGTCCGCGATGGTGGGATGGTGGGGGCAGTGAACTGGGGGGAGCCTGGCGGTGGAGGGCTGTCTTGTGCTAGTGCGTGGGTGAGTGATGATGGTCCTGGGCCTGGGCTGGATGGCACTGTGCGGAAGAAGGCCTGGGCGCACTGCAGGGCCAGGGGGACGTGATTGCCATCGGCTACGATCAAGGTGCTCTGCCACGGCCAGTCGCGAGCAGCCTCATTGTCGTCACTCGATCCGGCGGCCTTCAGCAGTGGAGTACCGACAGGGCCCTGCATGTGCACAATCGACCCTGACACCACACACACAGACGCGACAATCGTTCCATGACACCGTCCAGAGTACATACATGCATTTGACGTACCCAGCAGCAGCGAGTTGAGGAATCTGTAGAGGGCGTCCTCAGGATCCACTCGCAGAACGAAGTCCATGAAGAGGTCGGTGTTGGTGGTCGCCGTCGTGACGGGCGGCGCGTACCTCGTGACCACCTCCCCGTCTGAGTCACCCCCACTAGTAGTGACCGCGATGCCCACACACTGCCCCGCCTCGCACACGATCCGGGTCGCCCGTGGCCGCCTTAGCGGCACCACACGCACCAGGACGCCCGTCGCGACACCCTGTTGCTTGAGCTCCTCGCGATGCACCAACACATGGGGCACCCAGCCGTCTCCCACAGCACAGCCGTTGTCGATAGTGTATCTGTCAACGGTGGGGCCATTGTTGACATCTGGCTGCGTTGGTTCTGCGGCGAGGCTGACGAGCGACGAGGAAGAGAAGGAACAAGTGCGGGGGCCGCTGGGGGTGGAAGACGACGTGTGGTTGTGGTGGTGGTGGTGGACCTGCTGTATCACCGGCCGATCGCCCTTGTTGACGCCGAGGGGGTCAGGGGAAGACGGCTGGTCGCCCGGAGAGGAGGAGGCGACCCCATTGTAGTCCCTCTGTCTCCGCTGCTTGGCCTCCTTCCAGATGGCCGTCAGCAGCACATGAACGGCATCCATCGACAGCATGCGATACGCCGACGACATGACCCTCACCCCCCACACATCGCCGCCCTCGGTGTCGGGACCACCAACGTCACCGCCTCTCGCCCGCTTGCTGACCCGTCCCTCGAGAGCCAGCCCGCGACAGTGCTTCGGGCTGTGTGTGCGGTGGTGGCAGTGGTGGGCATGTGTGTGCGAGTCCGGCAGCAGGTCGAGCATGCGCTTGCGCCGCGACGCTCGACGGCGGGAGGGGGAGGGGCTGAGGGACCGGGGGACGGGGCAGTGCACAATGCCCTGATGATACACAAGAGACAGACGGACAGACAGACAGACAGACAGACAGAAATGTGTCGTCTGCGTGTGGTTTGTTTGGCTGGGGTGTGGAATCTTACTTGTGTCCATGTGGCTGCGAGTGCCAGTTTTGCGGACAGCCGTCTGTGTTGGTTGCGCTCCAGGAGTCCCCGCAGCAGCTGCATCGCGGCCGCATCGACGCCCTGGAACAGGGGACCACCGAACTGCATGTGAGCAATCACAGAGAGTGAGAGAGAGACACACATCCTTGGATATGCATGATGGCAGGTGCATGAAGTGACATTTCTCACCTCTATCGGCTCCTCAGTGATGGCCCGCATAATGTCGCACCTGCAGGCAGCAGAGACGGCCACACGTGAGGAGATGGATGCAGCTATCCATCCATCCATCCATCCATGTGTGTGTGCTCATGTGTGCTCAGTGTTGGGTACATACGTTCCGTCGAATGGCAGCATGCCGGTGAGCATGAAGTAGAGGCACACCCCGGCCGACCACACGTCGACCTTCTGCCCGTACTCGGCCCAGCCGCCCACTATCTCGGGCGCAGTGAAACGCAGGTTCCCTGAACAACAGAACGAGGGGAGGGGGCCTTTCTCTTCCCAGTGGCTCGCTCCTTGCAGGACGGACCTGCGGGTGTCATCATGCCGTCAAGGTCCCCCTTGCGAGCGATGTTGAAGTCAGCCACCTTCAGACACGCACTACACACCTCACCTGATGTGAAATCAGGGACACAGACCGACATGGAAGGCGCGCACACTCTTGCGTGTCGTCCTTCATGCACGGACTTGATGTGAGCAGCAGGTTTTTGATGGAGAGGTCCCGATGTGTGACGCCGTTCTCGTTGAGGTACACCAGAGCCGTCATCAGCTGACGAAACACGTGACGCGCCTGACCATCTAAACACCACACACACACACGCACGCACGGAACACACCCATTGCCCACGCTGTGCTCAGCTGGTTTGTCTCTCAATCCCTTCCTTACCCGAGAAGCGTCTTTTGCCCTTGAGTTGTGCCATTTTCCTGGACGCGAGCGGGTTGACCTCCAGGTCGCCGTATCGCTCGACGGCCTCCTCCAGGTCGGGCCCGTCGATATACTCCATCACCAAATGCAAGGCGCCCTCACGATCGAAGTCCTGGTCGGATCGATATCGATGTGTGATAGACCCGCCCGGAGAGTGAGGGGCTGTCTGTCGTGCGGCTTACGTTGATGAGTTCGTGTGCCTTGACGATATTGGGGTGGTTGACCGACTTCATGACCTCGAACTCACGCTCCACCTGCACACACCACACCACAACACACCACACCACCATGACAGAACACGGCTTCCACCGACTGACTGACTCATCGAGTGACTGACTGACCACATGTGCGATCTCGATGTCGTCAGTCCTGACGGTCTTGACGGCCACCACACAGCGGTCCGCACGACGGATGGCCCGCCGAACCACACCCAACGTCCCCTGCCCCCGTCTCTCGAGCAGGTCGTATCTCTGGTACACGGCATGGTCGCGGCGCATCAGACTCCACCGATTGTTGCCGGGGTCGGTCACCTCGACGTCAGTCAATCTGACACACACACACACACACACACGGACAGTGATGCGCTGATGGCGTTGAGTGTCGTGTCCGTGTGTGTCTGAGTATGTGTGTCTTCCTTTCTTACGGTGTGTTTTGTCTGCGTAAGAGTTTTTTGTCGACTGCGATAGCGATGGGCTGCATGGACGACTGCATGAAGGACGCCCGGCGCGACAAGAGCCGCGACTGCGACAGCCGCAGCCCCTCGCCGACCGTCGACACTGAGATGTCACCCGTGCTGCTCCGACGATTGTCTGCACAGACACACAGAACAAACGCCAGCCAACACCATGCCAGCCAGACATACGCCAGCCCCCGCCCTTCCAGCTCACTTTTGATGGCGGGCACACTGACGGCATGGACAGGTGCCGTGCTCATCCAGCCGTCCAGACACTCGGACGTGCTGCGGGCCACAGCTTCGGGCAGCCGAAGTGACGGTGACGGCGAGGCCTCATCGCTGGGCAGCTTGGGCAGCATCTGGCCGGCCGAGGTCGTCGCGTGCATCGACGCCGTGTCGAGCAGGGGCGTCCGAAAGAGACCGTCGAGCTCGAGGTCGCCTGTGGGCGACCGCTCCACACGCTCAGAGGGCTCGTCAGGCCAACCACCACCACCCTGCACCGTCAATCCATCCATCCATCCATTTGACACGTTGACTCCCCCCCACTTGTGTGAGTGCCGTGCTGACCAGGGGGCTGTGTGCGAAGCTGCCCAGCAGTGCGTTGTGTCGGTCCAGATGTTCCGCCAGTGTGTCCAGGGGCGCCTCTCCGAGTGCC
Organism: Vitrella brassicaformis; assembly: GCA_001179505.1. Lineage (NCBI taxonomy): Eukaryota > Vitrellaceae > Vitrella > Vitrella brassicaformis. The sequence continues at coordinate 137,023 of CDMY01000149.1, forward strand.
CATGAGGGCGTCATGAGCACCATCTTGTCGACGGCCGTCGGTCTGTCGCTGCTGCCGGTGGAGCGGCCCTGTGTGGGCATGTAGTAGTGGAAGAAGAGGCCGACGGCCGGGTGCTTGCGCATGAGGGAGAGGACAGAACCTGTATGTAGTCATGACAGGACAGGACAGGAGAAACGTGTTTGTTTTTCGGGTCCATGGAGGGCATGGATGTACACATACATATACATACCCCAGGTGACGTCCGGGACGGGGTGCTCAATCACCACAAGGAAACCCTGCTCGTCCATCTCTAGCGACTGCATCACATCATAATCACACACACACACACACAGGTCCTCTCGTGAGGCCTGCGTCTGCCTCCCCCCTACCTCCCTCCGCCACACACTGACCTCGGTCACGAGCCACACATGCCCCGCCTTCTTCCGCCTTTTCCTCCCGTGGATCCTCACGCGGCACACACTCTGCCTTTCGGTGTGTGTGACGGGCCTCAGCTCCTCCAGCCGGTCGCTGACGGCCCGCCTGTACCGCCGGACGTCGCTCGGGTGCAAGAATGACCAGAGGTTCTTGTACAGCAGGTCATCGTGGCGGTAGCCCAGGATGGCGTGGCTGCTGGGCGACACATACCGGATGCTGCCCGTCGAGGCGTCGAACTTGGTCACCAGGGAGGGACCACAGGCACACGACGGCTCCATCTAGGTAACAGGGGCAATGATACGGCGAGGTGGCGTCAGGGGCGGCGCCGCCAAGGGAGAGAGAGATGCACCATGAAGCGCGATGAAGGACTTTCTTTGCCTCGGGATTTATGCGGCGGCCTGCAGCGGACCGTGAAAGAGCGGCACGTGCTGAAGTAGTGGAGATAATGAGGGAGAGCGGTAGAAAAGCTCTTTTCTGTAAAGCTCGCAGCCAAGCTTGCAGAGTGATCGAAATCGGCGCCGCTTCCCCCCGAAGTCGCCAGTCCGCAGCTGCCAATGTCACCGTCTTTCCTGATATCGCTTATTTCGGCCATTTTTGCGTCGCATCTTGTGCTACTCGCCGCAGCGTTCGTCCCATCGTCGCTGCCGTCATGCGGGAGGACGCAGGCGCATCGCCTGGCGACGCTGGAAGGCAGGAGGCGTGTTGTGAGGCGCGCCTTGCCCGGCGCGTGGATGATGAGTCGAGATGCACACCCAGCCACCAAGGTACAAAAAGGATGCAGGCAGGTGATGTGTTTGATGGCATGCAGACGTGTGCACGCACTGTGCCTGTGCTTGGGTTTGGTTTGCAGGAGGTTGAAGCGCCTTGTGCAGCAGAAGATGCGCGTGACTGGAAGGTCAGCGGTATCAGGGTGCCGGCTGATGGATCAGCAGGAGCTGCGCCGTCCATCCCGCCAGCCCCATCAAATATGACAACCTCCCCCGTTGCATCCTCCCCCTCTCTCCGCCAGCCATCAGTGTTGAGATCCCTCCTTTCGCCGCCCAGAAGGGGCGATGGCGGTCGGGGCGATGATGGTCCGACCGATGACGACGTCCCATCGCCGCCCCTGGCCAAGCCCCGGCGCGACACGGCCGACGAGGTGCGGAACGTGTTCATCGCCTTCTTTATCTCCTTGATGATCCGGATCTTTGTTGCTGAGCCGCGGTTCATCCCCTCGCTGTCGATGTACCCGACGCTGGATGTGGGCGACAATGTGGTGGTGGAGAAGGTCAGCAAGTACTGGCGGGAGCCCCACAGGGGGGACGTCCTCGTGTTCGTCCCGCCACAAGAGGCTCTCAGGTGAGTGAGATAGGCATGTGGGCACGCAACAGTGGCAATCGGTTTTTGGTGAGCTGTTTGTCGATCAGCTTGAGCGGGTCAAAGGACGACTCGAGCGCCTTTGCACGTCTGCTGAACGGCGGCAAGTCTGACCGGGCCTTCATCAAGCGGTGCGTGGCCGTCGGGGGCGATACAGTGGAGGTCAAGAACGGACGGCTGTTTGTCAACGGAGACCTGCAGGAAGAGAAATTCATCAACGAAGCACCACGGTGAGTGAGTAGTGAGCCGATACAGACAGACACACACAGTCTCCCTCTCCATGCCATGCATCTCTCTCGC
>CDMY01000149.1:141278-168951 GCA_001179505.1 Vitrella brassicaformis
GGGGGGGAGGGGGGGGAGGGTGAAACAGTCAGGCAGGCAGGCAGAAGAAAAGAGACATAAGAGCGGAGGGGAGGGAACAGAGGAAGAAAAAACACCAAGAGGTCATGTACTGTAGAGTGAGTGAAGGGGTATGTGATGTGTCTGTGTGTGTGTGGGGGTGAAAGCGTCGATTGGCCTTCCTTCCTTCTTCCGCAGTCCGTAATAGTACATCAGATCGGCACCTCGCTCGCTCACTCACTCAGCACAGGACAGCACGGCACGGCACACACGGAGGAGAGACAGACAGACAGCCCTCTGGTCGGTCGGTCGGTCGGCCAACAGCACAAAAAACACATAGTTCCTGAGAACACATGCACTGTACCCGTCCAGTTAGTTAGTTAGTCGTGTGTCTCAGGTCTGCATGCCAATTGGCGGGTGTGCTGTGCTGACCAGACCAGACCCTATCTATCTGTGTGTCTGTGTCGGTGTGTGTGTTTGTGTGTGTGTGTGTCTGCCAGTAGGCTGCCTCTGCGTGCGCGTTGGTCTATCTCGGTCAAAACTGCTTTGTGTGCGAATGGCTGGCTGGCTGGCTGGTCTAACGAACGAAGGATCATCCATCCATGCGGGCAGACAGACAGACAGACAGACATGCAATCCCCCTACTAAAGCGGAAACAACACATAAAGAGGAGAATCGGTCCATCCCATACAGTGGGTGCCGTCGGTCCGTTCGGTCGACAGGTACTTCTTGGCTAGACTCTCTCTCTGTCTTTTTCCCTCCCTCCCTCCCTCCCTGACTCTCCCTCTGTGTCCCCTCCCTCTCTCCCTCTCTGCCGGTTCCCGCGATCGAGTACCGTCCGACGGTCAATCAAAGGGGACTTCAGTATCAGACAGCCAGTACGTCGTGTTGCGTCACCCACACACCCACACCCACACACAACGTCTATCGCTGCACATGCACTCACTCATTCTCACAGCAGGCAGGCAGGCAGGGCCGGGCAAGCGGCTAAGCTAGCCGGTCAGCTAGCACGCCTTCTTCCCCCGTCCACTCCATCCACCCGTCAGTCGTCCGTCCGTCCGTCCGAGACCAACCACCAAACACACAGGCCACATCTCACACCACACACGCCACAGCCACAGCCACATGCACCCACCCACCCTCCCTCTCTTTTACCACCCTAAGCCCCTCTACTTACGTTATATTACGTACTTAGCGCACACACACGACGCGACACGCATGGCATGCAGGCAGTCAGTCAGGCACTTCTCAATCAACGAGTGAGAGGATCAATCCATCAATGGCGAAGAGGTAGTGGAACGACCCACAAAAGCCGACCCTGGTTCGTGCAGGCAGCTCCTAGGTCGCTCTGGTCTCGTGAAGGAATCGAATCATCCACTCACTGGTCGTCAGTCAGTCAGTCAGTCAGTCAGCAACAAGCAGACAGCCAGGCGAATGACCCCTCTCTCTCGTCCTCTTTTCGAAGGGAGAAAACGACCCAAAAATACATACGTATGCCACATCCAGCCACCCCTGCCACATCCAGCCAGCCATCCCGCAGACAGCCCACGCCCCCATTCATCCAATCCACAAAAATGATAAAGCAAACCACTACAGCCAGTCAGTCAGTCAGCCGCGCACACACGCATACTACAAAGGTATGCCGCGCGAGCGGGCTGCTTTCAGCCCAGGCATCGACGCGGCTGCATGACAGACATACCATCGCATAGCAAGCATAGCACTCCAGCCAATCCAATCCGATCCAGTCGATCAATCGCGTCCCGTGGCATGCATCCCATGGCGTGGCACACCCCACCCCCACAACCACCACACCCACCCACCCACCCTCCCTCACGAACATTCATTCACTCACACGTATGCATAGGGAGACACAGGCTTGTTTCGTCCGCCACACACCCACTCCAGGATATCAGGAAAAAGAAAAAGAAAGGTCCGTCTGTCGCGCGAGAAGGGAAAGAGAGCGAAGGCAAAAGGAAAAGGCCCACAGCAGCCCGGCCGGTAAATCGGTGGGGTGGCCAGGCCAGGCTGGTTGGCTCATTCGACGACTCGGACGAGAGCGCAAGTGCCGGGGTCGGTGATGTCGCCGCCGACGGCATTGTGGAGGTCCATGGACGGGTCCTGCTCGAACATGTTGAACGGCTTCACCAGGAAACCCAGCGTGTTGCCTGGTGGACACACAAACACAACACAACCAGCACATTGTGACGCACAGATGGATGGATGGATGCACTCGCATCAGGATGGATGGATGGCTGAATGGATGGGGAGCCGCCCGCCCCACGTACCTTGTGCGACGGTGAGTGGCCAGTCCTCGATTTGTGGGATGTGCCAGAGACCGGAGGATATCCATGTGACGAGGTCCTTGCGGCGGGCGGGCTCCGAGTCCTCGATGTACCGGTCGAGGCTGACGGCCGGCCGCCGGGCGTACTTGTTGTCGCGGGGCAGCGACGCGTCGTACTCGCTGTCCTTGTAAACAGTCGAGGCCACCTTGTACTTGGTCCACGCCGCGGGACCGCCGTAGAACTCGCTCTCGGGCCATGGAATCTGACACCACACCAAACGGCAGACCACAAAATGGTCTCTCCCCCTCCCAATCCAGCGTGTCCGTGTGAGTGTGTCAGTCAGTGGCTTACGGCTTCGTTTCTGATGGGTCTGATGTAGTAGCCCTTGTAGTGCTCGCCGAAGGTGGCGGCGCTCTCAGTGACGACATGGTAGGTGAGCGCCCGCGTGCCGTTGACGAGCCAGGCCGCGCCGATTTCGTTCTCAGCCCAGATGGTGCGGGTCTTGTGCGCCCCGCTGCGGTAGCCGTCCGCTATGACCTCGGTGAAGTAGACGGAGTTGTCGTCGCCACGACCGTACACCTCAAAGTCCACACGCCATGACGCCCAGTGGCTGTGCAGCGCACCGAAGCGGCCGGACTCAGTCACCTGTGAAACACCACACCACACACAGGCAGGCACGCAGGCAGACAAGACAGAAGAGAGTGTGTTCTGTGTTCCTATGGGCGCGTGTGTGGCCGGCAGGGCAGATGGACCTGTGTGCCGTAGTCTTCCTGTCTTGCGGAGAAGTAGGGGACCTCGACGCCCTGGTAGAGCTCGCCTGTGAAGGAGACGGTGACCTCGAAGTTGCCGGAGGTGAAAAAGTTGTAGTCGGCGATGTAGTCGTAGTTGGACACCGTGATGATCTGGCGAATCACCAGGCCGTGCAGCGGCGCACCGTCGTCGAGCCGGTTGGACTTCCAGTGCGACCGCAGGGGCCGCCCGAAGTCCTGCTCGAACACACACGTCGACTCGTCACGGAACAGAAGCACCGCCGTCCGCGGGCACTCGATGCCTGCACTCACACAAACAAACACCCACACATCCACCCACACGCCTGTCTGTCTTGACGCACTTGTCCCCTCCCTCCCCCGACCTCTCTCACGTACCTAGGGTGAGCTTGCGTGCGGCCCTGCCGAGTCCGCCGTACCACGAGTCGATGAAGTACCAGTTGCGTTCCTGTACGGTGTAGTGCGCCATGGCCTCCTCCATGCCCATGTGGAAGGCCACACGGGTGCCCAGGAACATGAGGTTCCAGATCTGCAGCGACTTGTCGCGGTCGTTGTTGATGGTCATCTCCCAACCGGCGTACTCCCCGATGGTGTACGACGTGCCGTCGGGGTTCTCCTTGATCGTGAAGCGCTTCCCCTGCGGCTCGGCGTGCTCGGGAGCCAACCTGAACATTACCAAGAACAACACCCACATGTCTGTCTGTCTTTGTGTGGGCGTGGTGCCTGTTTATTTGTTTGATCGGTGAACACACCTGTATTCGAGTCCGCCCCTTCCGCTTCTGCCACCCGTCGGCTGGAGTCTTCGTCTTCTCTCGTTGAGCTTCCTGGCGCGGATCTGGTCCTTGATCCCCTCGGGCGTCAGCTTGCGCACCTCGTTCCTCGTAAAGGCCGCCTCGAAATCGCTGGTCGAGTCGAAGTGATGCCTGACATCCACACACACAACACACATGCATCCAACCGTCCATCCCTTTGTATGTTGAGCTCGCTCTCTCACTGATGGACTGACGTACCCGTTGTAGAAGATGCCCTCGACAGCGTGGTTGTGCAGATCGAGAAGGAAGTTGATGTTGTAGGGCTCCTCGGGGTGGGTGTTGGCGCGCACCTTGAAGAAGAATGGGACCTGGTCGCCCTCGGGCGTCTTGACACCGACCCACGTCTCGTTCTTGTCCTCGTCGATCATCAGGGGACCCAGCTGCAGGCAGTCGTGCTGGTTGGGGCAGTCGTCACCGTAGGGGTAGCCAGTCGAGTCCTGCAGGATCCTGTGGATGTCGTGCTGGGTCGACAGCCGTCGGCCGAAGGGCCCGGTGGGGGTCCACCCGGCGCACTCGACGCTCACAGGCTCGCCGAGCTGCTCGTATTCCATGTCGTATGAGTCGAGGGGCCCCACCTTGTACTGCAGGTAGGATCCACGACCGCCGCTGCAACGGGCTGCACGCACACGGGCGTACCGCTTGGGCATGGGGCCGCCGTCGTCCAGATATCTCAAGATGTCCGCCCTGTATGTGGCGCACGCACACACAGACACAGGCATCCATCACACGTTCGTCCTGTGGTGGTGTGGTGGGCGGTTTACTTGACAGGGAAGAGGGAGACGCGGTAGACGCCCTCGAGGCCGAGGTCTCTGCGGCCCTCCATGAAGGACTTGACGACAGACTCCTCGGTGGCCGTCAGGGGGTCGAAGGGCGTCGCAGTGCCCTCCTCGCGCACCCGTGGGGTAGTTGGCATGTCGCAGAAGGCACCTGACACGCACGCGACCACGGACGGAAAGGAAGGGAGAGACATGGATCTTCTGGATCTCGCATCTCGTTCCTCAGTCACGTCACTTACCGAAGGACTGGACCTGGAACTTGGTGCTCCACATCTGCTCCTCGTCCATCTCAGCGGACCCGCTCTGGCTGGCGGCGTAGCAGTAGATGTCGTAGTTGACGTTGCTCTCGACGCCAGCAATGATGAGGTCCTGCTTCTGGCCGGGACGAGAGAACTTGGCCGACGCACCCAGACGGTTGACCTGGTCCTTGGAGGGACGCTGGGTGTACTGCGAATCGCGGGCGGCGCACCAGGTCTGGCCGGGGGTGTCCAGCTCCGTCGTGATGTAGATGGCGTCGGCCACCGCACGGGTGCTCACGATCTTGAGCTCGGGAATCTTGCCTGCATCACAGACACAGAGGTCGGTCGGTGCCGTGCCGTATTGGGTCTCTCTCTGCCCGTCTGTCTGTCTGTCTTTTGCTCATCCGTTCGCTCGGTGGCGTACTGACTTTCGGTGGTGAATTCCTCTTCTGTTTCCTTGACGGCGTCCTCCGTCATGCGGTTGCCCTTTGGTGCAGCCTTGTCCTCGGCGTAGCAGTAGACCTTGTACGGGCTGTCGGGGTAGAGCTCGCGGACAACGACCGTGGTGTTCTTGTCCTTGCTGGCCTCCTTCCGCGAGCCGCGCTCCTTGAAGGTGTCGAGGGGCGGCAGCCCGGTGCGGCCCTCGGGAAGAGCCATGCACCACACCGTCGCGGCCTCGTTGGCCTTGACCGTCACCTCGGCTGTCGTCGGCTTGGGAGTCACCTTCTCAACGGTCAGCTTCGGGGCCGTGCTGTCTGCAAGCCCACACCACACACACACACACACACACAATGATGCAACACAAGGGTCGGCGCTCTTCTCACGCCCTAAGTTACTCACCGGTGGTGACGCGAGTCCTCGACGACCTGACCTGGTTGTCGTCCATCTCGCTGGGCGTCTCGCTGGCTGAGTCCTGGAGGGCGCTCACCCGGTCAGACCCGGCCTGTTGCAGCACTGGCACGCCGCCGGTCGACCCGCTCGTCTCGGCGTAGCAGTAGACGTCATAGTTCTTGTTGGCCTCAAGGCCCTCGTCGATGGTGATGGTGCGGGTCTCGCCCACCTTGAGAGGGCCGCCTGCCGACACGCCGTCCTCCTTGACCGTCGCGCCCGTGGGTGCATCGGCGCCCTGTGAGAGGGCCAGGCACCACACGCTGGACTGCTCCTGCCGCACCTCCACGTCCAGCTCGATCTTGGACTCAGTGCCGCGGGCAGCGACAACCTGCATCAAACCTGATGAATGATGAGGGGGGAACAGCACGCAGGAAAGGAACAGAGGGACGCATTCTTTCCTGTGACCGAATGCAATGCAGCCCTGCAGGCAGAGTGTCCGTCTATCTATCGGTCGTACATACCGACGATGAGGCTGTAGGATTTCTCCTTGCCCTCGTCTTCCCTGAAGTCGTCGCCCAGCTTGAGCACTTGGTCGAAGAAGCGGAACTCGACGTAGCTGCCGTCCCAGCCGTCGCCGAACGAGTCCTCGAGCACCACCGTGTAGTTGCCGTAGTGGGGCAGGCAGCACGGCACCCACGTCCCGTTCATCTGGTCGACCGAGTAGCCACGGCCGGCGCACGAGACGGCACCCTCCACGTACCACGACTTGTCGAGAGCCCACTGGCCGCTCACCAGACGCACCTCACCGCACACTGAGGCATGGATGGATGGATCACACGCACACACACACACACACACACAGCAAGAAGAGAGAAGTGAATGCATTGCGGTAAGAGGGATTGGCGGATGGATGTGCCATGCGTGTATGTGTGAAGGGTCAGACGAGGTGAGAAGTTAGCTATCACCATCTCGCTTGCGATCAGATGCAGCATAGATAAGGAACTCATCCCTCCCTCCCTCCTCCCCGTCATACACCCATCTGCCTCACTGCCTGCCTGTCTGCCTTTCTGACTCGCTGCTCTCCCTGCCCGCCCCGTCAATCAACTCACCGAGGTCGCTGCCGCTCTGTGGGGTGTCAGGGATGAGCAGGTCCTGGGGACAGGCGCCTGGCTTCATAGAGATGTCGTCAATGCCGATGTCGCTCAGCTCGCTATTGCCAGCCACTGCCTCGAACACCAGCTCCAGTGGGGCGTCGCCGTCATGGGTGACTTCGAAGCCTCCCTTCTTCCATCCCGGGCCCTGGTTGCCCACCAGGAGCCACGAGGGGTTGCCCCAGTCGCCCGTCACCTCCTGGTTCTTCTTGTGCGGCGCGGCGTAGGCGCGGAGTGCGTTGACGTCGTCGCCGAACATGTTGTACTGGAACTGCACGCACTGCTTGCCCTTGGGGGCGAACAGGGGGACCGATCGGAGGGTGGCCGTGGCGCCCGGCATGAAGCGGGGCGAGTCGAGGTACATGTAATGGCCCTGGCCTTCGAGGCCCTCAGTGGCGTCACCATCGGGACCGACGCCCGGGGCCACGACGTAGTCGTCCTTGTGGGGGTTGCCGCTGCCGCTCTTGAAGACCTCGTCCGACGCGTCGTCCACGTAGTTGGTAAAGCCGCACAGACCGTTCTCGAAGTCGCAGTTCACACTGTAGTCGCCGATCTCTGACAAACATCCACACACACACACACACACACACGTGTGTCATTGATCTCTCGTCGACGCATTCATTCTCTCTCTACCCACGACTCACTGACTCACCGAGAAAGCCGACATGGTGGTAGAAGTCCCTTGGGTCTGGGTCCTCTGTTCCGGCGGCGAGGAATGCCGAGTAGCACATGTAGTAGCTGCCCGGGTCGAGCCTGCTGCCGACCTTGAAGACCGTGAGCGCGGTCGAGTTGAGCTGGTCAGTGGGCACCAGACGGATGGCACCGCGCAGCAGACGGGTGGTGGGCGGGCACACGGCCGAGTCGCGATCTTCCGGCGCGGGCAGGATCAGCAGCTGGTCTTTTCTTCGGAGGCCGAATCCGTTGATAGCTAGGGTGCAGTCCTCCCCGGCAAGGCAGCTGAGGCTCTGGTTGTACACCGGGGCCACGCCTGACATAAATCACACGCACCACACACGCACGTGGGGGGGTGGGGTGCGCTGTCAGCCCAGTGGCCTTTGTTCTCACTCACTTCTCATGGCAGGAGGCTTCAGTGTCGGGTCGAGAGCAAGGGCGCGTGAGCCGCCGCGACCGTCGGTTCCACCACATTGCCCTGGACCGCTGAGAACGGACGTCGCGGTGTCGTTGCCCTCACCGTACACCCTCGTCACACACTCTGTTGAACGACACGACACACACGACGGAGAGGGGGAAACACAAGGATGAGAGGGTGACTACGTGCTCGTGTGGCAGATCTGGCTACCCCCGTTCCTTTCTCAAAATCAGATCTATCTCAAGGCCCTCTCCATGCTGATCGCGTGCGTGTGGTGGCGGTGCATGCGGCTCCCCCTCCCTCCCCTGCTCACCATATCGCTGTAGATCACGGATTGGTGTTTGACACTGACCCACAGCGAGCAGAGCGAGCGCCAGAAGCCCTCCGAGCATCCTCCCCCGTCTGTGACCTCTGGTCATCTCGGTTACTGTGAGGGGGGTGTCTGTCTGTCTGTCCCTCGTCCTCCCTCGTTGCTCCTTTCGTGTGTTTGCCTTCTCTCTCTTCACTCCCCCCCGCGCCTGCCGGCTCCTCGCCGATCTCGCGTCGGTGTTGAGAGCTGGTCTCGAGGGACGCGCCGGAGTCCCTCTCCTTGCGGGAAGGGCAGAGGACGGAGTGGGTGACGAGCGGGATCTCCCCTCACACCGAGTTTTGGGACAGATAGCGCTACAGTGTTCCGTACACGTCTGCGAGCTGCAGGCTCGCGGATCGAGCCGCGCAGCCTGGATTCTCCTCGCATGGGAAGATGCTGCTAAGGTTCTACTTCAACGAGAAGGGAGAACGGGTCTACACTCTCTCGGTGAGCCACACAGCGCAGATGAAGGCAGAGATGCATGTGTGCGTCCGCGCCTGCTCCCCTCCCTTGATTGGCTTGTGTGTGTCATGCCATGTGTGTGCCATGTAGCCCAAGTCACCCGAGGGCAAGCCGACGTTCTCAGCGCACCCGGCTCGTTTCTCGCCTGATGACAAGTACTCTGAGGAGCGTGTGCAGCTCAAGAAGAGATACGGCCTGCTGCCCAACCAACAACCATTCCCGGAGCTCTAGCAAATAAGCCAGCCGCAACCGTTGTGGTTTTCTCGAGATGGATGGAAGTCTTGACTAACATGGGTTCTCCGACTGATTGATTCCTTTCATCTGGGTGGGTGCTGTAACCTTCCGCCTCCTTCGTCGGTTGCGGATGGTTGCTGCATCGAGACCGGGCGGCAGGAATCGACTGACGGAATGAGCCTGACTCTAGCTATCTGGCTGAGCTGACTGTGGGGATTGTCGTGGCATGGTTGGTGAACTGATGGTGTGTGACATCTACTGCCCTTGCCCTTCGGTGATTGGCTTTTGTGAGACTGCTATGTTCTCGTCCTTGTACGTGCTATCGCTGGACGGTGGATCGTGCAGCGGTCAGTCCGTGCGAGAGACAGCAGCGGCAGTCTCACGAGAGACGGACACAGAGGGAATGCAGGACGACTAATTGGTGCTATGACAGACAGACAGACAGTGGCTGGTTTTTCGGTCATGTTTGTTGCATACTCGTGTTCTCCCACAAAGACACACATGGACGCCGTTTGTGCTCATGTAAGTATGTACGCGCTTGCAGGATGGATGACATGGTGCAGTTTGACGATCAGACATCAATCAACCCATACATAACACCCCGAGCATTCGATCAGTAGCACATCGACAGAGTCATTCACTCACCGATCCACACCACACGACATGACGGAAAAGGTGGAAGGTCAAGCCACGTGTTCCTGTGCCTGCATGTCTGCGGCGCCCCCAGCAGGCACATCAGCAGCAGCAGCAGCAGCAACGGTCTGCTCCGGCCCCTCGCCACCGGGCGGTGGATAGACCTCCACATCCCCCACCGGCACCGGAGGCGGGCCAAGTGCGTCAGCACCACCAGCAGCCATACCGGCACGCCAGTTGGTCGTGGCGTAGGTCTCGAGCTGCCACACACACGCAGGGTGAGAGGGTGTGTGTGGGGGGGGGGATGCGACAGTGCGTTCGCTTACCTTGGGGCCCGCCTGCTGATACTTCTTGAGTTTGAACATTTCTTTCTGGTGTGCGGCAGCCTGTAGCTCCTTGACCTTCCGCACCACCGACGCATGGCCCTGGGCAGCCTGAGCGAGACACACGCATAGAGGAGAGAGGGAGACATGGGTGAGCCGGCCAGGTCTGAGCTTCCTCACTGCTGCCTGGCTGCCTCACTCTGGTGATCTTGGGCTGCTTGGTGGATGTGACGGCCTTCTCGTGCTCGTGGTCATACCACTCATACCGCTTCGCCAGCATGTCCACGCCGGCCTGCATTGCATTCATGCAGTCGACTCACACACAACGATTGAACATTTTTCCCCATTGTGTGTGTGTGTGTGTGTGTTGTTGGCCCACCCGTCCGTAGTCGTCCATGATGACTCTCGCCATGGGCGTCGAAGGACGCCCCCGCATGCCATAGACGAAACCTGACACACACGAGAGACGCAGAGGACAGGCAGCAGTGGGGGCGAATACAGAGAGATAGGGAGGAGGAAGACACTGCGTGGCGACTTGGGTTGTGGTCGGATGGTATGTTCTTGGAGGGGTTTGTCAGGATGATGTTTTTGATGGTCACATTGGTCGTCGCCTTGCGCAGGGCCGCCTGCTCCTGCACACACACCGCACAGCCACACACCGATCAGCGCCGTCCGTCACGACTCACGAGCCGCAGACCAGACCAGGAAGGGCCGACCTTTGCAGTGACGAGCTTTTCGTGTATGGCCATCTTGTTGACCTTTTTGAAGTCCTGCACCCTCAACTCAGGCCTTGGCTTGGGCTGCAACAAGGCAAGCAGGAGTCAGAGGAGCCAGCCAATGCCTTCCATGCTATGAATGAGCCCCAATGCAGGAAGCAGCGAAATCTCCCTCTCTCCCTCTCTCTCTCCCTCTCCCCTGCACCCCTGACTGACCTTGTGGTGGACCCATATGGATGTGACCTCCTTGGCCCCTTCCCTGTCGTACGCGAGCGCCTTGCCGTATTTGAAGCTATCGCCGGGAAGGTCAAAGTATGTGGGCTTGCTGCGACCGACGTCGTCCTTGACCAGCAGGTGATTCCTCGTCTTATTCGCTGGATGGTGGGCCACTACCACCGTGCTCGCCATGGCTTTCGTTGTTCACCACCGGAAAACAATGCGCGCTTCTGCATGCGGAGAGGGGGCGCCCCCTGTCCTCTCTCGCCGGAAATTTGCCACGCTGCACGATTCATAGCCAGTGAGTTGTGTATGTGGAAGTCATTTCATAACCACACCACCAATTGGAAGGTCAATGGAGACACATGCAGTGCACGAAAGCACGACTCACCCGAAGAATGAATGACTCTTGGATGCCCCAAGAGGCTGCCATGCCCTCTCTCCCTCGCCTGAGATGCCGACACTTCTGAGACGCCCTCGGTGTTGCCTCACCCACCAATCCTTTCACAGATCCGCGGGCGAGCCAACACGCAGTCCGTCCAAAGTGTCGGTGATCTCACCGAGAGTGACGTACGTACCTTACTTACTGGACGAAATTACGTCCGTCCGTCCGTACCGAAGGGACTCGCACTATACATGTCAGAGGATCTCAGCAGCAGCAGCTGTGCACCAACAGCATACATACTTACACACACCACCGTACCGTACCGTACGTACGTCCGTGTACATGATTGACTGTCTCTCCCCACCCCCCTCACCGGCCAGCCGACGGTGCCCAGACTGAAAAACACTACAAATCCGTCAGCCAGCCAGCCAGCCAGCCAGCCGGGACCGTGTTAGTGTGACAGCACCGGGATGAGCGACACGCTCGCCGCGCGTCTCTGCGACGACCCGCTGCTTTGCCTCATTGGCAACCGGGAGGCCCTCAGCGAAAAAGAGGGCGCCAGGGGCTCGCTGACAAGCGGGCTCTGAGTCAGCGATATCCCGCTCACCGCACTCACGCTGACGCACGGCGACAGGCCCTTGGACGGCGGACCTTCACTCAGATGGCTCCCATCGCTCCGGCCCCTCTCCCTCTCGCGCGCGTCGTATGCCAGCCTCACTTTGAGCACCGTAGGGACAGGAAGGGGCAGGCCTGCGCGCGTCAGCCGCACAACATGGTCCCCATCGCTCGATCGCCGCCTCACGTTGCCTGCCTCCACCACCAGCAGGCCTTCACCATCGTCGGAAGCAGAGGGCGTCTTCTTGGACCACCCGTCGGTCTGGTTGCTCCGGATACTTGACTCGCTGTTTTCGCTCACTTGTCGCCCTCCGCCGCCACCAAGACCAGGCACCAGCCGCCCACTTCTCCCACCTGCAGCACCGTTCTCTCGCGGCGACGGTCTCAGCATAACCACGCTCTGGCTCGCATCAGATGGCACGTGGGCAGCTCGGTGGTCGTCGGAGCGGCCGGAGGGTGACGTGATGGCGTGGGGGATGTCGTCGCGGCTCTCTGGGAGGGAGGAGGGGTGGTCGTGAATGGACGACTGGTCCTCTGGGTCGTTGGGCCGGTCGGGCTGCAGGAGCTGGCCGACTAGCCGCATTGGGCTTGAAAAGAGATGGTCGAGCTCATCTGGAGGAAGGACGGCCTCACGAGGAGCACCGGCACGCCTGACACAAGACAGGGAACATGCATCCAAGGGCATTCGTTGTCTCTGCCAGCGGTACCTACCTATCGATTTCCGTTGACGTGTACGAGATGGTGTCAGGAGCGTCGTTTCGACTGTCGACTGGCTGCCTCATGTCGTCTCCATTGCCCTCCCGCTTCACCTCTGACGGCTCCCTGACCCTCTGCCCCCACGGCACCATCGGATCTTCACCGGGCGACCCGCCCCGCCCCCACCCAGGTGGCTGCATCATCACCAGTGGCGGCTCGTGACCGACTGCCAGCTCTGAGTTCCCGTCAGTCGAGCTCTCGTGCAAGTCGTCAGACTCGCCGCTCGCCTCAATGTCTCGGCTACTCACCGGGGGCTGTGGAGGGCGGAGATGTGTGTGTCGAGGTGACTCTCTGTCTCTTGCTGCGAGGCCGAGCCACGCACGGTGCAGCGGCCCGTCGGTGGCTGAGGGAGAGGGCGTGGCAAATGCGGCTTGGAGCTGGTCAAGGGGGTCCTCGGGCTCAAGGTGACGAGGGGATGGCGACCGCTGCGAGGGGCCCTCCTGCGCGCGAACAGACAACAGGCAGAAGAACCGAATCAGCGAAGAAGGTGCGGTGCGTCCTCTGTGTGGCCATTTCCTTTCTTTCTCACCTCCGGTGCGTCCCAGTCATCTTCGTCTTCTTCCTGTATGTGCTGCCGCCACTTGGCGCCGGCGTCCAGCGAGAGCATGCCCTCGGCCGTCTTCCTCTTGCCCTCCATCTTGCCGCCCCCATGCCGAATCACGTCAGGATCACTCCGGCTGCTCTCGAAGCCATGCAGCCCCTCACAGCCCCTCATCGTCGGGTGGGTCGGCTCCATCGCTGGGATGGGGATGGGCGGGGGAGGGGGCGGGGGCAGACGAGGGTCCTCGGTGAGGTGGTCAAGGAGGTCCTTGTCGGACGATCCACGCCGCCTGAGGTCGGCTGCGTCCACCAGGTGGGTGTCGCGGTGGATGAGGGGCATGGCGTATGAGTCGTATGAGTCTCCCGTGCTTTCCTGCACGGTCAGGGAGCGGATGCGATCCTCGCTCTGCTTTGGCGGCCGGCGTGTGGCGATTGTCGATGTGTCGCCCTCGCGGCCAACAGACCGCGACCGACGCCTGATGGAACCAACCAATCACACACACACAGACAGACAGAGCGACACATACATCGATTCATCATCCATCCACCAAGCCACAATTTTTCCTTCCTTCCTCTGCTCACTTTGATGAGCCTCGTGTGGTGCTGGCTGATGTCTGCCGTCCCCCCGATGTCCCTCGCCAGCCGGACATGCCGCCAGCCACACTTCCCTCAGACAGGAGGAAGCGCGGCGGGGCGTGCATGACGGGAGACGGAAGGCCGCCTGCGAGGGACGCCAGGGGTGGCTGTCTGTCGATGGACGCGCTGCTGCTCGTGCCGGTGCCTGTGCCGCTGCGACGGCCCCGTTCGCTCGTCAGCCGAGGGAGCGTCAGAGGCCTGCCGACGAGCAATCCGACGAGCAATCCAACGACACAATAAATGATGGTTGCAATGGCAATGTAACCCACGTGCCCGCCCATATGTGCGTGTGTGTCACCTCGGTGAGCCTTCAACGGCAGCGTCTTGGGCCGCCGACGTGGTGTGGCTTTCGACTGGTGGCTGGAAGGTCGTCGGGCGGGCGGCCGGCGACAGCTCGGGGGATGGTGAAGGCTGTGTCAAGCCCTTGTCAGCAGACGATGCCGCCTGCATCAGCAAAGACGAAGAGATCCATTCACCCCATTGCGAGACATTCCCGCACCCATCCATCCATCCATCTAACAGTGCATACCCTTTTGACATCCTCTCGTGAGTCGGCCCGCTGTGTGGGCGGCAGGGGCGTCACGGGCGTGTTCTCGAAGAACTCGCCCGACGTTCGTCCGCGGCCAGATGGGCTGTTGTCGACAGAGGGGCAGAAGGGAAGTCGGTGTGACGAGGTTGAGGGGCTCTCGGCCTCCCACGCGAGAGCGGGACCCTTGCTCGTCGACAGGTCACCATTCCGACTGACAGTCAGTCAGTCACAAGCAGGGGGACATAACATTGCCTCTTTCCTTAGAATCCCCGGCCATCATACACACACGCGTACCCCTTGATGCTTGTTTTCCTGCACAGTTGCTGCTCGCTGCTGACACGCCTCTCGATGACCCCAGCCTCACTCCTGGGTCGTGAGGGGACGTCATCATCGCGCCTCCTCTGCCTGCGGTGGAACTCAGACCGCGGCGACTGCGGCACCGATCGCACCACAGAGTCTCGGCTTGACGCCGAGTCGGGCGATCCCAGGCCTGGACGGTTGCGACGCCCGTTGGGCGGCGACACGTCGCTCTCGAGGGTGTCGAAGTCCTCTACCATCAGGAACTGCGAGGATGGGCGGCCTCGGGCGCGCTGCGTGGGGGTGTTCTGGTGGATGAAAGGGGGAAAGAACCGACAGACAGACGGACAGACAGACAGACATGGTGCCCGTCCAAGAGAGGAAGGCGTCTTGTTCTACCTTGTCTTCGTTGATTGGGATGACCAGGTTGTTTCGGCGCCACTCCTCCTCAAGCTTGGCGAGATAATCTGACGGATGCGTGGATGGATGTAGGTCTCTCTACCTGTCGTTGCCGGTGTCTGTCTGCGGACCCACCTGCTTGGATCTTGACCTTGGCGGTTGTGCCCAGGATGGCCTCAGGGGCAAGCAACCTGACCAACAGAGAGAGAGAGAGGGGCACAATATTGCCAGTCTGTTGCCTGTCCAGGTATGCGATGTGTGTTACTTACTTATCGTCGGAGTTGCCCATCTCGTAGACGTTTTGGCGGGCGAACTTGAGCAGGCGCACGCACTCGACGTCACGCGCATTCATGAGCCGATTCCTGGTTGGCAAACACACAGAGACAGGCATGCACATGAGCAAGCATGCTCTCCTGCCTCCGTCTGTCTGTTCTGTCTGCTTTGCTTGTGGGTGTTGTGTGTCTGCCCACCTGAGCAGCTTGAGGATGGCGAGGCCGATGTGGTGCATTGACTCGAGGCCCTCGCTCAGCATCCAGTCCCACAGACGACCCACACACTCAAACGGGAAGCTGACATGAAACACAACACACCACACCACGACACGACTGATGTCTGTGCGGTTGTGTGGTATCTTTCTGTCAGGCAGTTTACAGACCTGTATAGGAAGAGTGAGATGAACCACTGCATTGCGTAGACCTCGACGTGGGCGTCGTTGTCCTCGAGGTGGCGTGCCAGGATGGGCAGCTTCTGCCTCACAAGCGCGTCGAACTGATGCATGAACAGCTTGATCCCGTACAAACCCTCCTCAAAGAAACGGGACGCACTGCATGGCACGCATCCACAAGGACAGTGCACAAATGCTGTTTGTGGTGGTGTGCTGTGCTGTGTGGTGTGTTTCGTCACCCACCCATAGGTCTCTGCGTCCATGATCCTCACGAAGACCCAGAAGGCCTCCTCCTCGGCTTTCCTCTCCAACTCCCGCAGCCCCTCCTTAGTCATCTGACCACCGCCCATCGGACCTCGACACGACGGACCCCTCTCGCCAGCGCCACCACCACCCCCGCCAACCCACGCATTGCTCGGCGGCGAGCCGCCCTGCCGGCTGCTGCCGCCCATGCCGACGGAGGAGAAGAGGCTGTTGGGGGAGTTGGTTGTGCCGCCCTGCGGCGCCTGCCCGTGGGAGGGCGGGGAGGTGAGGTCGGGGACTGAGGGGTGTGTGGAGGTGCGTGTGGCTGTGGACGGTGAGAGGGCTGCGTCAAGCTTGTGGGTGTGGGCCATCAGCAACAGGTACCCTGCGATGAAATTCATGCCCTGCACGTACCTGATGATAAGACACACACAGAAGAAAGAAAGACGCGCACACACACGGGGATCACGTCACACGAAACCATGAAAAAAGGTCTCACTCACGGCAGCTCGCTCACCCAATGCCTGGGTTGTGGTTGGCGTATGCCACCAGCAGCCGACGCAGAGCCGCCTGCCCAGCCGGGTCCCTGACAAGGCAGGGAGCAATTGCACAGGGATAGCTGTGACCGCTGCACAAGGGGAGGGCATCTGTCAACTTATGTGCGCATGTATTTTACTTGAAGAAGAGGCTGCCTTCTCCCTCTGGGAAGGTTCTCTTGAGGTCCAGCTGGATCTTGGGGTCGTTCTCGGGGTTGGCGCGACTCGCTGCGGCCATTCATCGTGACATCAAACCATCCACGCCTCCCTTTGTGCCCTCTGTCTGTCTGTCCGACTTACCCAGTTCCTCGTATTTGCCGACCTTATACGAATCCCCGTACCCCACTGCCGCCTTCCACGACAGCCACCTGCACCCACACATCCAGGAAAGGAATGAAATCACACGCACACGGCCGCACCGTAACGGCCGTAAGAGGCTTGCCTTGCCTTGAAGGCTGTGTCCGCCACTCACTCCCTGACTCACCTGAAGCGTGCTGGCGGGCCCTTCCTCAGTCGCTTCCGAAAGTTGTCCGGGTGGTCAGCAAAGTACTCAGCAAACTCGCCGTCTTGCAGCATGCTGCCACACAGAGAGAAAGAGTAAGTGACATCTCTAACCCTTGCTACATCCATGCCCTTCCTCTGTTTGCTCACTTGAACCATCGCCTGAGCAGCTTCCTGTGTGTCTTCTCCTCAGGCCTGAGTGACTCGAGGAACTCCCTCTCGCTGGGCTGGTACAGGAAAGGCCGCGGCTTGGGCGCCGTCACGGCCAGCGGGCCGCCCTGCGTCGGCGTATCAGAGGGCGTGTGCAGGCCGTGCGGGGACCCTCCCACGTGCACCGGACGGCTCACTGCCGAGGCACGCCTGCAAGGAACGAAAGCAACAAGAGAGGACAACACCAAACGCCTGCAAGGCTACCGAGTGGACTCGTTGTTTGCTGTGTGTGAGAGGTGGTACCCGAGTGGAGGGGAACCGTCCCTCGTCGGCTCGTGTGCCCTGGCCGCAGACGAACAGTTGCAGCCCATTCAGCCCTCCGCCTTCTTCCTGACGATGCCTGGTGAACTATCAGGCCCACAGGCAGCCCGACAGCCAAGGCCTTGGGCCACAGAGCTTAGTTGCCTTTTCGAACTGACGGCTGAGAGGCCGGACGCTTCAATAAGAGCTTGTGTGAGCTTTCCTGAGCCTCATCGCCACTTGAGTCGATTCGAGTTAGAGCAAAAGTTACACGTCGCACAACAAGCTCGCTGTCACCCCATGCTGAATTCACTGCCCACTGGCATGGGCGACTCCTATCCCATCTTGTCCTTAATGTGCGTCTCCACCTTCATGAATCACCCGCCCATTTGCTCATGCTTTGTCTGCATCTCCCTTGAAGCAGACAAGAGACACGTGGGGACATGCTGACAGCATCTCGGATTGGGAAGACCGATTGTGGTCGACACAGACGCCATTCCCAATCCGAGATGAGTACATCGACAACAGACTGTCTTGGGCAAAGCAAAATTTAAATAGGTGGCTGAGCGAGAGAGGGTGGCTGCAATTCATTCATGAGTGAATGTGGAGGAATGGCCTTTCGGAATTGCTCGACACGCACATGCAAGCGTCTCTCCTGACTGCATGTACATGCATGACTGACTGCACACACTGACGAATGGACACTGCAGCTCATATGTAAAGCCAACGAGTCAATGAATCAGTCATCAATCAAAAGATCAAACGGCACTCGCAAACACACACAGACAGACATCAGCAGACAGACACCTTATGGACTTGTGTGTGTGTGTGTGTGTGTGTTAGCTTATCTGTGCGTGATTGAGTGAGTGGGTGTTTGTCTTCAGACGCCAAACCAACGCCACCTTGTTGACACATGGGTGCATTGTTCCTGTGGGCTCTGCAGCCACCTGACGGGTCCAAGCACAGACACACACACACACACACAGACATACATACATACACACCAGATCGATCACGTCTCTCTCTCTGTCGCTGACTCTCTGTTTGACTGACGGTGCTGCGGGAGCTGTGGGAGTCGTTGAGGCGCTCGTGGTGGACGACGTGAGCTCGGCCGTGGCTTGGTAGACGGCGGTCAGGATATAAGATGTAGGCAGCAGTCAGAGACATAACCAGTCAGAGACATAAGGGTGTGGAGCGGCGGATGAGTGGTCCTTCTGCACACACACACACACCCTTAGTTTGTGATGATGAGCCATTGTGTCTGTCTCTGAGCCAAACCTCTTTTCTTTGTTTCTGCAGTTGGTCTGGTGGTGCATGTCCTGCTCGGCTTCGGCCAGTCGGTTCGGCGACATGGGGAAGTAGTCCAGGACGACCTTCTCCATCTCCACCGGCGTGTACGTCTTGTGTCTCCACCATCGCGAGGAGCTGAATGCAAGACACAAAAGAACAGACACAAAGAGACAGACAGACATGAGAACGAGGGACAGTGGGAGCCTTTCTTGTCGCCTGTCAACTGCTCACCAGCGCGAGCCCAGCAGTGACAAAGTTGTGCTGTTGGCCGTCAGCACTGGGCCTCCCACATGTCTGCCGAAGGAGGACACTCGCAAACACAGACAGACAGACAGCACATGGACTTGTGTGTGAGTGTGTGTGTGTGTGTGTGTCAGCTTATCTGTGTGTGATGGAGTGAGTGGGCATTTGTCTCCAGACGCTCGCCAGAGTTTGCCGGTCGATTGCTGGTTATACAGGCACACATAGGGAGAGACGACATGCAGTTGTTCTGTTTGTCTGTCTGTCTGTCTGTCTGACAGTTGCTCAAACACGACAGTTGCAGTGGATGCACCGGGAGTATTGAGTGGAGGCAGCGATGTTGGAGTGAGGCTTGACTGACCAACGAGGTTGGCTCTGCAGCCATCACAAACACACACACACACACACACACATGAGTGTCTGCCTGTCTCTCTCTTTGTTTGTCTCGGTGTTTGACTGACGGTGCTGAGTGAGTCGTCGAGGAGCTCGTGGACGGACGTCAGCTCGGCCGCTTGAGAAGGTGACGGTCGGGATATAACATGAAGGCAGCGATTGTCGTGCTCGGTCTTGGACCCGCTCGCCGGTCTGTTGGTTTTGTCGTGGTCGTTCTTGGACCCGTTCTGCCGGACTGGGTGTGTTCTCCTGTCTCTGAAGCAAACACACATTTGGCACATGCACGAGTGCGTGTGTGTTCTTTGCTTCTCCTTGTTGTCCCTCCGCCGAAGAGCTTGGCGTTGTCTTCGAGGACTCCGTCTGTGGCTGCACAAAACTCACAGAAATCGTAATGTCGATATGTATCTGTGGAGTATTTGCTCCCTCTTTTGCGTCTTCGGTGTCGGTCTCCGAGGTCCGTGTCGACGAGTCCTGCTGCTGCTGCGCATGTACAGACACAGGGATATTGATATGTACGTGTCTGTCTTTGGGCTTAGCTCTGTGTGTTTCCCCTTTGGAGGTCCCTGTGACGAAGGGCGTCTCCCCGTGGTCCTGCATACTTACATCAAGCCACACAGGAACAGTGATTTGTATGTGTTGTTCCTTCCGTGTGCTGTGGGTCCGCGTGTGTGGCGACGTCTCCTCCCCGTCGGTGAGGGCGTCTCACTCCGAACCGGCAACGGGCCCTGCTGCGCACCTACTACTTTGACCGACACAGGAGGAATGCTTATGTGTGTTAGTTGTGTCGTCTCTTTCGTGTGTGTTGTGTGTGGCTTCCTGTAATCTTGTGCGCCTGGCGCCGCTGCCATGTTGTCGTTGTCGTGGTCGGTCTTGGACTCGCTCGCCGCTGCCGTCAGCCACAGGATGCCGAGGAGGTAGAGGGCGGTCTTCATCGTGCTGCGCTTCGTTGCTGTCTGCATTGGTGCTCTCGTTGTACGCTGTTTCGTTGTGCTTGGCAACTCGAAAACAGCGCGAGAACAAGATCTGCCTGCACACAACACACAACACAGCATGCCAGCAGACACACAGACTGCTTGTCTCTCTGTTTGACTGCTTGTCTCTCTGTTTGTCTCTCTGTTTGACTGACGGTGCTGAAGCACAGAGTGTGTCTCTTCTTGGTGGATGAGGGGCGAGGGAGGGGCGAGGGATGGAGGGAGGGAGGGAGTGGGTGATTTAATCGGTCGATCGTGTGCCTGTGATTGGTAAAGCATTCGCGATCGGTCGATCCCATGCACACGTGCGTACAGAACCAACATACAGACATATATTGTAACACATCCAGCTGGTCATTCGTGTGCGACGGAATTTGATTGTGTGCCTCCCTGCGGAGAAATGAATGTCAGACGGCCTCGCTGCTTGTTTGACGGAATCGAACTCAAAGACGCTTCACATGCCTCCGTGCCAGCGTGTTGTGGACACGCACAGACAGCACATCTGTGTGTGGCCGTTAGACAAGCTTGCCGAATGAGTGATGGCGTGACCATGGACTCTCTCGCCTTATGGTCAATTCACTCATTCTCGCGTTTCGTCATCCGGCTGCCCACGCACACGTGCTCACATGCTCTCATCATGTCGCACATGAGCGTGCACAGCGTCGCGACAAAGCGACGAGACGCGAACCCGACAAACGCTTGGTTACAACTACACTGCTGTCTGTTTCGGTCAGCATGCCCTCCTTCCATGCCATCAGCAAAGGCATAGGGGTCACACCCCACACCACACACCCCTCTGCACTGCACACACGAAGCACCCACCCACCCTTGTTGTGCTGCAGGCTACTCGATAGACTCGACAAAGTCCCTTCTGTCGGGTGCGATCCAGTTGCCGAGGTAGAAGGGGTTCCACATCACGCCGAAGAAGAATATCAGCCCGAATGACATGTAGAGGGGAGAGTGGTTGACGCGGTACGAGCTCTCCCCGTGGCGCTTGTTGGGCAGAATTTCCTTGCCGCGGACCAGGGTGTGAGTCCACTTCCACGCAGTCCCGGTCTTCACCTCCTGGCCACGCTCTGTCCAAACCAACCAAGCCCAGCGCGCCATGGCTTGTTCGTTCCAGAGCGGGTGGGTATCCTACCTCCGCCGTAGAATTCAGGGTCGACTGTGGACACGCGGAGCATCATGCTGGGCAGCTTCTTGATGCGCGCCTTGTCCGCACTCTCCTCGCGGCTCTTAGGCACCGGGAAGGCGCCCCCCTTGATGCCAAAGATCTGATGGATGGACGCAAGGGACAAACAAAGCATGGCGGGCAGGGTGGGGGTGAATGAATGAATGAATGACTGGATGGATGGATGGATGGATGCCGCAGAGACCCCACCGACCCCACCGACAGACTGACCGATAGTGGCATGGCTTTGACGTGGAAGGGGACCTTGCTCTCCTCATGCTTGCCGGGCTTGACCTCACTCGTAAACTCGGTCGGATTCTGACGCGCAGCCAAACCACACAACACGGAGATGGATGACAGATGAGGGCCCCTCATTCATCATGGACCTGGGGCCACTTACTTTGAACTTTATGATGTTGTAGTAGGCCTGAGCCTGGAACTCCTTTGCCAGGAGCTTGAAGAACATATCACGCCCCTCGCTGTAAGGGTGCAACATCTGGCGATACTGATCTGACACACACACCGACACACACCGACACACACACACACACAGATGGTGACTCCTCCAATTTCTCCTCGCGTGTTGTGTGTGCCTTGTCTGTCGCTTGTCGGTTGGCTGGGCTGCACTTACTGACGGCCATTTGTTTGATGTTGTATGTGATGTCGACGAGGTGCTTGTCGCCGAACTCGGGCCACCTGTCGTCCGTCACCAGCAGCACCGTCCGCACACCATCACACTCAGCCGCACTCTTGGCACCCTCCACCGCCCGCGGCCCAGCCACCAACACATCAAACTGCACACACACACACACACACACACACACACACACAGAGGCGCCCTTTGCACGATAGAAGAAGATCTATGTGCGCTGGCCGTGAGTGGCCGTGAGTGCAGTGCTTTGGTTGGCTTACGTACCACTTCGCCCATTTGCTGTGCGGCCGCGATGCACTCCCTGGTACCCTGTGTGAGGTCGCCATTCTTGACGTCGGCAATCACCAACGACGAGATGAAACGGCGCCGGCCGAAGGCAATGAAGGGTGCAACAGGCTGCAAACCAAACCACATCCGGCGCAACACACAAGCACAAGCAGAGCTGCAGATCTGCTGTGTGCCTATGGACGCTTGTTCCCTGCTCACCGGTGGCAGTGCTGCCGATGAGAGGGCAGCCGTGCTTCGGGCCAGGCTCCTTCCAAGCCCCACCAAGGCCGCCATTCTTGCTCCACGGCCTCAAAAAACAGAAAGGTCAGGTCGAGAGCAAGCAAGGAAGCCGGCGCTGACAGGCAGACACGCTCTCGTCCTCCGAAGCATTTTTGAAGCTCGCATTGGCTTCAAGCTCGCGTTTTCCGTCAAGAGCGGAGAAGGAGGGAAGCAGAAACGTCCGGAACCATTGAGCGAGCGAGCATCGCCAGCCCTCGCGGCTTCAAGTTGGTTTTCGGCGTCGAGTCGACTGGCGTTCCCCTGAGAGTGAGACCTGGCGCACGTCGGGCGGTTATAATAACTCATCTGCCATGAGCATGGTGGACAGCCTCCGCATCTGGGTGCGAGGCGAAGTGTTTGACCACGGCCTGCTGCACACGCCCTCCCGCGCGTCCGCCAGCTGGACATCCGCACAGATATTCGACTTCCTCGGCAAGCTCAGCCTCACCAGCCCCTCCACCTCAACATGCGTCACGCGCCAGCAGTGGATCCAATTCATCAGGGACCGCTCCACCGGGCCCCTCCCTCTCTCCGATCAGGAGGCACTCGCATACTGGGGCGTCTTCAGCGCCCTCACCGACACCATCATGCCCATGGCGAGCGGCGGCGGCACCGGCGGCGAGTCGGTGTCGAGCTTCAGCCCCGCCACGTCGTCGAGCCACAAGCGGAGCGATGTGGCCAACGCCACGCCGCTGAGCGAGGCGGGCATGGCCCCGTCCAGCCCGTCGGGCATGTCTGGGAGCGGCATCGGGATCCCCACCGACTGCTCCGCGCCCTTCATCGACATCCGCGTGCTAGGCGTGCTGCTGTACCTCCAGACCTACACGCCCAGCCGGTACCGCGCTTTCAACCTCAAAAGCGAGATCGACTGGCCCGACAAGGACAGGGTGTCCAGGTCGATGGACAGCCTCACGGCGCCCGGGTCGCAGGGGCAACACCCCCTCAACTCGCCAAGGTCAAGCGCATCGTCACCCAGGTAGGTGTGTTTGGGTCTGGCCAGGCTGGGGAGGGGGAGTCAAGGAGGGAGGAGTGCTCTGATATATGTGTGTGTGTGTGTGTGTATGTGTGTGCATTGCGGCGTGAATGCAGGGCTCAGATAACGACCAAGACGTACAGGCGCGACAACAACCACATAGTCGACTTCGTCAGGAACAACACCGAGGTCAGCAGACAGGCACCCAGCATGACCCTGTCCTCTTGTCCAGCAGTTTGTCGTCTGCCTGTCGATCGGTCGGCCTGTCGGTGTGTGTGCAGCCGCTTCTACAGCTGGTGAGCAGGTGCTACGGGAAGGATCAGGCGCTGGACGAAATCGCGTGCGACGACCTGAACCAACTCGCCATCCTCATCGCCACGTACTTGCACACGACAATCAGACCTTTGTGCCATCCATCCATCCATCCATGTGTGTGTGTGTCATTACAAAACATATATATCAGTGGTGAGCGGCCGCTGGGGAGTGCTTTGCTCGAGGGGCAGGGGGGCGGCAGCAGCCCCACGGATGCCCTCCCCATACAACACATCAAGGTGTGCATGTCAGGGGGTATCCGTGTGTGTGGGTGTGAAAGCCACCAATCCCACCTCTCTGTCTGTCTGTCTGTCTGTCTGTCTGTGTGTGTGTGTGTGACGCAGAAGCTGATTCGCGAGCGTCTGGTGTGGAATTGGGAGGAGTACCCGAGCCTCACCGGACCTGACAAGGCCACCTCACTCTCCTCTTCCTCGCTCGCCAAGGTCGGTGCGTCGGTGGATGTGGGGGCGGGGATGACGTGTGTTTATGGTGTGCGGCACTCATGGTTGTGCGGTCAGGCCATCAGGGCGGGGGGGTCGATGATCGTTGGGGTGAGCAAGGCGTGCATCATCCGAGAACAGGTGGGTGAGTGACACAGATAGATGAGGGGAGGGAGGGAGGCATGGGAAGGGAAGGGAAGGGAAGGAAAGACACGGATGCCTCGTCTCATGCAGAGCGAGCTGAACGGTGCGGATTCGGTGCACATCTTCCAGTGCACCGACTGCACCATCTACATCACAGCAAGGTAGGCAGGCAGGCACCTGTCTGGGTGGACCATCCATCCATCCATCAGATGGCTGATTCTTGCGTGTGTGGCGTGTGCTGTCTGTCGTGGTGTGTGCAGGGTGCGGTTCGTGTATGTGGGGTCGTGCGAGGGCTGCCAGCTGGTGCTGTGTGCGGTGTCGTCGCTGTGCTCCATCAACAACTCGGAGCGCCTGCAGGTCCACACCATCGCCAAGGCCATCAAGTCAGTCAGTCCGGCCTGCGTGCCACTCGCCCCTCCATCTGCCTGTCTTTGTCGCGTGTGGATGTTTGCAGGCTAGAGAACGTGACTGACACGACTCTCTACTGCTACTGCCGGCTGCGGCCCATCCTTACTGGCGACACACGAGCCATCGAACTAGCACCCAGCAACAGTGAGCACACCCCTCGCCCACAGACACCTGCACCCACACCCACATCCTTCATCCTTCATCCCTCCCTCCCTCCCTGCTGTCTTCCAGTTGTGTACAGCCGTCTCGACACCCTCCTTGAGGGCTCCACGCTGCGGTACGACGAGGAGTGCGTCGACCTCTTCGCCCACCCCATCTGCTGCGCCCCCAACCTCGCCAACACACACGCTTCCCTCAACCAACCACAGCTGTCGCGCACTCTCCATGCCCATGCACTGCGCGCCGGGCTGCATGGCCATGGTGCGGGTAGCGGGGGCGGCCCAGAGCCCACGAGCCCCGACGCGCTGAGCCAGACATTCCCCCCGCGACTGCTGGGGGATCTGGGGCGGTCGGCGTCGGTTGTGGATGGGGATGAGGACGCCGGGCTGACCTATCGGCTGGTGCACCCTGACAAGTTCCAGGTATGCATGGCGGGTGAGTGAGTGGATCGGTGGGTCGGGGGGTGGGCTGGTTCATGGTACTGTGTTTGCGGGTGCGGTTCCTGTCTGTGTGTCATGCTGCAGGCTCTGGTGGTGCCTGATCGTCGGTGCAGCCCCGGTCGCCGGCCAGCGTCGCAGCCCCAATCCCCCACACACGTCCCACCCACAGCAGCAGCAGCAGCAGCATCACCACCAGCTGCAGCAGCAGCAGCAGCAGCAGGAGCACCCACCAGCTCAGCCCTCCCCCGGTCGCCTACGCCCACATCCGGCACCGCCAGCAGCAGCAGCAAGGAGAGGGAGAGGGACGAGGGGGGCCCGGGCGGTGGAGGTGGTATTGGTGTGGGTGTGTCGTCGAGGCAGCGGCTGGTGCTGCCGGAGGTGTATGCCGCGGCCCTGCAGCAGAGGATAGAGACGGTAAGTGGCATGGCTGGTGCTTTAAATAGTGCGCCGATCGACGGCCTTGTGTGTGTGTGTGTGTGTGTGTGTGGACGTGTGCAGGTGAAGGAGCTGCAGGAGTCTATCGGCCAGCTGCCCGAGGGGCCGCGGCAAGCCCTGAACAAATACATACAGGGACACTTCAGGTAAGCAAGCGGAGCCAAGTCGACCACACACACACACCCAGACAGACAAACAGGCAGACAGACAGACAGCCAGTACCTTGCTGTCCATGTGTGTGCAGGGATTGGCTGCAGAAGACAGGTCGTCAGAAGCACATCATGGATCTGATGAAGATGGTGGACAGCGACGCGTCAGGGCGGCAGGCCGGCGTGTCCCCACAGAGCAGCGGCTCCATCAACCCTCCCCCCCTCTCCCTCACACCCCCGCCCCTCTCGTCAGCAAACGGGTCCGCATCGCCGCCCCAGCCTCTCAGCGACGATGGCAGCCCTCTGGCCGTCAGGCGATTATAGCCATCCAGCCATCCATCCATCCATCTGTCGATGATGCTGTGGTCGTGTGCTGCTGTCCTGCGGTCGTCTGGGTGTCTGTCTGGGTGGTTTAATGCAATGAATGCAGCCAAGCCAGCAGAGAGGAAGAGACAAAGGAGCGTTGGCTCAGCCTGGCTTGGCTTGGCCCGGGTTGGTTGTTTTTTGTCCCTTGGTACCTCCCTTGTTGGGTTAACGTTGGTTGCGTGGTGAAAGGGTGGTTGGTTGGTCGCTCCATAATTACGTAAAAACCGTACGTAACGTAATTACATACATGCCTACATAATGTTACACTCCATTTCATTCATTGCATTGCATATAGATGTGTGTGTGGGTCGGAGGGGGGGGAGGGGGGTGTTGGTTCCTTCCTACGTGACCCCATCTATATGTGTGAGTGCATCCCACAGGATTATTGTTGAGGTTAGAAGGGCAGGAGAATGACGGACGAGTGAGAATGAGCATAGCTATTGGTGGCTCAATGGCCCGGTTGGTGGATGGATGGATGGATGGATGGCGTGCTCTCCTGCCTCCCGCAGACGGACAGACGGACATATGGACAGACAGAGAGACGGGCAGTGACGGTTGGTATCTCTCAGCTCCCTCTTGTTTGCGTGTGTCAGTGTGCCTCTATCAAGTGGTGTCGCTATCTATTATGTGTGTGTCTCTCTCTCTGTGTGTGTGGTGTTTCTACGTCTCATGGCCGCTCACTGGCTTGCTGTGCGACTGTCTGTCTGATCGACACTGACTGTGCAGCTTTATATTTGTGACCATCTTCATCCCCCCCTCCCTCCCTCCCGCTCCGCGCACACACTGACGCACACCATACAGGGCCTCGATAAGCACAGCACAGCATAGCAAAGGGTGGATGCGTCTGTGATGTGATGATTCCTTCATCTGAGGTTGCTCAGATAACACCAGCGAGCAAAGTAGCTCTGCGGGCCGGGCGACCGATCGTAAACCTGCACCCACACGCACACACACACACACCCATCCATCCGTGACCCCACACACACATACGTACGGTGCACACACACATCCATGCAGCTACGCAATAAATACCTGAGCATGCTCGGTGATGACGCGCTTCCCCCTAGGCATCACGCCTCCCAACACCTGATTGATGGACAGACAGCCAAACAGGTCCATGCAACATACAAGACACAGCACAGCACAGCAGCCCCC
>CDMY01000149.1:169251-181415 GCA_001179505.1 Vitrella brassicaformis
CAGCAGCCCCCCCCCCCCCCGTCCCACCCACCCCACCTTTCGGCTCCTGGCCGGGAGGTAGATGGGGCCAGGAGAGCAGTCCCTTCTCTCACCGGGCCCATCTCGCCCCGATGAACCGATGAACGCCGCCGGGCCGCCGGGCAGAGCCGTCACCTGCACACATCCATCCCATCCATCCATGAGACAGACAGAGCCGTAAAATGTATACATGGGACGGATGTTGGCCAATACATACTGCAGATACCGTACCGGGCGGTAGTTGACATGATATGTGGCAGGCCCAGGGCGGCCCGGCACCTCATCGTTATAGAACCGCCGACGCGCCTGCACACAAAGGACAAACAAACTCCACTGAAGACGTCCGGGCAGGCAGGCAGGCAGACAGGTATGGATGGATGGATGGATTCAAGTACCGCACCCGGGACCAGCTGCCTCTGAGAGAGAATGACGGCGAGTCCAGGCCAAAGGTGCTGTCGACTGCCCCAGGTGTGACGCCCCGCGTGAGGTAGCGCGAGCAACGCGTGTGCGCCATCGTGTTGTCCTCTTCACGCTGCACCCATTGCATTGCAGCAGACAGAGACACAGAGACTTTGTCATGGTCTCGCCTCCCTTCTCTTGTTTTTTCCTCTCGCCCACCCGTACCCAGCAGCTGTGAGCAAAGTGCCTCGTTTCATCGTCACGTCTCCTGCTCACGCTCACACGCGACACGCATGGCCTGTCTGCCCTTCGTGGAGGTGCCTGGCTCATCTCTACACGCGCCCTCTGCACCCCAAACAGAAGGCAACGTTTGCAATGGCCACGAGAGAGAATTAATGATTCCTCAATGCGTACGTACCTCATCCATATGGTATGCCTGACCCATAACGTCCTTCAGAGCCCTCCCGGCCACCTTTCTCCTGTCCCTCACAGCGGTGGCTCCCGCTGCCGTCTGCGGCGAGGTCAATGCGGCGTTGCACGTCTGCGACCTGTCCGGCCTCAGCACCAGCAGCTTATCGAGTTCGGGGGATGGGACGTACGCCCTGCACGCTGCCGACAGAGTGCCGTACACAGAAGAGGGAGGCGGCCCGGCTACCCGGCCGTTGAGCCGCGCCGACCTCCCACCAATGACGACAGCCCGAGCCTCAGGAGCCTCGCCTTGGTCGACTGGAGCTGCTGGTGTGACAAGGGTGTCCTGTGGTGACTGTGGTGGGCCAGGCCCTGGCGGTGTCACTGGATGGCCAGCTCGCATCTGGATGACGAGTGGCTGCGGCTCGTTGTAAGTGTGCGACTCCCATGTGTGGCCATCGTTCCCGCTCGGCATCTGGGGGACGGTAGCTGAGACGCCGGATGGCTCCTCATATTGCTGCTGCTGGTGCTGTCGAAGGAGACCGAGGTACGCCAAGATCTTCTTTCTGCAAAGCACCATTCGAATCAGCGCCATGGCATGCCATGCACCACAGGAAGGAGGATACGATCACACAGTACCTGTGTACCTGTGTATGTTGTTGTGGATCCCCAGGAAGGACAAATCCTCCTCTGACAGCCCCAGCAAGGTGGGTCCATCCGCCTCGTTTTGAAGGAAGAGCTGCCCGTACGGCGGCTGCATGCCGAGGGAGTCAATCCAGGCCGCGACGTCCTCAGAGCTCCACTCCAAGACATCGGCAGGAGGCTGAGGAATCGACGACATGCCTGTTGTTGAGTGGGGGCCCGAGACGGCTGCATGCAACGCACCCCCATCTCCAAATCACCAGCCACCTGACAGAGTCCCGCATGCTTGAAGTGAGCTTCAAGGCGGAGAGGGAGATCTTTCCAATACGGAAGGCACATGTGCGATTGGCCAACAGAGCCGTCGGTCTTTACATGGATTCATCCTCATCCATAATGGCATACCCACGCACACACGGAGACATCGGCAACATCGCCAACATGGGTCTTGAAACGGATGGATGCGTTGCACATGATGGATGAAGGACACAAACAACAACATCGACCCACACACACTGCAGGCATACTCTCTGCCTGCACCGCACCCACTCACTCACATCACACCCATCCATCCGCTATTGCTGCCCTCTGAATATCGTCCCCTTCTCGGCATTCTCCTGGACAAACTTGAGCACTTCGGTGAAATTCGGCACCGACCTGGCAACACATGACAACACACCACACCACACCACAAGAACTCTACAGCTGCAACCAGCCCTCGGTGGCCGCAGTGTGCCTTGACTGACCGTATTTCCAGTTTGGATCCGTCCTTGAGCAGAATGTTGAGGTCGCCCACATCCGCCACGCCAAACCCGCGGCGCACAGACCTGGGAGATCGACACACACACGAAAGCACCCACGGCATGAGGCTTGAGCGGTGCGGTACACTGTGGTTGCGTGCGTGAGTGGGCCCACGTGATGGAGTCGATCTCCGGGTAGATGACCTCGGTCTCGTCGTTGCCACCTATGCCGCTCGTCACGCGGATCCGGCGGCTCGTGAACTCATACCTGACGCATTCATACCACGTGCCAGCCAGAGCCATGTTCTGTGTGTGGCGTGTGTGCGTGTTGTCATTTCTCGCGTTGCCTGCCTTACTTGACCCAGATCTGCCTTGCGACGGCCCCAGCAAACGGGATGATCCTGATAGCAGAAGGGGGAAGAAATTGGTGTGCCATGCCATGTGTGTGCGCCGTGCCATTCATTCGCACCCGAGGACGGTAAGCACGGAAATGGCGGGAATGACCACCTCAGTCCACGAGGGCTTTGTGGTCATAAAGGCGGTCTCGGCCTCGAGCCTGGGCCCCTTCTCCTGGTCCTTCTTGACCTGCCGCTGCTTCTGCACCTGAGCCCTCTCCTGCAGCTTAGCCAAGCGACTCTTCTTCCGCTTCTTGCTGTCCTCCACGCCAGCAGATTTATCCTTCCAAGAGTCGTCCTTCGCCGCCCTCTCATCGCCTTCACTGCTGTCTGCTGCATCTTCTGTCACGGCCACAGCGGTGCTGCTGCTGCTGCTGCCCTGAACGCTCTCAGCTGCAGCCGCAAGCAGTGGAGATGCGGCCGGGCTGTGTCTGCAGAGGAGGGTGATGGACTCATCTGTGAGCAAGGACACGCATGGGCCGTCCGGGGGAGGGGGAGCGGCGGGCAGGCGTCGTATGGAGCCGCCTCTCTGGAGCGGGACGACGAAGGAAAGAGCCGAATTGATGCAAGAGAGGAAGATCAACAAATCGACGATGCACCGCGATAGCATGCTGCTGATGATAACTGCATTCGGCAAAGATCTGCCAGCTCCTTCAAGCTCGCATTTCCGGCTTCCCCTCCGCAGCCTTCAGTTTCCCTTTCTCTGGCGAGATGGAGTCAGCAAGGCCATTGCAACCGCAATCTTCAAAGATCTGCGTCATCGCTGCAGCGGTTTCTCTTGTCTTCGCCTCGCTCGCCCATGCATTCATCCCCTCTACTCCCACCTCCCCCCTCTACCCGCTGCCCTCCCTCCCCCACACACACTCGAGGCGCTTCCGCCCCGTGGCTCTCCCCCACAGCCAGGTACCCTCCACACACACAGCCCCTTCCCGGCCAGCCGAGGAGGTGCATCCGATAGAGGTGGAGGCCTGGGGGTCAGAGCCCGACCAGATCGACGACATGGACGACGAGTTCCGGGAGATCCTGGACAGGACCGAGGCCGCCGAGCGGCAGCTGCCTGAGGCCGAGGACAAGTACGCCAATGAGGCCTACGACGAGCTGATAGAGCGGGTGGCGGCGACGCCTGACCATGAGCTGGAGGTGGTGGCCAGCGCCAACTTCCAGTACCTGTGGCGGGAGGACTGGTACCTGCGGGTGTGCGAGTACACTCGGCTGTTCGAGAGGGACAAGAAGGAGGCCTTTGTACGCAAGGCCAACAAGGTGTGGAGTCTCGTGTCCGCAATGCTCGCTGAAGCCCTCGAACCCGAAGACAACGTCAAACAGGTCAATCGCTAGGGAGCTGTGGACCATCCTCTGTTCCCTTTGCTCGTATGTGCGTGTGTGTCATGTTTGTCAGGTGGTGTCAGCCATCCTCAAGGAGACGCTGGTGGGGCTGGGTGAGTTCCCCCCTCTCCCTTTGGACCCACCAGCTGACCGCCGGCTCCGCAGCTACGTGCAGCGCAATGTGGGCCGCATGAACGAGCCCTTCATCGAGATACTCGTCAAGTGGATCACACGGGCCGCCACACACAATACCGAAGGCGACGAGCGCAAGGTACAGCTGCTTCAGCGTGTGCTGCGGCAGTGGGCGGCGGAGGCGACGATGGAGACGGTCGACAAGCTCGTGTCGGCTGACCCCTACGGCCTGCCGGCCACGAGCGGCGTCAGCAGAGTCATCCGATGGCTCACAGACAGGGACCTGGTTGATCGACGGAGAGGGGCAGAGGGAGTGGAGGAAAGTAGTGTGTTGGATGGGGTCAAGGCGGACGAGGTTGAGAGGGCGCTGCAGGTGCTGCAGAGCAACCTGACGCTGAGGTACCGGCTGGGGTCGGTTGCGCAGAAGGTGCACTCGGAGTATGTCAGAGAGCTTATGGGGGCCGTCAGGCAGACAGTCGGCGAGGCTACGGGTATCCAAGAGACTGCTGCATGAGCCCGTATATATGGGTGTGTGAGTGCGTGACTCGATGGACGCATCAACACGACCTTCACAGAGGTCACAGGCACACTCACACGGCCACGCACTCGCAAGTCACTGCGTCTCTGTACAGGTCTCCATCGCTGCTCTGCCCCTCTCTACCACGTCCATCAGCCCCATAGCCACCGACACGCGAAAGGCCTCTTTGTCCCCCTTCTGTATTACGGCCTGAGCCGCTTCACATGCTCTCAGATACGGCCCCTCTGTCTTGGCCAGCTTCCTGGCGCCCCCCTGGGAAAAGAGCACGCCCGTCGGCTGTGGCGCGCTCTCCAGGCCCATGTGCAGTCCGCGGCCAAGTGCGTGGCGGACGATCTTCGGGGCGGTCGCGATGGCGTTGTCGATGTCTGCGATGAAGGAGGCGTCGTTTGTGTCGAGCATGATGGTCGCCAACGCGTTGATGCTGTACACTGCACCAGAGAGAAGAGGGCACGGAGGGAGGGAGACACACATATGGATGGGTGGACCATCGTCGATATATAGACATGGTGTCACTTTCCTCTCCCCCATGCCGTCGTACCACTGTCTTGCAGGACCGTGCCGATCTCCACCGGCGCCGCGCGTATCATCCTTGGCAGCTGCCGCACCACCTTCTCCCTCAGCGCCGCCTCCTCCTCACACACCGTGCCAGGGCTGGCCTCGTTCGCCTCCGGCTTGCCCAGCCCCACCAAAGCCACCAAAGCCGTCCCATATACCTGTGGGAACGACTCCCTCACCCCACCCGCCCCCTGCTTTGTCAGCAGCTCCCACAGAAACGGCAGCAGAGCGTTCCTCACACCGGGGCTGCCCAGGCATTTTGCCCAAGTGCGGAATGAGGCCACGGTGCGGACGAGTGCGAGGGCGATGTAGGTGGCCGCGAGGGCGTCGGAGAGCACGGGGACCGGCCGAGGGTCGCTCGTGGGGACCTCAGGCTGCTGCGAAGAGGGGGGCTTCTTGGCGTGGGTGATGGTGGCTTGCAGGAGGGAGGGGAGGAGGTGGGACGTGATCGACGCCATGCGTGGGTGCGTGTCCTCGAGCAGCATCTCGAACGGCCGCAGCACCGCAAAAAGGTACCAGAAGGACGGCACGCGCAGCCACGGCCTCCCCGCGTCACCCTCCGCCGCGCCTCCCTCCAACTTGATCTGCGTCCGTAGGGGCGACTGGTGGATGAACCGGGCGATCGCCGGCTGCACGAGGGTGGTCATGGCGTAGTCGAGGAGGGCTACGCTGGCGCCGTAGAGAGCGGCTCCGATGCATGTGATGAGCTGTCGCTGCTGGTGCGAGGGGTGTGGCTGGCGGAGCCACCAGTCCTTGGTGGTCGATGGGCGGGTGGCCGATGAGTGGGGGTCTGCACACATCACATGCATGGCACAGGGATGGCGAACCAATGCAAGGCAATGCAGCTAGCTGTGCCAGCTGAGCTGCCAGGTGTGGACTGCACCCACCTGCGATGGCCAGTCTGAAGAGCAGGTCGACGAGTCCCTTGGCGGCCCCGTTCATCACCGCACCCACAGGACCTTCACACATATCGCTGCACACAAGTGAATAATGGCCACCATAGCTAATGTACCATGAGCTCTCACCCCCGCCCCTGCTTACTTTGCCGTACTGACGAGTTTTGCTGCGATGAGGACTGCGAATGAGTGGAGGGGTGCTGAGCCGCCAGACGCCCAATTGAGAAACCGCCGCAGGTACAGCGACAGGGCTCGACGGCTCCCCTCACACAAACCACCGTCCGGCGCCCTGAAAGATAGAAATGAAATGTCAAGACCCGGTGCGTGTGGTGGGGGGCAGGCAATGTGTGTCAGCTGGCTACTTGAGTGCGCAGACGAGCAGCGACACACACGATGCGACGGGTAGCTGGAGAGACATGCGGTACATCTCCTCACCGCCCTTGCCGGGGGCCGTGTCAGCCGGCCGGAACGGGTCACCCTTCGCCACACACACACACATGTCAACCAACAAACGTGACCCCACTCTGTGTGTGTATGGGCGAAGGCGCTTGCCTTTGCCAGTGCGAGAGGGTGGTTGCGCAGCGTGGCCTCACAGTGGTCGCACGCCAGCCGCATCAGCTGCTCAGCTTGGCAAGGGCAGTCGAACACCGCGCTGCGGGCACCGCTAATCAGCAGATTAGTCACCAACAACTAGAGAGAATCCGCCAGCAACACAGGAAATGCGGCGGCCGTCCATCCACGTGTGCATTGCATTCGGTGTCCATCGACCTCTCTGTACTGCTGCGGGAGAGCCTGTGTGTCGTCTGCAGTCTGTCCACTGCGCACCGACACACCTGCGATGAATGACTTCGCAATATCGACCGACAGCCTGACACAACACAAGATTGATTGATTCCCTCTTTGTGCTCTTCTCTTTTCTGCGGCAGGTCTTGTTACCCGACGAGGCGGGCGAGTATGATGACGGCCTTCATCGTGAGGTCGCGAATGTCCTTGCCGACCCCGCCATACCCCTCTCCCTCCCTCTGCCGACACACCAACACGCCCAGCAGCGCCTCCAACGCACCGAAATACGCCACATCCAAACCTCCCCACTGCACCTCCGAACTCCCGCTGCTCGCTGCCGACGATGCCGACGATGGCATCGCCGACAATAAGAAGCTGATCGCACGATTCAGCAGGGCTGCGGGCGAGTGTTGCTGGCCCGTCTGTGTGCCGTTGGGGGTGTTGTGGGTGTCGACGAGGAGTGGCAGCAGCCTGGTGACGGCCTTGATGCTTGTGGTGATGGTGCGATGGAGGAGAGGGGTCAGCATGAAGATGGAGATGGGCTGGGGAGGGGAGCCCTGGGAGGACGGCTTCGCAGCCTTCCACACGGCACTGAGAACCTGCAGGCACGACCAACCACGGCACGGCCAGACTCTTCTTCGTCTGTGTGGGAGTTCTTCTCGGTACCTGGTATAGTCGCGCCAGTGAGCCCGACGGCAGGCCGTCGCCTTCCTGCCCGTCAATGAGGTCCATGAGGGCACCCAGCACCTCTCCCAGCGCACCTCTCATCTCTTCACGCCCCTGCCCCTCCCTCTGCACCGCAATCTCGGCCGCCAGCCCCTCACAGCTGCTGGACACTGCCAAAACCAGGCCCTGGCCCTTCCTGGCCACCTCCTCACTCACAGGCAGCGTTGTGCACCCCTCCGCCAATGCGACGGCCCACCACACCAGCCGCGAGAGGATCTGCCGCCGGCAGGCCTCCACCATCCCGTCAGGACTCTGGAAAGCGGTGTTGGCGGCGTCGAGCAGGGCCAAACACAGGGATGAGGCGTCGTTCGGCGATGATGCGCCATCGTCCTGATACGTGGCGAGAAGTCGGTCTACACGGTCCAGAAGGCTAGCGCACGAGCCGATCGAGCTGCGGATGGAAGCGGGGGATGGCGCACCCTGCGCACGCGGGACGGGGGACTCCATTTTTGCAGCTTCGTAGGCATTTGTTTTTCCCCCATTTACATCACTGTGTGATGATCGTTTACACGGAAGCATGGGCGACCAGCACGTCTGATCTAGAGTCGGTATGGATTTGCTCACGCAAGACACAAACAATCGCTCACAGATCGCAAAAAGCTCGCCGTGGCGATTTCTTTACGTCCTCCTTTGTTGAGTGGGCGGATGCAAGCGAAATGAGTGCGGGAGCATTCATATCGGCACCGACCACGATCACACACACATGCACCGCAGCCCCGTTCTACCACGCTCAGAGCCGCTGCCGGTCGCTACGCGCCACTCTCACGACAGCTACCCACCCCCTGCACACCCATCAGCCGCCGTCTTGCCCTGAAGCAGCTCGTAAAACTTCCTCTGAGATGCCCACGCACAAGGTCACACAGGCGCACCCATGAGACCCTGTGTGCTCCGCGTGTCTCTGTGTGTTCACTCACCTGCCATGCCGCCAGCCTTTCGGCTCTCGGTCGGCCTACTGCGGGTCTCGATGGCGACAGGGCGTCACTCAACGCCTGCATTGCCTCACTACTGGCAGAATCGGCACCACCACGACGCTGCAGCCAATGACACACACATACACATGAAGCCGAGATTCAGAGCCCTCGGTGGCCGCCACCGCTCCCCTCCTCTCCTCCCCTCATCACCTTTGGCTGATAGAATTTGCTTCTGATGAGGTCAGGTGACCCCTTCCCAATCTGGCTTTGGCCACCACCATCAGGCGAGCCCTCCCCACTCAGACGGCTCGACGGGTCGACCGACGGCGACCACGACGAACGCAACCCTCCCCCTGTGTCCTCCTTTCGCCCGCCCGCCTTGGCGTGACCCCCTTCCACGCCCTTGGGGAACAGCGGCACCGACTCGGCAAATGGATCGGCCGGGGGATCGCGATGGGTGAGAGGGGGGCCCTTCCCCTCCCCCGGCTTGCTCTTGTGCTCAGGGGAGGCCGAATAGAGCAGCGACGACCTGTGGGTCAGCGGGCGGGGCGAGAAGGGGTCACTGGGCTTCGACCCATCAGCAGCACCACCTCGTGACACGGGGGGGCGCGCTCCGTGGTGTGTCGGCTCCTTGTGAAGGTGCTGGCGAGCTGAGAGCGCCATGGAACCACCGACCCCACTACTGCTGCCGGACAGCTTCGCCAGTCCGCTGAGCCGTAGCCGATTGATCGACGGCCTCCCCTTGGATGGCCGCAACACGCGCAGCACAGCCGCAGGGTCTCTGCTCTTGTCGTTGGCTGATCTCTTGGCTCGCTGGGCCGCAGGCTTGAAGGTGGGGGAGTGGAAGTGGGTGAGCTTGGGGCTTATGTCGTCCCGATCGTCGACCAGCTCCTTCTGTGTCGATGGAAGCGATGAGTCGTCGGCCAGCTGCGCCGCTCCTCCGTCCCTCTGATAGCGCACGGCATATGGCGACGGGTCCATCGCGTCCTTCTCGGTCGCCACCACGACGCTGGCCCCCTTCTCCTCTTTCTCCTCCTCTGCAATGGGCGGCATGGGCTGCAATGAGTCCCTCGACGACTTGCCGCTGTCCTCATTCTTGGCCCCTGGATGCTTCAGCTTGGCCGCCTTGGTGCGAGAGGGCGATGGATACAGCTCGTGGGCGAATGGGTGGCCGGGCAGGGACCGCAGCGATGTGGCGGACGGTGGCAGGGTGTTGTTGGAAGGGGAGGGGGGGGAGGTGCCGGCCTGACGTGTGGCGACAGGAGGGGATAACTTAAGGCGGCGGCCGTCCTCTGTCTCTGTCTGGGTGGCGGTTTGTGTGGCGTGTGGGGGAGGGGGGTGCTTCTGTCTGATGAGCTGGCGGGCCACGTGCAGGTCTTGGTGCAGCTGGAGGATGGCCTCTTCAAGAGCCTCCTTCTCCTGCTGGGCGGCCTGCAGCAGACAAGCACATCGCCCAACATGTGGAAGTGTGTGATCACACGTATGCCGTGTGCGACCTCTGCCTGCTGGAGGGCCTCGGCCTGTTGTCTGTCGGCGATCTCGCGGTGCTCGGCCGCGGCGCCCTCCATGGCCTCCCTGAGCCGCTCCATCTCTGACGTCACTTTTCTCAGCTCGCGATCGCGCTCCGTCACACACCACTCGAGCCGCTCGTTGGCCGCCTCCAACACATGCACCTGGCTGTGCGCTCGCTCAACGTCCTAAAACGACCAAAGTCCGGTGTACACATTGCCCATGTTGCCCGTGTGAATGCTCTCACCTCGATCAGCCTGCTACGCTGGTCTTCATGGCTCATCAGGAGCTGCTCCCTCTGGGCGCGTTGGTCGGCTAGGTCGGTGGTGAGGCGGGCGAGTGCGTCGGACGCTGTGACGGTCATCCGGCTGCTGACGTCGGCCAGAGTACGGTAGAGGTGCACCTGTGCCGAGAGGCTGCGGTTGTGGGCCTCTGCCGCCTTGGTGGTGTTGCGGGCGATGGCCAGCTGGTTGGTCAGGTCGTTCACCACCTTCTGGGTGTCACTCTCAGTCTGACACACACGAGCCACAACACCCATGCATACAGACAGACGGACACACAGGAAGTCACTACTCATGGATACATACCCACCCCGACGTGTGTGCCTCACGTGCCTCACCTGTTGTATCTGTTTGCGCAGCCTTGTGACCTCCTCGCGCCACTCGTCGCCCTCCCTATAGCCGCTCTCCCTCACTCCCCTGCTAGTCACCCAACCCCCTCCAGCATACGACGCCACCTGCCGCTCCCGGCTCGTCTGCGACGGTTCACGCGAGCCCGACTGCGATGTGGGCGTGAGGCCCAATGTGGCCAACACTATGGGTCGATCCGTCATGGGGACGGGGCGGCGGTCGTGTTGCTGCTGGAGGGATATGGTTGAGAGGGGCAGACGGGGGACGGTGACGCGTTGTGGAGGGGAGGGGGAGGAGACTGGCGACTGGTAGCCGCTGCTATGCTGCCCGGGGTGGTCGTCTGCGTCTGCGTCGGGGCCGGAGTGTCCGAGAAAGACTGTTGTGCGTGCAGGGGAGCCGCCGACGCGGCTGCCGTCATCCTCCTCTACTTGGTCCTCCTCATCCTCCCCCTCACCACGAGTGTGCTCAACGGCATCCCTGCACACACACGTTAGTTAAACACACAGCCACACAGAGATGACATGCAGGCAGCGCCGCACCGCACCATCAGTAACCAACCCATGTGTGCCCGCTCCCCCACCACCCTCCCCCAGTCACTCACCCGGCAGCCGGCCCTTGATCTTGATGAGTCCCACCCCGGGGCGAGAAGAATGGCGAGAGGCTCGACCCCGTGTAGGACTGGATGGTCTCGTCGATGTCGGCCTCCAAGTCGTCAATGGCAGACGCATGACCTGCCCGGCCCTCCTCTGCATCTCCATACCCACCACCAGCCGCCCTCTCGAGTATCGTGGATGAGCCGATGTCCTGATCCGTTGCATGGTCAGCTTCAGCCGGTTCATCTCTACTGCAGGGCGCCGGGACGACGTCCGTCTGTGTGGATTCGCTCTGCTGACGGGAGCATGGGGCGCTCTGCCGCTGCTGCTGCTGCTGCTGTCTGCGATGAATAACTGCTACGGCTCGCCTGCATGAGGGCAGCACAGAACGCAACGGGACGCATGAAAGGCTGTGAAAGGCAGATCTGCCTGCCTGTCTGAGGCTAAGTGCGTGTTACATACTTGAGTTTGTGTGCGAGTCCTTCGAAGCGGTCCAGCTGGTCGTTGCTCAGCTTCATCAGGGCATCAAACGCGGCATCTCTGCTGCAGCCGCTGCCGCTGGGTTCTCCCATTTCTCTGAAAACCAATGCGAGCTGCGATGCTGTGTTTTCCGATGTGTGTTTTGTCAGAAGTGCAAGTCGGTCCAGGGTTTAGGGTCTAGGGTTCATAGACCGACGATCCACTGATCTGTGAGACAGGACGGCTGTTGAGTCTTTGTCCGTTCCATGAGACAGGCCATGGCGGACAGGACGTCAGACGGGATGGACTGACGCATACTACATGTCCTACGTGGACTCTCCACAAAAACCACAGACCTTACGTTACATTGACTTAATCCTTTATCCGGGACTGACCGCCCGGCAGATCCTCTCTTCACCATTCTCCCCGACTCTCTCCCACCTATTCTTACATGGGCGCAGCAATCTGGTTTGTGTTTTCCGCCTGATCGGCAGTTGGGCAGATCCTAACA
>CDMY01000153.1:7662-19668 GCA_001179505.1 Vitrella brassicaformis
TCTGGTGCTGGGAGCTGTCAAGACCAACATCGGCCACACCGAAGGGGCAGCAGGCATTGCCAGCCTCATCAAGGTCATCCTCACCTTGCGACACGGCTTGGCACCGCCAAACCTGCACCTCAAACAGCTCAATCCCTACATCGACTCGACGGGGGACTTCCCATTCGTCATGCCGGTCCAGGAGGGAGGAGGACTCAGGCTCAACACCACGGACGACACCTCACACACAGGCACACTCATCGGCGGATTGGGCTCCTTTGGTTTCGGAGGGTGCAATACTTACCTGATCATGGAGACTCGTATCGGTCCGGTATCCCGAGGGAAGGACAACGGAGAGGAGAAGGACTGGCTCTGCAACCCTGTGTCGTGGGATCATCGACCATTCGGGTGGGACATGGTTCAGCTAATGGTTGATGCCACTCAGTCGGCTCAGCGGAGACTGAGCGAACACGGCCTCCTCGATGGTCAAGTATCCCAGCCCCTTGGTGAGGATGGGAAGGACATTGACCTCAAGACGATGAAGGAGGAGGATGTGTCAAAGCTGATGATTGAGTTGGTGGCGGATCTGTCGGGGCAAGAGGTCTCCGCTGAAACTCCCTTATTCGAGATGGGAATGGACTCCCGCGCCGTCATCGAGCTGCACGAGTCTGTGAGGAAAATGACGGGAATCGTCATGCCGCAGACCCTCCTCTTCGACAACCCCACCGTCACTACACTTGCCAAGTTCATCCTCGAGCAGGCGCACAACATGGACACCGCATCCATCGTCGACATCAGCTCCATCAGCACCACCCAGTCTCGGTCGCGCAAGCGGAGGGCCACTGACTTCGCCGTTGATCCGCTCTATGACCTCGCCGACCTCAGGGCCAACCTCCGTATTGACTTGTCCATGACGGCTCCGGCCAAGCCGCCTCGAGACTACACCAATGTGCTGCTGACTGGCGCAACAGGCATTGTGGGCCGCTTCCAGCTTGCCTCGCTGCTCGATCGCAATGTGGACGGCAAGAGACTCACCGTGCACTGCATCGTTCGCACCAAGAGCCGGAACGAGGGGCTCTCACGCATCAGGGCGGCCTGCGAGGAGGCCATGATCTGGAAGGACGAGTGGACAGCTCGGATTGTGGTGCTGCTGGGCGACTTGAGCAAGGAGTTGTTCGGACTTGGCCAGGAGAGGTTTTCCACTCTCTGCGAGACCATGGACGCCATCTACCACACTGGAGCGAGTGTATCGCTGTACCAGGGGTATACTCGTGGGCGAGTGACTAACACACTTCCTCTGCTGCCCATGATCGAGCTGTGCACCACTCATCGCCTCAAGCCCCTCCACTTCACTTCCACGCTCGCTATCTTCCCCGCCTTCACTGCCAACTTCACCAAGGAGTTTGCCGAGGAGGAGCTCGTGGAGGGCGCCGCGCCATCCATCCAGCACATGAAGAGGGTATTCCCACCCCAGCAGCAGGGCTACCCCTGGACTAAGTACGTGTGCGAGGAGCTGCTGAGGGAGGCACGTGACCAGGGGCTGCCGGTGACCATCTACAGGCTGCCCAACACCAACATGGCGATCTCGACTGGCTTCACAGGCATGTCCAACGTCGCCACGGCACTGATCGCCAGCTTCATCCAGGAGGGGTTCTTCCCGCGGGCCGCCAGCTGGGCCAACAACACACCCATCGACATGGCTGCTGACGTCATCGTCTCCCTTTCGCTCAAGGACGACAGAAAGCACTGGATGTACCATGTCTGCAATCCCAGCGTCTTCACCGAGTAAGCAAGACACTCATTGAGTAGGCAGGAGTGTCA
This sequence comes from Vitrella brassicaformis, assembly GCA_001179505.1. Lineage (NCBI taxonomy): Eukaryota > Vitrellaceae > Vitrella > Vitrella brassicaformis. The sequence continues at coordinate 9,463 of CDMY01000153.1, forward strand.
CACAGATTGATGCAACAGCGTAATGGTTCGACATCAGGTCTCTGCTAAGAGAGTGGGCCCAAAGAGCAGGGATCATCCTGAGGCCTGTGAGCTTCGAGGACTTCACGGCGGCCATTAAGGCGAGGGGCCCCAAGTCGCCCATCTTCAACCATGTGCCCGTCATGCGGCACTGGCAGAAGTACTGGTACGAGGACCCCACATCGGACCGCACCGAGGTGCCCATCAGCACATCCAACATGACGGAAGACATCGACGTCAGCTGGCCTGCCGCCGAGCAGCTCTGGAGAGCATCCCTGGTCTACCTGATGAGGCAAGAACTCCTGCCCAGCGACAGCAAGGCCATCGCCCTGGACCCACAGGTCCTGCTCGATATGGCTCGGGGGCAGACGGGACTCAGCCAGCTGGGGGGGTCGGTGGACGAGGAGGATGTGCTTGAGGCCTTTCGTGTCTTCATCCAGTCGGCCCTGGAGGAGAGCAGTAACATGTCCTTCCTGGGCAGGCTCTTGCTGAGCCACAGCATCCGCCAAAGACTCTGCACCCTCCTCTACATGACTCACAGGGCCCACACCCACCCCGCCATCCGTTGTCAGCAGATCAAGCAGCCCCTTTTTGTCGTCGGTTTCGACAGAGCCTCAGTGATGCTTGTGCAGCAACTGCTGGCCTGCGACGAGGGCAACAGGGCACCGACATTCAGTGAGATGCTCTGCCCCTTTGGTGAGGACGGCGAGTACGTCCACGACTCGCCGGAGAAGGTGAGGTGAAGGGGAGAAATGGCTAGATGTGGATGAATCCTGTGCCCAACCCATTGCCTTGTATCCCGTCTTGTGTGTGTGTCTGCAGGATTCTCGCCTTGCACCAGCCCAGGAGGCGATGGATGTCATGTTCGGGAGCAGCGAGTGCGTGAACCGCCTCGGCCCTCTCACAGCCGACATGGCCTTCGACGACTCGATGATACTGCGGCCCGGGACGCAGTTTGACGCTCCCGAGTACGAGTCGCGGCTGTCAGGCAGCAGCGGGTCCGAGGCCCCCCAGGGCTACGGCTTCCACAAGACGTTTCTGCAGCACCTGCAGTGGCAGCAGGGAGGGCAGCCCAAGAGGTGGCTGTTGGCGTCGCCTGACCATGTTGGCCACCTCGACGACGTCCTCACCACATACCCTGACGCTAAAATTGTATTTGCACACCGGTATCGACAGCGTTGTACATTCAGGAGACTCTTTTCATTCAGTACAGTACACCCTGCGCGTATGTATGTATGCATGTATGTATGTATGCTGTCAGGGATGTGTGCGAGACGGTTGCCGGTCGGTGTCAAGAGACCCTGTCCCTCCGACATGGCCTCATGACGGTCGACGCATCCAAGGTGGCCGAGAGGGAGCTCCGCCAGATGGCGACCAACGCCAAGGCCGCGGGCGACTTCAGGAGGCGCCACCCGCACCTCAAGGCCCAGTTCGCCGACGTGACGCTGAGTGACCTCTTGAAAAACCCCGTGGGCCGCGTCAAGCGGCTGTACAGGAAGCTCAAGCTGTCTCCCTTGTCCCACCGCTCGTCCCAGGCCATGTGGAAGATGGTGCTGACCAACAGGAGCAAGTGGAGGACAATGGTCAAGGGTATGCCTGTGTCGGTGTCGCACTTTGGGATCGACGAGGACGACAGCCGCGTCACTTGGCTGTCGGTGGAGAGCCTCATGGGCAAGAAAAGGAAGCGCAGGAGGCTGGTAGTGCGATGTGTTGGTAGCCTCCATCCATCGGTAGTGTGCTGTCGATCGGAGCCCACTCAGGTAGACGTTCTTCCTTGATGGATGGGCGATGTGGTAAGTGTCTGTGTAGATGTATGTATACAGATAGGCGAGGCGGGGGATGGATGCGATGCGATGCGATTCATGGTGTTTGTGTGTTTGTAAGTGCTTAAATGAAGGAGAGATGCAATGCAATGCATGGTGTGCATTGCATGACATTCACTCATTTATATGCGTTGCATGCTGCTGTCTGGACCGATCCATACATACATTAGGATACATGCACTGCACACATACATGCCGTGTGCCGCTGCGCCGCCCCCGCAGCCAGTGGCCCTTGGCGGTGTGGTGTGTGCCGTGTCTGTCTGTCTGTCTGTCTGTCTCTGTGTCTCTGTGTCTGTGTCTGTGTGCATCGCATCCATAACATCCATCCATCCATGGGACACTCCCTTACTTGCTTATTTGTCGTTGGTTGTATGTGGCATGCATTTTTCGTGCTGTCACTTGCCTGTACGTACGTGTGTACTGATCTCTTCCCTGTAGGTGTGTGTACTGCCTGCCGTCCCTCGGCCCACAAAACGTGGGCTGCTTATCTTATTGATCAGCGCTGCGGGGGAGCGGAGTGTCAGATATTATGAGGGAGGGGGTGTACCTGTCTGTCTCTGCTGTCAGTATGTTTCCATACGCACTTGTCATGTCAGCTCAGAGCGCTGCGTGCATACATACGTACAGGCAGAACCGATGTTGGGTTTCTGGGCATCGCATCGCATCGCATTCCATCTGGTGTGTTGCCTGTCTGCTGAACGGCAGCCAGGCAGACATGGTGATTTCCTACGACCTACACATCGCATAGTGTGTTGCTTCCTTGCCTGCGTACTTAGTTCCACATATGGGTGCGTCTGAGGACGCGCACTGCACCGCACCGCACCGCACCCAGCTAGTCGATTTTTGCCATCCATCGGTGTGTCCCCTCTTTTATGGAGAGAGTTTGTGTTGTTGACTTTGCGACGTACAGAGGTTTCGGACGATTGCCGACAGAGTGTGTTTTTTTCCTTTGTGCCCCTCGCGCCGCGGTGCCGTGTTGTACCTGTCTGGCGCGAGCCGTCACAAGGTTGTTCACACCGTTGTTGTCAGTCATGTGCTCCTTTCTTTCGTCTCTTGGTGTACATACATACATTACATGAACGCTGCACTGCACACACCGTACACCCATCCATCCCTGTGCATCACTTGGGTTCTCTTTTCCTACACTGTGTCTTCGTCTTCTGTTTGTTTCATGCATTCATTGCATGCGTAGATGAATGACATGTGCGAAGAGCCTGCTAGGTACGCAGAAGGGCTGACAGTGACAGACCAGACAGGTCTGTGAATATGGCGGAAACAAAAACACCAGACAGCGTGTGGCGCCACAGACTAATATTTCTGTCATCAACGGCCGCACAACAACACACAATACCACCAGCGCCGGCCGCCCGTTTCCATGGGCAGTGGCTTTCAGGAAAAGCCCGAGAGCCCTGCCAGCAACGACTGTTCGTCGGGCGGCCAAACGACCTCCTCGGGCACCAACGTCATCGATCTCCAAGATGGCACTCTCTTCAACGTGCCACTTGGAGGCCCCCGCCACGCGGAGGTCGCTCGCCTCTCGGTCATCGCAAGGCAGGTCCTTGACACCGTATGCGGGCGGCAGGGCGGCTCGTGTGTGTGGGACAGCGCAGCACAGCGGTATGGCTTCCAGGCCGACAACGTAGCCAATCAGAAGGAGGATGTCACCATGACCCTGATTAACATGGTCCTGCGGGACGAGCCTCCAAGGTCCTTCCTGGCCCCACCTTCACCGCCCGAGGAGCGCGCGGACGCCGGCCACACGCAGCGCAGCAGCAGTGGGGCCGTGACGCCATCCGTCTACCAGCAGGTGGGTATGTACCTAATCTTATCGCATCGGCCACCTGACAGCTGTCTGTCTACACAACACACTCCTCCCTGCCTGTCTGCCTGCGTGCCTTGCCTGCTGTGGTGGTTGGTGTCCCAAGGTGCTGGTGGTCTACCACGAGAAGGTCTTCCGCAACTATCGGCGGTGGTGCAGCTTCCTGGGCCTCAAAGCCTTTCCCCTTCATCCACCCCATGCTGCAGTGAGCAGCGACCCGTCTGTGGCCTTTCGTCACCTGTCACAGGACATTGCTCTGTACCGTCTGGTGTGGGGGGAGGCAGCCAACCTGCGGCACTGTCCGGAGCTGCTGTGCTTTATCTTCCACTGGCTCTCGACTGACTGGACGGTGGCACTCAGCAGCGGGGGCGGCCATGGCCATGCTGCATCACCCACCCCACCCTTCATCGACGCAATCTCACCCCTCGTGCAGAAGGTAGGCAGGCAGGTCGGCCGGCGAGTGAGTATGGCGGGCCGGCATGGCGTGTGTGACTTAAGTGCTAGTGTGTGGGTGCAGATGTGGGATGAGATGCGCAAGCCAACCGACAACAATGGCCGCCTCAACTACGACGACTGGAACGAGCTCTGCTGGAACAAGTGTACGTACGAAGGTCCTGGCTGCGTTGATGGGCGATGTGCATGCAGTTGTGTGTATGTGTGACATTCATAGGTGTGGTGTCTGCCAAGGTGTTCATGGGGCCCTGGAGGGGTCAGCTGCTGGAGGCTCTGGTGCCCAAGAGGTCGGCAGCCCGCAAGACGTTTGTGGAGCAGAGGAGCTACCTGACTGTCTTGCTGGCCTTCTCCCGCATCTATTCCTTCAACATCATCACCTTCTTCCTCCTCATCACACTCGCAGTCGACCAACGAGGTCACTCTACCAACCAACCACTCACTCAAACAGTCAGTCAGTCAGTCAGGAAAGGACAGCCAGGGAGGACAGGACTGACTGACTGACTGATACACACCTCCCCCGACCCACATCTTGGCCAGACGTTGCCTGCCTGTCTGCCTGCCTGCCTGCCTGGATGTATGTGTATACGTATGTGTGTATGTGTGTACTGCGTCTGGTTTGTGTGTGTGACAGAGCGTTGGGCGTCTCGCGAGGGCCGTCCGCTGTCGTCATCCTTCTCGAGTTTGTCGTCCCTCGGCCGCCCCTCGGCATGGCTGGCCTGTACCCTCGTCATTGCCATGGCCCTGGGCGGCCTCAAGGAGCTTCTCGAGCTCTGCCTGTCACCCTCCAGGCCCTTGAACGGCGCCAGAAGTTGTGGGGCTGTCCTCGTGGCTCTACTAACCCTGCAGCGGACGGCACGCGCTCTGGCGTCGCTACTCCGACTGGTGTTCGCCGGTGCGGGACTGTACGCCTTCACCAACGACAACACACACCCCTGGCTGAGCTGGAATGGTACGGACACCCGCCTCCACACCTGCCTACCTACCTACCAGCCTGCCTGCCTGCCTGCGTGGATGGCCATCGATCGTTGTCAATCGGGATGGTTCATCTCGCCCTGTTTGTGTTTCTGTCTGTCTGTGTGGACTCACTCCTGCCTGCCTGGCTGCAGGAATGGTGACGTTCCCGTTTCTGTGTTTCTACGTGCTGCATTGGTCGGTGTATGTGTGGGCGGCAGTGCTCAAAGGCATCAGTCGTGCGTCGAGGGTGCTGGAGGGTGCATGTGAGCGGCTCGTCCACTGGGCGGCTGTCCGCCACTTCACGGCCAACGTCCTCAGTGCTGCGGAAGAGCCAGGCCACATCGTGAGGTATTCGCTCTTCTGGCTGGTCGTCTGGGGGGCCAAACTCACATTCAGCTACTTCTACATCTGCAACCCACTACTCGGCGGTCAGCCAGACAACCATCCATCCATCCATCCATCTATCCACCCCCCACGTGTGTCTGTCTATGTATTCATCCATCTATCCATCGGTGGGTGCAGCGACATCGTTGCTATGGCAGCTTCCTGTGGACGTGTCGTCCAGTGTGGGGGCGAGTGTCATCAAGGCCCTCATGGTGCTCGCCGTCTGGCTACCCACACTCGTCAGATACTTCTGGGACACACAGCTGGTATGTACGTGCCTACACACCCACGTAGATGTGATGCGCATGTATCATTGCATTCAGGCAGGCAGGCAGGCAGGCGACACGCACTGAATTGGCCAACAGAAAGAAGATGGGGAGGCGATTTGACCCGTACTTGTTGTGTGCGTGTGTGTGTGTGCAGTTTTATGCGATCCTGCAGGCCATCTGGAGCAGTGTGGCGGCCTACTTGAGGAAGGTGGCGCTCGTACGCAACCCCTCACTCGTACAGGTCGGTAGGCACACAGACAGGTCCACACAATATACCAGCCAGCATGGGTGAGGGGAGTGGCTGTCTGTCTGCAGCGCCTGTTCCACTCGTTGCCCCTTCAATATGAGCGGATCTTGACTGAGGAGGCAGCAGGGGGCTTCAAGCTCATCACCGACACCACCAAGACACCCAGCGCGGCGGGCGCCACATGCACCATCCTGTCCTGCGGCGGCCGGCTATGCTGCTGCCGGCGGCGGAGGGCGGCCATGATTTCGCCTGGCAACAAGCGGCGCCCGTTGCCCCCCATTCCGGTGGGGCAGCTGGTGTCTGGCCACCTGTCCCAGTCGGTGTGGCGGTATTTCTCCAGCTGCTGGCCGCCCCCCGTGTACACGAGGAGCAGCAAGCCCTATCAGGTGGCCCTCAACGCCCTACGTGTCGAATATTCGTCGCAGCAGGGGGACCACCAGGTGGCCCACCCCCACCCTCACCCTCCCACCAACATGATCTGCCCTCAACCCCCCGACCTGACGCTTGCCGTGACGCCCCTGTCAGTGGGTGTGAGCCGCAACGTCAGCCCAGCGGCCGTGCTGCGGCGTGTGGGAGGCGCAGCTACGGGTCGCATCCGTCTGGGTGACTTCACTCCATGCTACACACCCATACACCCACACATCCGCAGGCGGCTGTCCACAGGGGGCATGGCAGACCCACACCACCCACACCACCACAGCGGGACACAGACCTTGAGTGGCGGCAACAGGAGGGGGCAAAGAGCAGCTGGTGGGTGGGCAAGGAGGAGAGACAACATCACCGGGGCTGCTGCAGCAGGAGGAGTCACTGCCCGCCACTCAGATGCGGATGAGTCGTCTGGCCCCGTGCTGCAGTACATGGTAAGCATCGGGGCGGGGCTTGCTCTCATCTGATGAGTGAGTGAGTGCCTGAAGGCCTTCCTGCAAGTGCTTGTCTGTCTGTCTGTCTGCCATCCGCCCTGGGATGGATGGATGGATGAATGCAGCCCATCCGTCGCTTCGCTTACTTTTGGAACGAACTCATCGAGACGTTCAGACAGGTATGGATCCATCGATGGATCGAGAGCGCCAGACACGTCGGGCCGTGTGCATGTGTGTGTGTGTGTGTGTGTGTGTAGGAGGATCTGTTGTGTCACGACGAGCGTCGTGGGTTGCAGTTCAACGAATTGCCCCTGCTCACGTTTAACAGCTGGAGGGACTTCTGGCGTGGCGAGGCACATGACGACCACCCTCTGGCTGGCGGGGTGGTCGTGCAGTGGCAGGAATCAGAGGTAGGTGAGGGCACCTGCCTGCCTGTCTGCCACCCAGTAGAGGCAGGCGATACGCCTCGCTGTCCCTCCATCGGTTGGTGTGCGCGTGTATGTGTGTACCCCACCAAGGTTCGTTATCCGGTGATGTTTTATGCGTCGGTGGTTCACCGTTTCCTGGAGCAGTGTGGCGTGCAGCAGGAGAAGGTCAAGGACATATGGCAACGATTCGCACACAAGAGGTACGCAGGAGCCAGACAGACAGACAGACCGACATCCCTGGCCATGTAGGTAGGTCGATGGGGGTGGGTGGCTCTATGAGACGTACGTGTGGTGTGCAATGGATGGAATGTGCAGATCGGCGTGTGGTCGTCTCGAGTACCATCTGCGCAGCCTAGTGCGTTCGTTTCTGAGTCGTGAGTTCCCCTTCAGCCTGCAGCCCACCGCCCCGGACAAGGGCCGGTCGCCTCTCATGGGCTGGTGCCTCAAACGCACAGCCCGGGGGGCTGGGGGACCGCCGGTGGCCCACCAGGAGGCCAAACAGCTCAACCTCATGGGCGCCGAGGGCACCACGGCAGTACTACACGCCTTCGCCCTTCTGGAAATATTCCAGGGTAACCACCAACCAAACCGTGTTTGTTACACTTACACTCGCACACGGGGGTGCCTAGCCATAGCACGTACGTACCGTACATGTGTCTGTGTGTGTCCCTCACTCACGGCACGGCGTGGACTGCACTGGCTGCAGCGCTGTGCCTGTACCTGTCCCGTAGCTTCCAGCATGGATGGAGATGGTGAGCAAGGCAAGGCAAGGCAGGGCAGAGCAGACAGATGAAATGCAGGTCAGGTAGGGTAGGTCACATCAATAAATGCCCTTTCCTTCCTTCCTTTCTGCCTGGCTGGCTGGCTACCTGCAGTGTGGACGCCATGCACAAGATATGGCACCGGGTATGTACTAACCCACCCACACCATCCAATACCCACCCTCCGGGACTGCCCTGCTTCTTTCCTCGTCTTCTGTCCGTCTGTCCGTCTGTCTGTCCCTCTGTGTGTGTGTGGTGTGGTGTTGTTTGTCAGCTGACCGAGTGTCCGGTGTTGCTGTCGCGGCTGGACTTAACGGCCCTGCAGGCGTTGCAGCCCATCCTCACCGACATATTCCTCATCTCCCAGTCTCTCGACCCGCCACCAGACATGCGACGAAGGCTGGCCCACTGCAACGCACACCTACGAGCCGCACTCAAGAGCTTCGTGCTGCCACTCGGCACCCACCTGCCCCACATCGACCAGGGCAAGGGTCAGCTGGCCTTCCGGGAGCTGCGGCAGTTCACCGACACGGTCGACAAATGCTTCGATGGATGCTTCAAGCACGCCCAGCCGCCATCACCCTGCCCCACACGACCACGACCAGACCCACCCACTGGTGCTGGTCGTGGTGGTGGTGGGGGCGTTGAGGCTGGCGGGTCAGAGTTGCCCGCCCAGCTGACACACCCCTTCGAGCTCACCGACGACGTCAGATGGGACACACCCACCCCCACCCCCACATCGCACTCCCACCACAACGAGCAGCAGCAGCAGGAGCAGCAGAGTTCGATGCCGCTGTTTGGGACAGGCGGCGTTAGTCGTGGCAGTGCAGAGGATGCCTCCCGGGTGCGGAGCGGCAGCACCATGGTGGCCTCCAGCTCGGGGCGAGGCGACACCCACCTGTCATCCGACGACCTCATGATAGCTGTCGATGCCGGCATGGACCAGCAAGACACCCCTGCCCTACCACACACCAGTGCAATAGGCTCACATTTCCCACCCGCAACAGCCTTTCGACGTCCGGGACCCACCACCCCTATGGCAGCAGCAGCAGCAGCACCGCCCGACAGCTGCTGCCACGGCACCACCGGCACACGGCCCTCAGCAAGTGAGTCGTCCGGGTCGTCTCTGCTGCCCGGCCAGCCCCACCGCGACCCCAGCCGTCGTGTGGGGGGTGGTGTGTCGTCGTCCCGTGGGGGCGCCTCGTCTTCTAGCCCATCGCGGGTGGGAGCGTCGGGTAGCAGCGGGGTGGGGACACACAATGGGAGGGACCCCCCGACCGACGGGAGTGTGCCGGGCCCCACCAGCGGTAGCCCTAGCTGGAGGAGGGACCTAGACACGTGCCTGGCGCTCTACTACCGAAGGGCTTACCGCATACTCACCGCCACCAAGTTCGACCTCGGCACCTCAGAAGCCAGACGAAGGTACGGGACACGACACGACTACACACGCACTCAGCCATGCACCGCCCAGCCCAACCGACCCGCACACCGACCGATCCATATATGCGTTGGGTTGTCTTGTGTTGTGAATTTATCTCTGTATCTCTGTGTGTGTATATAAGGTTGAAGTACTTCATGACGTCGATGTTCATGGACATGCCCGAGGCTCCCAGCGTGGCCAAGGCCATGTCACTCACCACCCTCATACCCTACTATGAAGGTAGGTAGGCAAGGCACACCACACAAGCCAAACCAAGACAACGCAACGCACACAGAAGAGAGAGACGTGTGTGTCCGTCCATCGACTGATTGCACGTATGTTGTGTGTATCTTCCTTCCTTGATTCCTTGCTTCATTCCTTGCTTCCTCCCTCCCTCCCGGCCCACCCTACTTGCCTACGATGCGATGCATGCCATGGCTGTCTGCAGAGGATGCCTGGCTGCCTTTGGATGAGTTGTACAAGACGACGAGCGAGGGCGTGACAAAGCTGGAGTTCCTCCAATCACTCTACCCATCAGAGTGGCAGGTCAGGTCGGTCGGACCAGTCGGTCCAGTACACACACGAATAGATAGACAGACCCCCCTCCCCCCCTCCCTATTCTTTTCATTCCCTGACGTTGGGCGTGTTTAACCTTGTTCAGAATTTCCTGGAGCGCAAGGACCCCGACGGGCTCCTGTACTCGTGCTCAAGCCAACTCTCACAGGACGACATCAGGTCAGGCACCCCCCCCCCCCCCCCCCCCCCCCCCC